>NW_024102828.1:4666370-5031429 GCF_013122585.1 Styela clava
AGAAGTACAGTACAAACCTTTCGCTTCCAGCAGAACTACTTTTTTATCTTTCTTTTCTTGCAGTAGATATGCAGCATAAAGACCTGCAATTCCTCCACCAATGACAGCGGTGTCAAACTTTTCTACAGATGCCATGATGTAGAGAAATAAGAACTGGAACAAAACCTTTCAATATAAGCTATAACATAAGATAGCATAGGCAGGATAGGTGTTTATGTTAATCCAGTAATCACAGGCAATCACTTGAAAGCAATATATCTAAGTTTGTTAATTTCTGAAATTAATTTCTAAGTATTTTAATGCTGGTAAATATATGAAACATATAGAAGTTTATATTGGATTTAATATTCTAATCCATCTCCAATCTAATCCATTGCAGTATTGCAGAGATGCATAAGTTACGAAAGGGTTTCAGATATTTCGGTATTCTCCGATATTACAGTATTGGATAACTATACTCTGCAATATATTGCAGTATTGGCTATAGTACCATATCCACCAATTGACTCACCGTGTTCGAGTTCGTCCAAATATTGTACAATTGAAATAGGTAATACCGGTACCGGTACCGTACGTGTGCAAAGTAAGGCGGACAAAACCTCTGCCTGTCTGCCGATATTGTTTACATTTGGCCAGAAAATTTAATCTCAAATCAGCATAATATAGATATTACGCAAATTCTGTGCGAGCATATCTACTTTCAGTTTCAGTACATTAACTTGTAGCATAGCTTTATTAAATAATTTCTAAATATTTTATTTATTATCCGGTAGAGTAAGATAAGAAGATATCGAGTATATCGATGCCGCTCTTTCTCTTATATTTTGACCACAAGATGTTGATAGAGAACAACAATATATTATGCAGAGTTTCTCCTGAGATCGAGAGTTAGTTGTTTTCCGTCATGGATTTTGCTGCAATTTTGAAGGGAGAAGTCGATAGGAAGAGAAAATTAGTTGAAGATAAGAACATCATTGCTGTGAGACTAATTTTTTGAACTCCATTCTCTTTTTATGTATTGCAATCCGGCGCTTTTAGACCTGGATTCAATTTTGTCCAGTCTTTAAATTTTCTTAGCCAACTTGCTCACATTTCTGTTTGCAAGTATTCAGACATTGTTTTCATCCCATTCCAGTATTTACATATATTTGTGTTGTAGACAAGGCAAATTAAACCATGTTTCGTTTAAATTATTTGATAATACTGGCATTGCTAGCCCAATTGCAATATCTGAATATTTCAAAGAAACTAAGTGAATATTTTACAGTTTTAATACACTTTTCACTGTTGCACATTTATTTTAATGCTGTTGAATATCTATTTTTTGTATTCAATATTTAATTAAGCATATCAGCATTTGGACACTACGTGAATTTTAAACAGTTCAAGGCAAAAAATTATTGTTAAAATTCTTTAATTTCATTGTACTGAGAAATGCCTGATTTGTATCAAATAAAATCCAATGCTCAGTACATTTCCAATTAAATACAAACACAGTAATTCATTTACAATATTTCTAATATTTTAATCCACCAATGGGGTGGAAAATTCCCACAATTTAAATAACTGTAAAAATAGAATAGGATTCGGTATTCAGGATTCGATTTAAGTATTCTGAAATAATAATTATTCTACATTGCCCATCCTTAGTCCTATTCAAAATGCTAAATTCCCATTGGAAATAGCTTAAACGAATTTAAAATTATATTTGATTTTCTGTCTTGTTTTAGGGAGAAAAGAAATTCTTTAAAAGGGGAGACTTGGCAGAAAAAGAACGGGAAGAATATGAAAAACGACACAATATACAACGAGAAGATCCAGAGGCTGAGAAGCAGCGTAGACTTTCACTTACCGATACTTTGAATAATATTGGGCCAGACAAAGATAAGCTTCCTATGACTTTGTCAAGACAAGAGGTAATTCATAAATTTCTCAGTTATGTATGGACTTATACTATGTATTACTACACTACATTCAACATTAAGGAATGATTTTGAAATGTATCCTTCAACGCAGTGATCACCAAAGTGTGGGTCGCGACCCCAAGTTGGGTCGCCTCGAATATTTCAGGGGTCGCCGAATGTCCGGCGGTGTATTCTTGTTTTATTTTTCATTATTCTATTGCGTGCATGTTACACTGAGCTGACTAGCACTACATAGTAAGTTTGGGTATTCTGAATTACAGTGATATCTTTTATAATAAGGCTATTGTGTGACGGCAATAATTAAATTGTAACACGAAATCCAGAAATCTAGAGCGCGTGATAATATTTTTGGAAATGAGATTTTACTGTGACTGGTTTTTAGTGGTTCGAAATATTTTTTTCCTTGCCATACCTTGGCGTCACAAGCTTATCATACGTCATAATTTTTAAAATGGGGTCGCGTCTCAAAAAGTTTGACGACCACTGCTTTAACGCATCATTTTTTGCTGCAGCTACAATTTTTTGTGATTGTAACTGCCAATCCGTGAACATTTAGGAAAGTTCCAAGATGTTATGTTGCATTTCCTAATGTCATTTAGATATTGAAAAAATTAAATTTGGTTATGGCTTCCACCGCCATCAATTCCATGCTTTATAAAACAAATAACTGGCTCACTAATCCCATACCCGACATGGACTGGTAACCGGACGAGAGACTGTGTAAATCCCATCTAAGTCTTTAAATCCTGAAAAACGTATAATTTGTTATCCAGTATTTATACAATTTTTTCATTCACATTCTCAGGTTATCAAAAGACTTCGAGAACGTAATGAACCGATTACACTCTTTGGTGAGTCGGATTATGAAGCTTTCCAGAGATTGAGAAAACTTGAAATTATGGCTCCAGAAATTAATAAAGGGCAGAGAAATGATTTTCAGGTAACATGGAATGAATCCTTGCTCAATCCGTTTTAATAATTTTACAATGAGCTCAGTTTGTCTAATCAACATTTTCAGGTAGGCCACAGACATATTGAAAATTGCTACAGCTAAATTTAGTTGAATTTGATGGTAGTAACAATAAATGAAATTTTCTCCAATTTTTTATTAAAAGCAAAGTGTCTATTTTTGCAGAAATTTTTTTTTGTAAATTTTCCCTGGAAAATTAGTAGGCCACAGAATTTTTGTGCAATGAAAATGGGCCATGAAAAAAAAAGGTTGAAAACCAGTAGTCTTATCTTTCTGTTTCCTTTGAAATTTTATATTAAACAACTGAAAACTACTTTGAATTCATTTCCTGTAGTGGTTCATGTTTGTCGCTGATAATTTTGTTTCAATATTATTCAAAGTATCGGTGAGTTAAAGTCTACGCTGCTTCTCAGCCTCTGGATCTTCTCGTTGTATATTGTGTCGTTTTTCATATTCTTCACGTTCTTTTTCTGCCAAGTCTCCCCTTTTAAAGAATTTCTTTTTTCCCTAAAAAAAGACAGAAACAAAATTAACAACGACAAACATCAGTTTTTTCGAAGTTTTTAATTTGGTATTAATTTTTATTATCGTATATATTTATAGCAACTATCTATACCAGGCTTGGGAAGGCCAAATCTGGGTAATTCAACCTGACTCGCCTGATGCTGCCACAACCACAACCAAACTGAAATCAAATTTCTATGTTTTAGCTAAAAATAGCTCAAGGAATTTGTTGAGATTGTGGTTAAATTTAGTTTTGGCACAGACTTATTGTTTTTCACCTTTGCTTTGTAACACTGTAAATATTGTTCATAAAATGTAACTTTTACATCACACATCGCTTGCCAAACTAGGTGGGCAAAATTTTTGGCCCCTGGTTCAAAAACCTTGGCCCCCCCTGATTCATACTACCTATACTTTGATAAAAGGGAGTCAGTCAAGGTATCCTAATATTATTAACAAGACATGGAAATTAATGTTACTAACTCAGATGATAGGCTTTGTACTACAATATCTGAAACGAAATACTTAATCTAATTTATTAGTCATTAACTCATAAGCAAGGCACCAGGCTTTTGCATATCACTGTTTTCAGGAAAACGAGATCATTTTCATGTAAATGATATTATTGTTCCATAAAGAAGTCCAATAGGCAATTGAACACTATCTGCTAACTTCATCTATTTGTGAAATCCTACATTTTCCTTCAGGATGCCATGGGACAAATAGAACAAGAAGATTTAGATGAATTAATAAATAAACAAAACAAAGATAACGACATGAAAGAATCAACTCTACAGATAAAAGATGATGGAGTCACCATTGATAAGTTACTTGTAAGTAGGAATAAGAATTTTTAAATTAAGGACATATTATCGTTTGCTCAAAACTTCCGAGAAGGAGGCAGTGGTTGGATGCTGTCACTGATGTGCTTAGAACTGTGACAGAGTAGTTGGATGTAACAGTTTAGTTTTTGAGTTTGGGCGATACAAGGTACAAGTTTGTCTGCTAAGTCTGTATTTCCCAAGTCATGGGTCGCTACCCAAAGTTGGGTCGCATGAAAATCCTTTTGGGTCATCTGTTTTTTTTTTTTTTACAATAAAAACTTATAAGTTATTGATTTTATTTACTAGTAAATTTTATTGTCTATCATATATTCAGCTTTAAAGTGTTGCTCAATAGGAATTGTATATTAGGGGAAATATCACGGCGTAAAATCTAGCAGTATCTATTTTGCTTTAAATAAAGCTACCCCATAATTTCAAAAGTCGCTGATGGTAAATAAGTGCAGGTTTCTCACTTTAAAGTAATTTCCAGTGAAAAATTTGGGCACTGTCCTAGGTGATCTGAATTCTTATATCTTACCAGTAGCTAAATTTCAAATTGAGAAATTATCAATAAATATTGTGAACTATTCTAGAATAAGCTTTCTAAGCTGTATTTTGTGGTTTTGATATCGAATAATAAATCTAAATGCTACCTTGATGGCATTCTTCATTTTTTCATCATGCCTTACGCTCTGAATAAGCAGCCCGGGTAGTAAACAGCTTTTGTTATTTGTAGAGCTAGAATCTTCCAGCCTTTATCAAATCTAGTAGGAAATGGGTCAGTTTATTAAAGTGCAAAGCGTTAGCATTTGGGTACTCCTGTAATGTGTACACCATGTTATGGTTAGGCCATAATTTTATACTGATTTTCCTTATTTTAGTTTTATTATGAGTTCGAGGACTGTTCGAGTTAGCCAAGTGAATATCCCTCTTCCCATAGGTTCCAGTTCCATTACACAACTTGATGCAAATAGGCGAACAAAAAAAGCTACCTCCATATTGCTACACATACTTCTGGACTCAATCTGGAGCGCTGCATTTATGCTTTGTTTGATATTATATTAATTTTTCCAGGAAATGAAGCAAAAGCTTGATGAAGGAGATGATGATCATGATATTGAAGTTATATTGAAAACCTTACAGGTTTGAACTGGTTTTATCTTGTTCTGTCTAGATATGCCCAAGGACTCAACCTACTATGCCGGTTGGCATAAAATAGTCATTTCATCTATGATTCAAACTTGAAACGATAATAAGTGTTAGAACTTGATGTTTAAGGAAGGACGTAAACAAATAGTAGTACTGAATTTTTATTCATGGAAATGAGTGGAGTGGGTGTGATATTTCGCTTAGATTTCAATTTTTTTGTTGTGAAATCTTGCTGTGAATTTCATGCTTGTTTACCTACATATCTGGCAACAGTGGATAGATTTATTATTGTGCAGCAGAGTTTGATTCCTTTTCGTGGCATTTGTGGCCATTTTGTGCCATCAATTGCCGGATTCTCAAAGGTTCTGGTGCTGATTTATATGAATTAGTAGTTTGTAAATGGTTAGGATGCCTTAATTTATCGTATAACACTCCCAGAATGCCAGCCCATACTCGTGTGACGTTAGCCCACACTCGTGTGAGAAAAAAGTCGAAATCGACTATCGTATATTCTCGCATACAAGCTGGGTTTAAAACTCCAAAAAAGTTGCCAAACTAAGGGGTCGGCTTATATGCACATAACTTAGACACACTACAAAACAAATGTTATGTTATTTTTTAGTGGCGCTGATAAGGACTCTTATCTCCGTAATGATTGGGATATGTACATTACTGATAATAACTTTTCAGTCATGACCATACATAATATGGATTATTAATTTATTACATTCCTAAGTTTAAATGTTATTACTGATAATTAAAAGTGCTGATTTTATTTATCAATATGTGGCAAAGCGCCAAAATTCATTTGAATATTTCTCTTGACAACGAAACACCGTGATGAAGGCGAAAGGAAGCTATTATTCGAAAATTAGACAAAGAAGTATTTGAATACTTTGATATTCTTAACTGTGATACGGTGTGTTACGAATCGCAGGGCCGGCTTATATGCGAATTTTTTAAAAATAGGCGTTTTGAGACCGTTTTTAGGGAGTCGGCTTATCATGCGCTCGAGCGAGTCATATCATTTCATGCGCTATAGTAGGACGATATACTATCACATTATTATCTCGTCAGCAGCCGCAGTTATCCAATAGAGAGGATGGCCTCTGGGAAATAGAGAACGAAGAATTTGTTCCTAGCGATTCGGATGAAAATGATTTAGAGGATTCTGACTTTTCGGAAGGAGATTTCATACAGTCGGATGATGAAGAGGTCGAAGAAGAAGAAACTGAAGGTTTGTATGAATTTTATTGTTTTGTCGTTGGAAACTTGACGTAATATTTAAGAATTACATTATTGTTTTCCTACAGACATGTCGAGTTGTATTCCTACAGACATGCCAAGTCCACGGATTTGGAAGCGTCGACCCCAAGGTGCGAGAACAACATCTGGGGCCAAGAGGGGCCGTTGCACGCCCTCTCCAAGAATTCGTTCTTCGTACAAGTGGACGAAATCTTTTATAAGAAGAGCAAATAAGCCTTTCGGTGGTCAAAGAATGGTACAGAATCGCCAGCTAAATCGCACGTCCACGCCCTTGGACTGTTTTTTTCAGTTTTTCAACACCGCAGTCCTTCAATTCATCGTCAAGATGACCAATCTCAATGCCGTTCGAAAAATACAGGGTAAGCATCTTGTATTGCTATATTTGCTGTATAGGCTATTACTTTATTTATTATAAAACAAGACTAATAAATCCATTGGTGAATAGGTTTTCGTAAGATTGATATTTGATAATAGACCTGTCGACATCTTTTACTCACTTCATTTTTTTTTTATAGTGGCCGCTGTAACAAAGAATATTGAAGAAAAAGAGTGGAAAGATGTTGATGTGAAAGAAATCAAAGCATTTCTTGGAATGATTATTGCAATGGGAATCATTCGTCTTCCAAACATCCATCTTTATTGGCAAAAGAAAAATTGGATATTCGATGTACCAAGTTTCAATAAAATAATGCCGAGAGATCGATTTGTTGAAATACATAGATATATGCATTTTTGTGATGAAGCTTTAGCGCCAAGATCAGATGATCCAAAGAAAGACAAACTTTTCAAGATTCGTGGATTATTATCTTTACTGTTGCCATTGTTCGAGAGCTGCTACAAGCCAGGCCAAGATCTGTCGATAGATGAATCTTTGATACCTTTCAAGGGTCGAATTAGCTTTCGGCAATTCATAAAAAGGAAAAGAGCACGGTTTGGTATAAAGGTCTGGGTGCTGGCTGAATCTTCCACAGGGTATGTTTCGAGATTGAAAATTTATGTGGGCAGAGAACCAACAGCTGGCCCAGAAACCGGACTCTCCTCACGGGTTGTGAAATATTTGATAAACCCGTTCGAGGGATTGTACCATCGTCTGTACGTGGACAATTTTTACACGAGTCCCGAACTTTTCGAAGACCTTCTATCAAAAGGGGTTTTTGCGTGCGGAACCTTCAGAAGCAATAGTGTAGTGTTTCCCAAAGACCTTATTGTCACGCGTGTGAGTGCAATTCCTAGAGGAACAAGTGATTGGCGAGTGTCCAACCAATTGCTCGCCCAGTCATGGGTTGACAATAGGGTTGTGTATTTCTTGTCAACTTTCCACGAGCCCGAGTACGATCCAGCCGATACCGGTAAAAAAACAGTAAAAAGGAAAGTCCGGCGAGGCCACTTGACAGATTCTATTGAAATACCCTGCCCGCCTCTCCTCAAGGACTATAACGCAAATATGGGTGGTGTGGACCTTTCTGACCAAATGAGAAAGTATTACAACTTGACAAGGCGGTCAAGAGTTTGGTACAGGAGAATATTTTCTTATTTGATTGAAGTTGCAGTCCACAATGCTAGAGTTGTCGCTGAAAATCTCTCAGGACGGCGATGGACCGGGGTAGATTTCAGAATAAACTTAGTCACCTCTCTCATAGGAGGTCACAGAGCTTCTAGACGAACTTCGGAAACGGCATTGGCATCTCTGGCAAGGCTACAAAACACAGGATTACATTTTCCGGTTGCAACTAAGACACAAAAAAGATGCCCAGTGTGTTATAAAAAGTCGCAAGTCGCATCTGCAGAGGAAAAAATAACTGTTTCACGTGGAACCATAAAATGCACAGAATGTAATGTAAACCTTTGTGTGCGCGAAAACAAGAATTGCTTTCGCGATTGGCACACAAAGATTGAGTATTGGAGATGAAATTTGTCTTATATTTTTTTCATCACATATATTCATTACATATATTCGTTACATATATGCAGGGGTGGGATTCAAATTTTTTTGTCAGACGATTCCATCATTAAAGCCATATTGTTCAGCCGTTCCTGTTACAAGAAGACTTCAAATTTCAAATAAACCAGTAATGCTAACCGGTTCGCTGATCTCATAAAATTCTGTGAGACTGTTCTATGGAACCGGTGCGAACCGGCTGAATACCACCACTGCATATATGCCATAGCAAATTGAATACTCTGTTTTGTTTGTGCTCTGTTTTTTGTATAAATGTCCAAATTCACTCAAAACAATTGTGATTGATGGAAGCATTCAAATAGGCTGTGTACAGTGTGGGTCAGACAATATAAGTCGCTTTTCGGATAGCAATAAACTGAGGTCCAGATGGGCATTCTTTTATCATGAGTCAAAAGTATGGTATATATTACCCAGCATTGATAATAAATAAAATAATTAAAGATTACGCTATTCTTAGGCCCAACGGCTGGCAATATAGGCCCGCTTTCAGATAATGAAATTAGTAAATAGTTTTTATGAGTTGTTTCCATTCGATTTTATCACCATTCCATGAAATATTGTGAGTGCGAATACATAAAAACAGCTGAAAAATACAGCCAGCGAGACGTGCTAATCGCGCATGACCTACGCAAACATAACACATACTCCAGAATTGTGTGTACGAATATGGAGGTAACCAATTTTATTCGCCTACTTCACATCAAGTTGTGTAAAGAGACTGAAACCTTAGGCTAAAACAGATAGTCTCCGAACTGGTAATATAACTAAAATAAAAAATTAGAATAAAATTAAGGCCTAATCCTAACCTGGTACACATACTACGGAAGTTCTCTTGAGGGTAATATCTTGGGTGTATGTTTTTGTTCCATTTGGTAACCATAGTCATATTAGTAAATAGTCAAAGTTGAGCCTCTAAATCTGCCAGAATAGTATGTTAATACTTTTATCTGTCAGAATTTATATTCTGAAAATAGAGTGACTTGTGTATGTCGAAGATTTTGTTTCGATATCTCAATATTGGTAGTTGGATCCAGAGTCAGTTTTCCAGCTTTGATTCTCGAATTGGGAGGCAAAATTGTTGTCAACATGAACATGGGAGTTTCAGTATTCAATTGCTCGAAGTCTCAATTGTATAACTTCTGTCAAATTCAATTTGAAACAACGTTTCATTATGAAAAATAAAAAGTTGAGACAACTCTGATCCCTGATAGTATATTCATATCAGTTTTTTATCTCAGATTCTGGAGTCTTCAAGAAAATTTTTTGTCAAATTTAAAATGGGAGCTTAGTTGGAGTTGGATTATTTTCAATGGCGTGAAGTCTGTATAACTTTGTCAGTTTCAAGTCAGATTGAATTTGAAGCAAAGTCTTTTATGATAAATAAAGATTTTGAAACAGCCCTGATACATTGAAGCAATCTCTTTTTATAGAATGCCTGGAACAGGCAGTGGTTTTCAATCTTCAAAAATAAGAAGTACAATTCAAGCTCTGTCGTACCCACTGTTTGCATTAGAACAGCACTAACGAGTTTTCTATTTTCAGTTTCTTCTGAAATGTTGGGCGGAAGAACTGAACAGTGTTCCCGCAGAAAAGAAACGAAAAATTCAAGTTCGGACTCAATTTGCAATCCATAGACAAACTAAAGGATACCTTGCTCCTTTATTTTCCTTTCTCAAGAAGAAGACGATCGCCCCAGATATTCTCGCTTATTTAACAAGGATTATCAAATTTGTATTGGACAGAGATTATGTCAAGGTACGGTTTCACTTCAATCAAACAAGAAACTAAGGGCATTAAGTGATTCCACAACTGGCAAAAGCTATTCATATAGTAATGGTAACTATTTGTAACACCAGCTCATATATGCGAATTTTTATAAATTCATCGTTTTAGGGCCGTTTTTATGAGATCGGGGGATATACGGTAGATATCATTCTGTTATTTCGGGAGAGGAAAGCTGACAAACTGGCTTGATCATATAGCAAACCACAGTCTCTCGTCCATTCTGTTGCACTATGGGATTAGTTGGCCATTCGTTTCAGATGCGTGGACTTTAAAGTTATAGCTTCCAAACCAGAAGGGTAATAAGTTGGATTTACTTTACCATATCAATGGATATGAATAAAAAGGCAAAGACTAAAATTGGAAAATATCTATTCTTACATGAAATATATATTTTTAGCCTGTTGCATATAACAATTATTGGGCTTAGCATGGTAACAACAACTTTTCTATTTCTATATATTTTTATGACAAATTAGCTAAATAGCAGTGTTGTTTTTAACCATGTTGCTTCAACAATTTAAATGCCAAACATGACTTGATTCTAATTTTGTCAGAATAAACCCTTTTGTAAATGCCTATTTAGCATGAGTTTATTGTGCGATAAATCGGTCAAGTAGACCATCTTGCTATTCTAGAATAATGTTTGTCACCATATTCTATAGTTATCGGAGCTTGGAAATCTCTATAGGAAGTTAGTATTAGTGTTTAACTAACTAATCTGACTAAAGTAGAAAAAAAAATACAACCACTTATGAATTATTACTAAAGATAACTAAAATTTTTCAGGCAAACGACGTCTATTTACAAATGGCAATCGGAAATGCACCTTGGCCTATTGGGGTGACTATGGTCGGAATTCACGCTCGAACAGGCAGAGAGAAGATTTTTTCGCAACAAATTGCTCATGTTTTGAACGACGAAACCCAAAGAAAATATATTCAAGGATTAAAAAGACTTATGACAGTTTGCCAAAGGGTTTTCCCAACTGATCCATCGAAATCTGTTGAATATGACGCGACTAAACCATTGGCTATGTGATACAAATAAATTCTGGTAATAATTATTGGACAATTATTAGTGGTCTGGTCGGCTTCAAGAACATTCGAAGCTGATAAAAAAATGTGGATTGAGATCAATTCAGAAGGAAAGCTTGACCTACTCTTGGAATATTGTGGTAGTCAGCAAACTCGTGTTTGCTCGTGAGCAGCTGGCGACGAGTGTTATATTTGGGATTTCAAAAGTTATGTATTAGATTTATGTAAATAGTGTCATGTTAATGCAACTTATGTATACATACATGTATTTTTGAACTGGGAGAACCTGTTGCCAGTGAATTTGACACAAAAGAGAACCAATTCTTAAAATTTTGATTTACACAACCGGTTAAGACTGTGTGTGGTGAGTTTCATAAGTAACACTGAAAGTAAAGAACAGACTCCGAAACAAAATGAATGAAAATTTATCACCTCAATGTCTATTTTGACCATTAAATGTTTTTGCGCTTTGGCACAGTCTGAAAGAGAGAGATTTATTGTCTTAACCAAAAAACAAGCGATGGTACAATTTGATACATTTGATATAGACAGGGGGATACGGCCATCAGAGTTCTCCCCCCAATTTTAGTTTTTGGATTCGCAGTTGATGTATGTGAACAATGTACAAAAAATAAAAACTTTCTGCTCATATTTATGTTATTGTATGTTTTGTGATTTACAAAAAATAAACTTTGTTTGTATAGTCAGTTTTTACAAAAAGTCTTATTTTTTTGAGAGTATGCTCAAAGCAAATGTACAAGTGCAAGGGTAGAAACAAAATCGCTGCTCGGAACATGAGGATTTCAACCATCTTTTGTTTCCTGAACTCTCTTCTGTTTACATAATCACAGGCTTTTACGATATATATACAGGGTGTCCATAAAAGATAAAATCCCTTCACAATTTCAATTTTGTTATGAAGACAGTTCTCAATGTATCTTAACCAGGTTTGTTGTTATTTTAATCAGTAATTAAGTATTTTTACTTCATTTAGTACATCTGTGAGGGCCAAAACAATATATGGTATTAATAAATTCCTTTTGCAATTTTGAGACTTTATGGACACCCTATATTATAAAATATTTTCGAATCGTTTTGTAGGTGCCAAACAATTAGAAAATGAGTCTTTTGGCCAATTGAACCTTCTATGAATTTGCAATGAAATGTGACAATTCTGACTAAGACATTTGTAAATTAGGACATTACCATTCCCCACTAATACCTAACCTGCATGCATGCAATTTCTCTCCTTGTTATAGTTGAATAATGGGTAGTCCCATAATAATGTATGTCTGACCTTGGTCCGACAAACATTACAGAAATATATTTGTGTTAGTGTGCAGCAAGACTCTTGAATCAGTTAGGAAAGATATTTTTAATTTAGTTTTTTTATTGGACACTGACTATGTCTTGTTTGAGGTGGGTGGGTATGGGATTCAAACCTTACTCAAGAATATGATATGAATCTAGAATTGGCACTATTTAATATTGCGCAATATATTTTATTGTCTCAACAGTGCATCCTATAATGACACTTATGTAATATTGTCAATGGCTCTACGGTTCTTTGCATACTTGTATAACTCGTACACACAATGTGATTTTGGTTGGCTGTGTATTACAACAATGACATATTGTCTTTGGCCATACAATACCATTGTCAATAACGCTATAGTTCTTTGTATTACCCGCGCACACAAAGACATTTTGCGTTTCACATATCAATGTGCCTTGGCGTTTCTCTTTATTCAACTCAAACGAAAGTAGGCAATTCCTTATTTTAAGAAAGATACCAATTCCGAATTTGCTATGAAATGAAGCCAGCTTTGCATCTGAGTGGGTGTGTGTGACCTTGCTTTAAAAACTTCCCTTCAAAAAAAATTAATCTTGATGATACTCAATATTTAACCTGTTCGCCTATTAAATTATTTGTATTCTCATAAAAAGGTTTCTCTGTTTCATATTGCATCATTTCAGTGTTGTTAATTATTAAACCATATTACGATTTCAGACCGAAGTCCTTTTCTCTGTAATGAGTGACTTATTTAATGAGCGCTTTTATTTAAGTTGGTGTATCTGTTGTCGGTATAAATAAAATATCTGCTTGAGACTTTGAGAGTGAATAAAAGTAGAATGATTCGCGACTTGTATTTTTGAACTGCCAGGGTAGACATACATTATCCTATTTTTTTTTGAGTCTAGGACTAGAAACCACACAATTCAAAGTATTGACAGGAAGTTGTTTATGATCACTGATAAATGTATAGTGTATTATAATATGGGTATGTTATTCAGATTAAAAAGAAATCATTTGTTTATTTTCTAGAGCAGTAGTTTTCAAACAGGGTTTCATCAGGGCAGTCCACAAGTTCACCTAAAACACATGAGTCTATATTTTTATATGTATAGGATGTCCATAAAGTCTCAACATATTTTAAAATTGCAAAGGGAATTTATGGATAGCATATATTGTTTGGCCCTCACAGATGAAGTGAAAATACCTTACTTTAAACAATTACTGATTAAAAAACAACAAACCTTGTTAAGATATATTGAGAGCTGACTTTATAACAAAATTGAAATTGTAAAGGGACTTTATGGACACCCCTGTATATTGTTTAAATACAGCAAGGTTTCCAACTATTAGCGGACTTGTTTTCCTTTAAAGGTTTTTCTACGCCTGCGAAATTGATTTTATGTTTTATTGATTCTGACATGACAGTTAAACGCAAAGGCGAAGTGAGTGTGATTTTTTCGAAGACAGTCATTTATCAATCTTAGTTTTATTTGAGAAGTATAAGTATTTGGGCAATATGTTGGAGGTTATGGTTAAAGAGAGAAGAGTCTGCAAATTGTCATCTGTATATAGTGCAAAATGTCAAGATATAGTCATTTATGTCAAGATAATCCATATTCGAAGGCAATCACTGGTGCTGCTCTCATAGCGATGATTTTTAGATAAATTACTATTCGTTGTTAATTCCTAGAATATAAGGTATCTATCAGCAAACCTAAATGGCTCGACAGGGCGGTGGTGATAAAATACTGCATGTGTTTTTTGACAAAGTAAAAGAGAATGTTCGTGCACATCAAAAGCAAGTCTCGCTCGACTTCCAAGAACGTTTGAACGAACCTGTGAAAGAAGAACTCCCTCGTTTATTTGAAATCGATGTTGACGCATTTTATCAAGGAGAATATTTTGCTAAAGAAGCGAGTGATTATCAACCATTGCAAGAATTTTCAAGAGAAACTCAAGAAAGAAATTTTCATACTCGGAATGCTGAAAAAATAAGTAACTTGAGTGAAATTTTTCTCCCAGAGCCCAGTGAGTTTGAAGATTCGGAGAAAGTCGATTTTGAAAATTTACTCCGTCATGTGATGATATTAGGTCCAGCAGGATCAGGGAAAACAACGGCCTTAAAACGGTTTGGTCGTGATGCGCTAAATGGTGAAATTTCATATATACAGGATGGAGATCGATTTATACATATTGTCAGATGTCGAAGTTTTGAAAAAGATGAGAAAATTACGGTGCGAGAGTATTTGTTCCGATACATGTATAGTCCGCCACTTTCAGATGATGAAAGTAGAATCGGATACAAATGGGTACTTGAAAATTCTGAAAAAGTTGTCTTGATAATCGATTCACTGGATACACTCGGTCATGAGTTGGATGATGAAACTGAATTGATTGAACCTTGGGATCATGCTTGTCCATCAATCATCCTCTACAACATTTTTATTGGTCATATCCTCAAAAAAGCGAAAATTCTGTCTTCTTCGAGGGAGTACAAAGTGAAAAATTATGGTGGAAAATTGCGTCCTGATAGAATCATTTCTCTTGGAGGTCTCAACCGTGAATCGATTCAAAATTTAGTATTTGGATTCCTAAAAGAAGATGACGCCAAAAGAGCTTGGGAAATTCTTGATAAAAAATGTCCGGATTTGATGGCCCTTTGTGAAATTCCAATGTTTCTTACATTTGCCATGGTTGTACTAGCTGAGAAGGAATACGAATCTTCTTTTGTTCCAAACACAGGAACTGGAATTATGATAAACCTCTTACAATATCTTTTGCATTCCAAGCATGCTCGAGCATCTGGAGAACATGACATTGAATATGTAGTCCATGCTGTCAATAAGATGAAAGAATTGGCTTTCAAAGGAACCATGAAAGGAAAGGTTATTTTCAGCGAGGAAGATCTGACTGAAGTTGAATTAACACCAAATGAAGTGACAGATCTTGCTATTGTTGTTCCTGGAAGTCTAAACAAGGAAGAGCAATATCAGCAGATATTGGAACGTGATATAGAAGCCATGTTTGCTCACCAGATTATTCAGGAGGTGCTTACAGCACTGTTCATTGGACAGAAATCTGAAAAGGATTTTTCAGAGTTTATCTCAAAGTATTTACATACGTCCGAGTTCTCAGTTATCAGAAGAATGCTGAATGGTGTATTTCTGGACCCTTTGGTTTCGGACGCCTTGGAAGAACTTCTTGAGGGTGAGTTGAGATATTTAATGCGTTTATAATTCATCCAGATGTACTCAAATTTTGACACCAGGAGAGAGATGGAGGGGGTATGGCCTCGTATTTATAACTTGAAATACATAGTAATATCATATGCTTTTCACACAGAATATTTGTGGATATCCTCACCCACTCGAAAACATATTAGTGTCAAATGCAAAAAATAGATGATCGAAATAAATTTTTTTTAGTTTCTCTACAAAAACAATCGCATCAAGCAGACATTATACATTACAATTAATTCAAGCGAAATGCCTAAAACTAGTATAAAAATGGAAACAAGATCAATCATAAAGTAGCAACTAAATAAATATGTTCTCAAATTCTAGATCATTGCGAAAGAAAAATTCATATTTTGGTGAAGAGTATGGTTGCTGAGGTTGAAAATTTTGAACAACTTAGCAAAAATGGCCGACTGGAGTTGATTCGTGCAATACATGAAGCTGGAACAGGCAGAAAAGATATTGTTCCTTCTGTATGGAATTCAATCAATCTTTCCTACATGCCGTTGATGACAGCTGACTTACATGCTCTCGCCTCATCTTTGTTGGATTGTTCTTATCTCAAGCAACTTATTTTATGGCAATGCAATCTCACAGAGGAAACTCTTCGTGATTTTGCCAACAGATTAGAGAATTCCAGCGTTAAGGTATATTTCTTCCAGTGATGTTTTCACTCTTTAACTGGGGATTAGACAACTAGTCATTTGTACTTGAAAATCTACTATATTTGGAAAAACCTAAAATCTTCGCTGTTAAGCATAGATCAGCCAATTTCTTGAACTACGGATGAGACAAAAATGTATACGAAATGTCTGTAGAATTAAAACTAATACAACATACATATTACTTACATTTGCTTGGAAAATTAATTTTCAATTAACAGTTTAGACAAGTGTGTTTGTGGCTCTTTGTATAATTATAACAAACACTCAAATGAGCTAGGCTAACTTATTCCTGGTGCATAATATAGCCCATTGTTTAGATACCATCTTTAAATTATTTTTCGGCCAATGCTGAAAATACGTAACATACATATACGGTGTAGAATAAAATAAAAAAAGCATTTCAGGGTGGAGGAAGACCCCAAAAAACGGTGCTGGTTATCCAGCGGCATCACCCTAGATGGGGTCTAACACAGCATAAAAATAGAAAGCTTATTAAATTTAATATGAATATAGAAACAAAATATTCACACTAATATATTTGTATATTAGAAACCTTTGAGTATCCGTAGTTCAAGTATATGACTATATTTAATTTTGTTATGTAATAATCTATCTAATGTTTCTAATCAATGATGATGACTGGTAACTCTATGAATGAGATTTAAATATTTTGACACATTTTTTAAATCTAAAATGAATCTCAAAATTTTTTTAGATTGACAAACTTGATTTTGCAAGAAATACAAAAATGTCACCAAAAGGCTTCAAGATTATTGGTAACTTAGTGAATCAACATGATGTAAAGAATGTTAGTTTGGTTGGTTGTCAAATAACACAAGAAGAAATGATTTCTTTTGATGATGGACTAGGAAACGCAACAGTGAGAACTTTTATTTAATTTTATTACTTGTTTTTCACTTTTTCAGGGCACAAAGTATTGGCATTTTAAACAATGTTTTTCCGATTGAATTTAAACTATTCTTTCATTTCCCCATCATTTATGAAACTTTTAGTTTGTTTATTCTTCTCCTTTACCTTCATGCAACAATCTGCCTTCAAATAGAAGGTTTTGAAGGGTTGGTGGCATATAGTTTTTATAACAACCAACTTACTTTATCTACTTATACAGCCTGAACAAGATTTTGAATTCATGAAAGGAGCTTACGCTAAGCCATGAACTTTGATAGTAGTGGAAGCGATTGCACGACCAACCGTTTGTAACGAGCAGTCCAGCAATTTTTTCGCTCATATTTTTCTTAACAGAAGATTAAGAAGTGGCTGAGCAAGCATGCCGCTAACATTTGTTATGCTCGGCCAACTCTCCAGATATGGCTCAAACTTAAAATCTCTAATGAATGATGCCAAAACTGTTTAAAAATGCTTCTATTATTTAGAATGCTTATATTTTCAATTGTCTCAGCAGATCATGAAAATTGATATTGCTTACAATGACAAAATATGTTCAAAGTTTGTTGGTGATTTTGTAAGACGTCGACAAGTTCAACATCTAAACATGGATCATTGTAAAGTGAATAGCGAAGAGATCAAAGAATTTGAAAAAGGACTTGGAAATGCTACGGTTAGTGTAACAAGTAAATTGATACTATTCATTGAAATAAAGTCCAAAGTTTCAATAAAATCCATTTTTTCTCTTATAACTTGAAATTCTTTGTAATTCCAAAAAAAAATTTTGTTATACTGAAGAATATCAGGATATTAAACATAGTAGAAGATATGAATTCCATTTAATGATTAGAGCTTTTTACTGTATTTCAACCCCTTTCTGATCTGTGGCCTCTTAGGGGGCCATGAGCCCCTGGTTGGGAACCTCTGTGTATAAGCATTACCAAACCGGAAAAGGATTGCAGTATTTTCAAAGACAATACTTTGTGAAGCCTTTCTCCGAATGATATGATTAAAACACCTCAAAAAAAAAATACAATATCAGACATTTGAGTCCTGAAAAAAATATGTATTCAACATGATTACTGTACAATATTAATATTCTTTGTTTTGAATTTCTAGTTACCAGCATTTATATATTTCAAAGAATTTTAATTATTAAATTTTCAAGTCGAAAGTCAAATATTATGCAGGATTTTGATCTAGTGGAATATAATTACAGGTATTAGAAATATTAGATGTTGGCGCCAACCCAGATCTTGGTGAAGATGGACTTGCAGTTCTAGGTGGGATAGTCAAAAATGGCACACTGCAGGAAATCAGCCTATACGAAAATTATCTCACAATATCAAGTGTAAAAGCGTTCGATCAAGCTATGGGACTCGATTCTACTGTGAGTTCTCTTTTTAGAAAAAAAAGAATGAAATTTTCAGATTTTCTAATTTTTGTTCTAAATTGAGTTTGTGTCTTAAATCCATATTGTCACCAAGTGGTTTTCTTGCTCAAGTGGTTCACTCATGTGCATGTTTTTTATCACTAATATCACTTTTGATCACCAATATTAGTAGTTTGCCCCTTTATTTCATGAATCGAGCTAAGCGTTAGGAATGCGCGTGCCATCTCACCTCCGATTACCGCAAAAGTTCGAATCCGGTGGAAGATAGTTATATGTGAGACTCCTCAGCATCTCATAATCACTGGTCAGTCATGGCTTCTTTTCACAACAAGTCCATGCATTCGAAACAAATAACTGGTAAACTATTCCTATACCCGACATGGACTGGTAACCAGAAAAAGGTCATGCATGGTTCACTGTGCCTATGCCTTCTTATCTCCTCGATAATCCTATGTTACTATTTTTCAATATCATTAAAAAAACTGTTAATATATGGTTTGCAATCATACACTAATTTTGTGTCTTGCTTTTAGCTTACCTCAGTTGATTTTGGATTCAACGAGAACATGGAAATTGGATGTTTTGAAGCCATTGGTAATTTTACAAGAATACATGAAGTTAAGAACATAAGCTTGGCAGAATGTCTGGCTTCCAAGCAGCTTAAGGCATTTGAAAAAGGATTGGGCGTCTCAGAGGTAAATTTTAAATGATGTAATGGAATTCTATGTTTATTAAATAAGTGAAAGAAAAATCAATAAGTTGGCAAATTTCATGTTAGACCTCCCTTTGTGTTACCAAATTAAATAGAGTTTGGAAATAGCTAACTATTGTAGCTAATCATTCTATATACCGTATTACCTGGTAAATAAGACAAGGCCCGTTTTTAATCCTGAAAAAATAGGTTTTTGCATAGAACGATCCAATAAGACGGGCAGTAAAATTGGAAATTCAAATTACCATGCAACGGTGAGCGGTCGAGGTGTTTGCGCATTCGTTAAAATAACCTATAATGACTTTTTCTTGTAGCGTAATTTTCAATTCATGACAACTAAGGGAATTCAAACTGTCTTTCAATTTTAATCTAATTGTGCTCGACGTAACACAGCAATCTGTAGACATAATAATGTGAGATAAACTGCCTGATTACATTTAGTTTTGATACATATTTTTGCGCTCCTGCAAATTTTATCTGCCATTATAAAAATCCCAAGATCTGCTATAAAATCCCGGAAAGTACAATTCAATTAAGGGCAATAAATATACATATGAAGTGTATATATCAAACATACCGGTACATATTCATCATCTCGAAATCTCCAGAAACGAAATTTGTTGCTTCATTAATTTAATAGTGATCAATTTAATCTTCGATTGTGACAATATAAATAGTATCACTGCTCCAAAATACCAACACAATCCGTGGACATGAAGATGTACGATTATTTGTTGTTTTGATTCGTATTTTTTCAAATTAAAATCATATCTCAGCTGTTGCGGCAACAATTAATCCGCTCCATCGTAATGCTGTCACTCATTATTCTAAGGATTTCACCGTAAAAAAAACCTTGAGTCAGCGATAATATCCCACAGAGTAAAATTTCAAAAAATGAATTAAATATACTTTACATTAATTATTATACATATATCATAGTCGGTCAGTCCTTGTCGGTAGTTGTGGAACACAAAATGTTTTTGCGATTTGCAATTCCAAAAATCATCTTTAATCTGTCACAGGCCATCCTAAAATAAATCTGGGTCACATATTCACTCCTTTGTTTATCTTGTGTGCATCTTGTCACACATGATTATGTAATACCTCCTTTCTCACAAGTGCCATGGTTGTTTGAGAACAATAAAGTAATTATCGTGTCTTCGTTGCACAAAACATGTGTCGCGGGAAATTTGAGATTTAGCTAAATAATTGCTGACATAAAAGATGTTTACGGCTTCTACGTTTTTTTCTGGTTCGAATTGAATAATAAGCCCACCCCGAAAATAGAAAATTATCATACTCGCTCAATAAGACGATCCCCCCATAAAAAATTAGGCCAAAAATTTGGGTCTAGAAAAGCGACTTATTCGCTGGGAAAAACAGTATATATAAGGTTTTGGATTGTGACATAAGCAAATAGCCTTGTTATAATCACCACGAATAGGATAGGTTTTACATATTTATCCCAGAGGAAAGGAAAGCTGATAAGAGGGCTCAATCATATGGAGAACCACAGGACCAGTCAAAGTCAAGTATGGGATTAGTTAGCCAGTTATTTATCTTTTCTGAAGCATGGACTTGATGGTGGAGGAAGCCATAACCGACCAGTGGATATGTGAACCACCAAACGATAGTGAAAAGTTCAACAATCCTCTCGCACATAACCATTCCCGCATGGGATTTGAACCTGTGCAGGGTAATCGGAGTGCGAGTGTATTCCTAACGCTTAGCATGGCACGCCACACCGCTGAGCAAGGAATCAAGTCATCTACTAGGATTTTATCATGTAATTACCAGTGTATCGCTCAGCTCAATGCACCAATGTTCGAAACTTTTTCCAGTATTAATTTCCTGTTTTCATTATTTTTGTCAGCACTTGGAGCTTCTAGATTTGAGCATGAATCATTACTTGAAACATGATGGGATTTCAACTCTAGGCGAAACGGGACAAATATGCGCTTTACAGAAACTTATTTTAGTTGAAGTAAGACTTGATGCAGATCTTCTTTCATTGCTGGACGAAGGGCTTGGAATGGCGAAGGTAATTAAATATGTGTAGTGAGGGCTACGTCAGTAATAAAACTAGAGAAATTTAGGCCGCATTGGGCCTAAAATGTCAAGGCGTTTTTGACCATGTTTTGGCCACGAGAGACCGTGGTCTGCAAAAAAACAGAAGTTGCCTCATCAACACGACACATACTGTACTAAACTCTTGCAATGCCAATTCAATGAACTCCTAAATAAAATGTGAAATATTGCATTTGCTTTGGGCTCGGGCCTGCAAATCCAGTTAATTAGTCAGGCTCAGGTCAGGGTGGGTTTAATACCCACGGGCCGGGCTGGAATTTTTCGGGTCCGATCTCACCTCTAATTAGAGTAATGTGCATCTCAATAAATTTGCTGAAAGTGCTTTTCATGTGGAATATCTGCAATTTCCTTTATTCGTCTAATACTTGCCATGAGGCTATAATTAAGGACTGCGATCGGTGGAAAAACTCTTGCAAAACTGAGTTGAACTGAATAACAGTTTCGCTCCTTATTCTTCGTTATTACAAATGTTTGTTTTCTTTACTAAGCTTGAGTTGATGGATATTTCTCTCAATGATGGTCTCAGTTCTGAAGGGCATGGTAGAGCTGGCTCAAAGGGAATGGATGCATTGGCCAAAATTGTTGTGAATCATGATATAAAGAATCTGGGTATCTCTGGCTGCAAGTTGTGTGCAGAAGATGCGATCAATTTTAGGGAAGCAGTTGGAGAGTACAAGGTGAAATATTTTGTTTTGAATGAGTATGGTGAGACTGTCTTGGTGATAAATAAGCTACTGACTGTCTATGTTTTATAAAAATGTTGTGTACAAAATGTACCAAAGTTATCTTGGCAGTTTTACTAAATAGAAATACACAAGTTTTTTGATTGTTACTGGTTCGAGTCCGGCATAATTTCACTGTTGGACACATCAATGGGTATGGAAGTAATTTTCAAGATTCAACTTTTCTTTTATTCAATTTCTTTTTCTGTCAAAATGTTTGTTAAAATTATGCGGTACTCTCGTAGTATGTGAACCGACATGGCGGCCGCCGGAACACAGGATGTGTACCAGGCTAGGGTTAGGCCATGATTTCAGGTACAAATACTATGGAAGTCACTTGCCTACCCCCTGAACTCATAATATGACTAAATTAAGGAAAATTGGAATAATATCGTTGCCTAACCCTAACCAGGTACACATACTACGTTCCGGTGTCTGCCATCTTGGTTTGCATACTACAGGAGTACCACATTATGAATGGAGTGTGCAAAGAGTTGGGAACTAGAAAGAAAATTACTCTCAAACATTAATAATACTTCATAATTTTTTGTTTATATATTTTCTAGGTTGAAAAACTGATGAACAAAAAGAGAATCAACTATTTCAGTTCAAGTTCAAAAGTACATGATAATCAGCTCGATGCCATGTCTGAATTTCTTCCTGTTGTATCCAAGAATATTGACATGGCGGGATGGGAGTTGAAACAGCATGAGCTGGATTTCCTAAAAGCAAAGGCTCTGCAATGTTCCCAGAAAATTGTAAGCACAAATTTCTAAATTTAAATGGCTATTGTATTTCCAGTATTGAAGTACATATCCAATTTAGTTCACCCCCAGTAAGATGTCACATTAGGATAGTAGAAACCTGATATATTCGTAAAAACTTTTTTAGTGGACAAAGCCAACCTTGATAGGAAGCAATGGTCTTTAAACCGAATATACCTTTTTATTCCCACATTCAGTGCACTACGAACTACATAACAGAATATTTTATTTATTTGTCAACGTTTAGTTTACTAAGATATAGTAAATTAAATCAACAGACTTTTTAAAATTTTCAGAATCTTTCGCTCGACTTTGGCACAGAAAATGCAACAAATACAATTGTCATTTCTTCACCTGGTTTCCAAGGTGAGTAGAGAAACTTTTAAACTGGAACCTTCCAAAAGTAATTGGTGGTTCACACTCACAGTGGTTAGGGCGGCAATCGGCAGCTCCGAAGCTCTGGCTCCCATGTATCAAAGTGACTACAGGATTTCTTGCTAGAAGCAGTGGGCTTCAATGAATGCTGGGGGCGTAAAGTCGATTACTACTCACTAATTACACCTCACAGCTAGGTATAAGTCGAGAGAGGTGAAAATAGATCATATTAAAATACTTCAAATTAGTCATTTTCACCATATCATATCATTTTTTCATTTCATTATCACTTGGTATGACCCTAATGGTTTTTCAGCCTAAGTGTATTTACCGTATTTCCCGGCTAATAAGTCGCTTTTCTAGATCCAATTTTTCGGCCTGATTTTTGTTGGGGGTGCGTCTTATTGGGCGTCTTATCTTATTTTATTTTTCTGTGGTCTGTTTGTTTTTTGCAGATGTCTCCTCAAACATGATATGTGTTAACCTTATATTTGGTTTGATATATTTTATGATGTACTCGATGATGCCAGGGCGTCTGCCTATCATGATATGTAATTGACTTTGTACAGGCATCTGTTATTTGTAATATTCTTTAAAAAAACTCCCTTGTAATCATCACTGCCTGGTGTCATGAAGCACTCCCTATTTACACCCGCGGTTATGGTACTTTAAAGAGAATCACAGTGATTTAGGACCCTTCCGTTTTGCCGATTCGACGGAAAACGTCACAAGCAAGAAAAGACATCTGTTGATAAACCCATGGATGTACAGTGTAGTACTTATCACATTGTATTCAAAGGTTATTTCAACGTTCGGGTTAATAGGTTGTTCAAAATGATTGCCCCTTCTTAACTTGAAATTACCTCTTTATTGTTAAGGAATAATTGATTCTGTGAGTATGGTTATACCAAACAAACATGATCTGGTTCTAACCATCTAAAATTATAGGTTGTTCAAGATGACTGACCCGTTTTAACTGAAAATCACCCCTTTTTTGTCAAGAAAAGGTAATTCTGTGAGTATAATTCTACCAAATAAGCATGATCTGGTTCAATCCATATAAAATTATTAGCGCATATTAGTGTTTAACTGACAAGCAAAGAAGCAATTTTTCTACCCCATCTTATTGTAGGGCTATATGGAAAAACCCTCTCAGTGCTGAAAATAGGCTTCGTCTTATTTGCCGGGTAGCCCTATTAGCCGGGAAATACGGTACTTATTGTATGCATTAATCCAGAATCGAAGTTACAAGAATCGAGAAACAGTGAATCGCAGGATCATGTTGTGGCTTTTACCGAGGTTGAGGGCGTGGTGGACCCGGATGGAGGAATGTTACAGATTGGCAACAGCTCTATAACTTTTCACCCTGGGACTTTCCAAACCAGAACAAAAATATGGATGAGGCTGGAAATTGACAGCACTAAATGGCCAGAACATTACCTGTGCATCACTCCAATGCTTTATGTAAAAGCGGAAAATCGTCTGACAATTCCAGCGACAGTTCGGCTATCTTCTTGGTGCAAAAACAATGGCACCAAAGAGTCAAGAGGAAGCAAAGTCGATGTTCTGCATTGTCCAGACAACGAATCAAAATGGAGAGTCATTGAGCGCCTTCCATTCAATAACGACCTCATTTTTCAATTCGATTGTCTTGATTTCAGCCCCGTTGTTATTGGTCAGGAAGAAGGTCATTTGCAGCAAGATAACTTCGTTGTTCAAGGTTTTATTTATGGACACAAACACAATCTTTCTCTTTTGTTTTGTCTGAATAACGAGCTCGTTAAAAGTCAACTTGATAGTGATATGAAAAATCGTAATGCAAAATCATTGATGGCTTTCACACTCATTACCGTAAAATACGAGGATATACTGAAGACAGTTATGAGAATGGAAGGTGAATCAGAAGATCAAGAAAATCCAATTTCGAAATCTTTTCAAATCAATGAGGATTTTCTTCAAAATATTGGAAGAAAACACTTCAATTTTTCCATACCAAAAAATATGAAAAAATTCTCTTCGATTCAATTTCATTGTGACCTTTACAAAAATGATGTCATTGAAGAAGATGACCAATGTTTTTACTGTGAGTATCATTATTTTATATCAGCAGGGTATTATTTAATTGGTTAGCTAGTGATGAGTATTCATGAAACTGCTGATGGATTTAAGTTGAAGCTGGACGAAGCAGTTACCAGTAGTCATCGAGGTCCTACCTCTACCACCTGACTGCAATGTCCAGGATGGTTGTTGGACTTCATGTCAATACAAAAAGATTCATGTAACTATCGGTCACAGTTTTCTTGAATTATTCACATCTTTTTATCTGAGCTAATAAATTACTCTCTAATGACCTTAGACTGTACCTATCTCTAATAATGACTTCCCCTTCATAAGAAGAAAAATGAAATGCTATACTACATCTCATAAATTTGATTTATGTTTTTAGGGGAATTGAGTTCTGTTACAGAATCTGGCAAAACTGTTCATGTGCATGGTATGTATGCATCAACATTTTTTAATACATTGCAACTATTAAATATCTGTCTACACACTTTTTAAGCACTGGCAAGGAAAAATTTGCATTAATTTTTAAGTCGTAATGAACTGCTACCAATTATGACAGCTGTTACTTTTGACTGCCAAATGTAAGTTGATCATTTAATATTTTGGACGGCGAGGTAGATTAGGGTTTGAAGGTTTTGAATTAACTGGTTGGACAGCTTACACACCTCTAATTAAAATCCCATGACTTCCACCTCAACCAAAGCGTAACAAATTGGGTAAGCAATGCATAACCAAAAAAGATTTGGGTTTTCCAAATAACAGTATCTCCTTGCATATTATGAGATAGCAGTGGCTGCTTGTATTGGAGTGAAAGGCGTGATAGAATGTCGTTATAAAAAAAGTATTTAGGACTGTTAAAAAACACTCAGAAAATATACTCTACTTTTTTAAGGGGACGTCAATGCTGGAGTTTTTGCTGTCAATTCAGAACTGAAATTTGACGGAGGAGAGTACGAAATAGGTCCTGTAGTACAAAATATGTATTCTTTTTTTTTCAGTTCTTTAAAGTCTGGTTTTCTGTGAATAAATATAGAATAGGATTTTCATATTTAAACTGCTCAACCATAATATGGCAAGTCATGGCTCCACATCCTATTTCCAGTTCATTCTAGTGTGGAAGTAGTTTACAAGTTCTTGAAATTTTTTTTTTTTAAATTAGATATTTGAACCTTGGGTGTCGCTGCTTGATAATTAGCTTTGGTTCCCTGCAAATTCTCTCCCCCAGTAAAACTGTAAATTTAATTTTTTATATTTTCTGTGTTTAGTAGTTTTCTCAAGTACTGGTTGGAAAAAATAAACTTGACTTATTTCGAATGCTATGCATAATGCGCTATGATCTGCCAAGTCAAATAATACAATTGTTCTTGTCTGCTATCCACATATAATTGGGCGCTCAGGAAGTATTCAGGCCAAGATGACCCACAACATGAATCCTAACCTAGTACACATACTATGTTCAAGTTGTGCGTCATCTTGGTACACATACTTCGGGAGCACCTATAATTGTCCATAAATCATTTGGCTGTAGATTTTCAGTTTTGTGTTTCCTTCACAAACAAAATAAGAGTCAAAGATATTGGAAGCCGATAATCCAACAGATAATCATTACTTATCAGGTTCAGAGGCCAAGCAGATAAAGTCGAATGAAGGTCCAGTGTTAAAAGATTTTTGTAATCAAATATATTAGTTGTCAAGTGAAATTCAAATTTGATATATTTCGAATAAAGTCCAAAAATTAAAATTTGAAAATTTTGTATGGAGTAAAAAATTATTTGGTCCGCAGTCAGAGTTTGCCGCTTCTCAAGTTGTATCCCATAAGGTTGGTAATGCCAAATCGAATCCTAGCCATTGCTTGTACACAGCCATGTTTGAAGTGAATTCTTGAAACAAATTTTTTTTTCTAGATTGCCAATCTTCTGAAGCTGAATCAATCGCTGTAGAAAGTCAGTCAGCTGCCAGCAGCTCAAAGATGGAAGAAACAAGAAGAAAAAAAATTGTCAGTGAGGTTGCAGAACAACATGCCAGAGGACAGATAAACGATGAAAACTTATGCCTTGGTAAGAACTAATTGGATAGTTATAGTTGGATAGCGATAATGTATATTGTCAATACATATTTCTTTTGTCTCCATTACAATAGCACAGCTTTCAATAGTAGTATGTATGTATATATGTTTATTCGTCTCGTAATATTGATACATAATTAAATGAACAATTATTATTTAAGATGGGGTGCATGCACAAGACCTACTGACCTAAGACACAAATGTGCGGCATGCACCCCTTTTGACAAATATAAAACAAAATACATTGGAATAAATATGTATGATATGGTCCCTTGTATAGTCAGTTGTGCAAGGTGGGACGATGGGTCAGTTGGTGTGATGTAAGTGGTAAGGGAAGAGTATACAAAACTGTTTATACAGGGGAGTCTATAAGACAAGACAATATATATAAATATAGACAACACAACACCAAAAAAAAGTAGTGGATATTATACCAAAATTCACTATATTTTTGTGGTTCGATAGGTGATGGAAGCACATTTCGAATATAGTTCTAACCACAATAAGCCACTTTAGGTATCGTAATCAGATATGTAAAAAATTAAAAACATTCCATTGCCAATGTTCAATGAGGAATGGCCCGTCTAATAACTTTGTGTTCCCCATCATGGAGATGATTAAATACTATAATACAATTAAAATTTGGCTCATCAGTGTGGCGCATCGTGCTGGGGGTTATGGATATGCTCGCCACCGCACCTCTGATTACCTTGCGTGGGTTCGCATGTTTGAATCGAGAAGATTGCTGGACTGGTAACCAGACGAGAGGTGTGGTTCGTCGCAGGATTAAGACGTGCTATCGACTTTCCTCTCCTTGGGATAAATATGTTAATCTTATCCTATTTTTGCAGGATTGGAATCAGTAAAAATAGATTCCAAGAATAAAAAAAGAAGTGATTCTGAAGAATAATCTAATTGGAGGAGTTCGTTTTCAACTTTTCATAATTACATACTGGTACTTTCTTCAATATAGATATCTTGATCGTGTTGCATTACTCTAAAATAATTGTCCAAATAAATGATATAGGCCTGGAGTGGCTGCTTTTTACCGCGATCACCTAAAATCTTCAAAATAGCTCGCGATCGACTGACCGGTACTAAGGTCATACACAAAAACTAATGAGTACTGAATATGCAGATAACTGCACACACGCATATGAAAAAAGTGCACAGCTGCTAATAAGCTAGGCTCTGTCGGCGAATTCTTTATAAAATCGCCACAACAATTTGTATTTTTATGTTTCTTTTAATTTGATTACGCAATTGTACCCGGAGTAAGTGCTTCATCATTTATTTAAAGATTTATTCGAATCATACAATTAAAATCTTAGTAAGGCCTGCCTAATCTTAAGTCGTAAGTGTTGAAAATTCTTCAAAAAACCTTGTCAAGTATCCACGTATAATCTAAACAGCAGAAGATAAATATAATTTCAAATCATATAACTGCTCAACATGATTGTTTATCTTATGTGTGTCCCGCTTATTTATTTCTAATTATGCAGAATTTTGTTACCATACCTATGCTTTAGAATCTAGATTGATATATGCAATTTGATGTGATGTCTATTTATTTGTCTTGTAATGGTAGAAATATAGATGAGCTTACAATAATGTTGTAGATCTGTAGAATAAAATTAGATTTTCTGATTAAATGACTGTCTTTTTATTACTTTGAGTCGGGGTGGTATATCGTCCAGGCATCATTTAAATCTACATTCATGTAAAATGCATAATTATATGTATCAAAATAATATGAGTAAAATTTATTCGAATGAGGAAAAGGTAAGTCTTGACAAAAACCAGTGTTTCATTAGAGTCCGGAAATACTTCCCCTGGCAAACAGAAAGCTCTGGGCACTTGGGGTTCCAAAAAGACAGATTTTTGCTGCTGGGAGTCCTATCAATCGACTTTGGGTTTAAATGATTCAATTGATTATTATTTTAAAAGTTGTGCAAATTGAATCCGTTGATGGAGAGGCGAGGGTATATAACTTGAAACCAATTTTTTTCTTACTAATCGAAAAGGTAGCAGTGGTTTGGTAAGATTGACCATGTTTGTTCAACTAGATTGCCTGCTGTCCTCTCGTAAAACCAAGAGATAAAACTCAAATGATAAGACATGCACGTGTGTGTATATATTATATAATTTGGCGCTCCCGAAGTATGTGCACCAAGATGGCGCACAACCTGAACCATAACCTGATACACGTACTATGTTCAGGTTGTGCGCCTTTTTAGTACAGAAGAATCATGTATGTATGTATGTTTATTCGTCTCGTAAAAGCAATATAAAAGAGTAAGTAATTATAAATACTGAAGACTGGATGTATGCACAAGACCATATTGGCCTAAAACACAGATGTGCGGCATACACCCCTTTTGATATATATAAATTATAATAGGGTAAATCAAATATGTACAAAATGGTCCTTTATACAGGCAGTTGTGCAAGGTGGGTGGGTGGATGCGGTAACAGGGATAAGGGTGGAGTGTACAAAACTGTTTGTACAAAGGAGTTTGTTAGACAAAACAACATCTATAAATAGAGACACAACACAACATGAAACACACTGCATATGAATATAGTAATAAAATTTTTTTAAAAAAAATTAAGAACTTGGATGAATGTACAACATCATTGAGTGATGATACCACATACTATAAAACGCGGGAATGGTCAAGTTTAAAGGGTGTGTACATATATGGTATGCACCACTCAAGGGCGACAGTGTTATAAGTGGTCTATGGCTGTTCTGGCCAAAATGTGACCCTACAGGTTTTGGTGAAATATGATAAAGGTATGTATCAAATTACTCACTATTGTGAGGTTTTTTTTTTGGAATTCTGGATTCAGCCAAAAACGATGAAGTTTCAAAAAAAATAAAAATAAAAAAAATTAATAAAAAGCATTTCCATAAAACCTATTATGGTTGCATTTCAGCCAGAAGATTAGAAAGGTATAAAGGTACAGTGGGATAGGGAATGATAAGTTATAAAGAGAAGCCATTTTACCATGTCATGGATTTTCCAATGTAAATTAAAATAATAAAATTATATGGTATCCTGGGATGAGCAGAAGAAAAAGTGTGATTCGGTGATAGGTAGTAATAATGGAAATAAATTGAACAGCATGCTACTCAAACAAAAACCATTGTCCCTACTCCCTACTATTTGAGCATTGAAGTTCTATTGAATTGTACTATCTATAACCTAAATTGCTGTGCTTTTGTTGTTGTCTAATTACGCATGATAATGAAATTAGAATAGTGTGCTAGTTATTAATTCAGTCCATTGTTCTACATTGAATCCGGGTGAAGTATCCTGTGGAGTTATTGAAATTGTCAGCTGGTCTATGGTGAGGACAGTTTCCTGATAGTTCAAATAATAAACAGCTCTCCCTTTAAGTGTTGAATTGACCTTAAAAAAAATAATCAAGAAACAGTAACATGTTCAAAGCAGAGAAAATTGCTAATATGATGATAATATATATTGTTTAAGTTTGGAACAAAATTCTGAGTTCGATTTTGAATTTTTGATGTCATAGGGTAGGGAATTCCAAGCTTTTGGTCCACATACTGCGATTGATTCTTGTGAAATACTTTTACTGACAAATGGAATAAAAAAATTATCTTTATTTCTGCTGTTTGAATTTGGGTTTGCTTGGAACAGGCTGTTCAGGCTGGACGGAAGCTCTCCAATGTGACAAGAAAACATCATAGTACATAGTTCGAATTTAGCTAAATCCACAACTCGTAGTAGCCTATGCTCTTTAAATATGTCATCAATTTTTTCGCGATTACCTCTATGAAAAACTCTTCTAATAAAGCGATTGCAAACACTTTGAATTTTTTTGAGAATGGACGATTGGCGATGAACATAAGCTGAGGCACAATAACGAATATGGCTTTCTATCAGAGAGTGGTATAGAGATATTAAACAAGATGTATTTAAGTTGTTGGCTATTTTCGTAATGACACTAAGAGACGACCTTGTTTTCGATAGAACCATATTGGTGTGTTGTTTCCAAGACAATTTATCATCGATCATTACACCCAGAAAGCGAGTCTGATTAACTCTTTCTATATCGCAATTATAGTGGGCTTGGAATGAGGAAGTAGAACGCAAATGAAACAATACATGGGCTTTTGAATACAGAAAGGGGATGGTTGTAAAATGTTTTAAGATGTATCCTCATCGTTAAAATAGCTATGTTAACTAGCGGTATATCCGAATAAAAATGGCTACACCCCCATTTCGGGTGTGACAGATTTTAGCGAATATAGATAAGGCAATGAATTTGTTCTCATTTTGGATATCCAAGTGTTTAAAAAACCGGTCTTTCAATCTTTATAAGTCATAGCAGGGATGTATCGACATTATACCACTGCAGAAAAGCGGAAGCAGCAAAATTCTTGAATACCATTTATCCCATAAATATTAAAACTGCTATTGCATTGGTTAAATCTGTTATGAAGGATTGGGATAACTTGAACCTATCCAATAAAAAGCTGATGTTGGCCCGATGTAGAAGTCGTATATGTATAACGGTTTATGGACATGCTGTCTGTCTTGTAGCAAACGTACATTTGGCAGTGGAGGCATAAATAAAACATATATTTGAGAGTAAATGGATCGGCGGTGTGACGCATTGTGCTAAGCGTTAGGAATATGCTCACCATCAGTGACGTAGCAAGACTCTCGTGGTCCCCCCCGCAAAAATATTTCGTGGAAATGACCCTAAGAACCCTCGGCCATAAGCTAAAACGACGCTTTTTTTATTTCGTCAAAAAGCATAACATGTCGCTATTAAAAGGCAATGGTAAGCTAAAATTTGCCGTTTATCTTGGTTACCGGTACTTTAATTTTTTTCATACGTGCTTCCTCTTCGGCCCGTTTTCTGCGTTTCTGTGCGCCACTAAGAGGTTTTGCTTTCGACATCATTCTGACAGCCTTCGTAATTTTGCCGGTGCGATCAAACCACAAGACGCCGAAAATCGACGACTGCCTAGCATTGTTACGTAACAAACGATTTGAGCCGAACTAACATCAACGTTATAAAATGTGCATTGCTGGATTTGCAATGAAGCTTCTGGTTTTGCGGCTTAAATTTCTAAATTCTAACCACTTGGGCCCCTTTGCGCTGTGGGCCCTCCCGCGACCGCGGGGGGTTGCGGGGGTGGATGCTACGCCACTGCTCACCACTATGTCAAACTTTACATTACCACAAATAAGCGGTTCATTAGTTAATTGAGATTTGAGAAGGTATGCAAATCAAAATACTAAAGTAGTATAAAATATACTGAAACCGGCCCAATATTGTGTTATAGCCCAGCCTAAAGCCATTAAACCCGTTGGAGCTTTTTTAGTATGAATCCTCGGCAAGCCCCACGAACTCGTTCGACATACACTTGATAATATTGTTCCGGGTTACCATGGCCTTAGTTTCTGTAAAATATTTGTAAAGATTGCGTGAACCTATTTTTGAAATATCGTGATAGTCAGGGAACTCGTTTTTGACCCGTGAGCAGCTGATGACTAGCGTTATATTTGGGATTTCTAAAGTTATGTATTACATTCATGTAAGTAAAGCGTGTCATATTAATACAGCTCATGTAGACAGATATATTTTCTGATATGGGAGAACCCGTTTATAGTAAGTTTGACAGAAGGAGAACCCGTTCCTAAAATTTTGAATTCCAGAACTGGTTAGGACTGTAGTGAGTGCCATGTTTTACACTGGATGTAACGAATCGATTGCAGAATGTCTTTAAAATAATATTTTCTCTCCGCCTATTTTGACCAAAATTGTTTTCTTGCATTGCTATTGTTACCACAGTCCGTTGGAGGACTTCGTGCCTTTATTTATGTTTTGTAATTTACATAAAATAACTGTTTGTCTGGTCAGTTTTACGAAAGTTATATTGTCTGGAACAAGCTTTTTCTTGTGATGCACAAATGCGACACAAATTGAAAATATAATAATCTCAGCGAAGATATTACAGATTCACCGTGTGAGAACGCCGATTCATGAAAACTGACAGGTGTCCACTTTTTAGATATTTTCTGGTCCAAAGTTGATAATAAACCGAACGTTTGCCACTTATTTAAATGGTTGGGAAAAATCAGTTTCAAGTTTACTTTTTTACATTACTTTTTTTCCTTATTTTAGTTCTATTACAAGTTCAGGGACTGTCTGTGTTAGCCAAGTGAATATCCCCCTGCCCATAAAGTCGGCGAACAAAATTAGTTACCTCCAAAGTCAGTTACGCAGACTTCTGGAGAGTCAAAATAATAATAATAATGGTCAACTGAAATGCAAAGTCGATTGATAGAACTTAACTTTAAGTTACTGATTTGGCTGTGATATACACAGCTGTGTAGATTTAAATAGTGGTGGAGCCATGATACATCAGACAAACTAAATTTGAAAATCTGAATTTATCAAATTAATCACAGCAAAGTTGCAATATACATCAATCTCAAACTTGCATACATAAATATATATATATCAATCTGAAGCATAGGCATGGTGAAACACTTTACAAAATTGTGCATAATTAGAAGTAAAACGAGTGAGTAAAACACAATCAAGATAAACCATGATGTTCATAAAATAAGAATATTCAAACAATTATATAAAATATATCATCTTTTTCACTATATTATTTTACAACACTGTAAAATTATTAATATTGCATAAAGTATACGATTTTGAAAACTAACTCTTCCAATAATACTATTCTTCAGAATCACTTTTTCTTTTTGGAATCAATTTTTACTGATTCTAATTCTGGAAAATAAATTTTAATTGTTTTATAGTATTTAATTATTTCCATGGTGGGAAACAAAAACATATTAGACAGGCAATTTCTTAAGTATTCATTCCCATTGACTGGCAATAAAATGAAATGTTTTTCAACGTTTACTATCTGGATCCAATTAATTAAATGGCTCGTTTATGTTTAGAACTACAGGGTGTTAAAAAAAGTAACGCAAAATTAACAGAAGTTAATATGAAATGCTACTTAAAACATTTAACGACTGACACCTTTTAACAGTATTGAATTACAGTAAAATGCCATTCAAACATTTCACGTTTATTAACAGTTACTTTCTTAACCTTGCCATGACGAAAAATTTTACCTTAATTTTGCGTAACTTTTTTTACACCCTGTATATTCTAAATGCCCTTCCATCGACTATCGAACCACAAAAATATGGTGAATTTTGGTATAATCTACAAACATTTTTTCATTAGCTACTATTTGAGGCTGTGCTATTGTACTGGTGATAAATGAAATATGTATTGACAATATACAATTGAGGTTACAATTATTCAAAACCTTAGTACTCACCCAGGTATAGGTTGTCAGCCTGTATCTCTCCTCTGGCACACTGTTCCGCAACCCGACTGGCAAGTCTTTTTGTTTCTTCCATCTTGGAGCTGCTGGTAGCTGACTGGCTTTGTACAGTAACTGATTCAGCTTCAGAAGATAGGCAATCTAGACAAAATAAATTCTGTTTCATGAATTCACTTCAAACATGGCTCTGTACAAGCAATGACTAGGATTTAATTTGGAATTACCAACATAATCGGATATGAATAGAGAATGGGCGAACTTTGGCCCATGGGCTGCATGTGGACCAACACAACTACAGGTACATATAAAATCTACATTTAATTTCAAACTTCATATAAAATATCTAAAATTTGAATGCCAGTTGATGTTTTTACCTGACATCTAATATATTTCTTCTGGAAAACCTTTAATTTAGAATATTTTACATTATAAATTAACTAAGTATCCAACCCCAAAATAATTATTTGATATGGTCTTCCAATGCAGCCCTGGCAAAGAAAACTTTGCTTACCCCTGGATCAGACCCTAGACAAAATGGAGTTTGTGCTCTCGATCAGGGCTTTTTATTGAAACAAAATAAAAAGATTTGATATGTGCTCACCATCCATTTTTAATTCCGTGTGTGATGGACCCGGAGTGCTTTCGCTAATTTTTGCTTCGATACCAGGAAGCTCTTTTAACACTGGACCTTCATTCGACTTTATCTGCTTGGCCTCTGAACCTGATAAATAATGATTATCTGTTAGATTATTGGTTTCCAATATTAGTATTTTGACTCAAATTTTTAGGTTGCTTGTAACATTGACTTAAGAAAACACAAAACTGCAAACCAGCAGCCAAATGGTTTATAGACAACTATGCGTGGCTAGCAAACAAGAACAGTTGTATTATTTGGCTTGGCGGAATAGTGCGTCATGTAAAGCATTTGGAATACGCTTGCAATAACAGTCTGATTACCTACCCTGCATGTGTTTGCAAGTTCACATTCTGTGGGTGGATAAATATGTGAGAAAGGCTCGCTGGACTCCTCGTCATCGTAGCATGGTTCAACTGACCAGCGGTTACACCTTCGTCAAGTCTATGCACCTGAAACAAAGAACTAGTCATCTACACCCACACGAATTAACAACAGATGGGGCGTGCCGTGGCTTGCCATATATTTAAGCAGTTAAATATAAAAATCCTATCCTACAATTCACAGGAAACCAAAATTTATAGAACAACTGAAGGAAGCAGAATATAGATTTTGTACTACACGACCTGCAATTGCGGGACTTCCTCCTTGAAAATGTATTTTCGTTTGATCTAAACCAACTACTGCAGCGTTGATGTTCCCTAAAAAAGAAGAGTATATTTTATGAGCGTTTTCTAATAGTCCAAAATTTTTTTTTCATATAAGACATTCAGTCACGCCCTTCGTTTAGAACAGGGGTTCCCAAACCAGGAGTCGCGACCTCAAATTGGGTCGGAGTGATAAGTAGGTAGGGTCGCAAACAGGTCATGGGGTCGGTGGGGTATGTCAGAGGATGGATGTACAAAACATCTAAGATTTGACAAACCATGTTAACTTTAGCAGTTTGTATCATGGCTTACTGTAAAACAGGTCCATAGGCATCGCTCTATGCTTATGCTTTAGAAAATGTAGGTGCTTATTATGACATCACTGTTTGGTTTTAGCTTATTTCACTCAATACCACCACATGACCAAACTCAAAAAACCAGTGAAAGGAGCTCTAAAGTTTCATGAAAAATGTATATATATATTGACCTGGGGTCGCACTGGACACTTGAAAGTTGTCTTTGGGGTCATCCTGTAAAAAGCTTGGGAACCCCTGGTTTAGAACAAGGCCCACTGGGATCTTTCTGGTTTAGCATTGCCTACCCAATTTTATTACACTCTGGGTGAGGTGGAGGGCCATGATTTTGAGATGTGTAATCTGTGATGCTAAGACACTCAAGTCTAACGCTTTAACCGCTAGGCCATTGTGCTGCTCTAAATTGTTACCATTGCGCCATGCACCGGCCAAAATAATACATTAGAAAGCAGACTATTTGGCAGCCAGTCAAGAGTAACAGTAATCAGAAATTTATTTTTCCACAAATGCTAAAATTCCGCAAGTACATATACAGTGTAGAATAGAATAAAAATAGCATTTCACGGTGAAGGTAGACGTAAAAAACCTACAACTCTTCAATGAATGTAAGTTTTCCATCAGTTAGTGCTCAATAAGTGTGAAGTTAAATATTTTCAAGGTTATTTATTAGTTACAAACTTGCAATGTATCAAACTTGTTGAAGTCAAATATTTTAGAGGTTATCTAATAATTACAATACTTCAAAAAATATTGATGCGTACATACCATGCATATGATATGTTGTAATGTTGCCAGATTCTGTTACAGAACTCAATTCCCCTAAAAACATAATTCAAATTTATGAGGTGCAGTATAGCATTTCATTTCTATCCCATGAAGGGAAAGTCACTATTAGAGCTAGGTACAGCCTAAGGTCATTATAAAATACCTTATTAGTTTATTATCTCAGATAAAAATATGTGAAATAGTTCAAGGAAACTGTGACTGATGGTTACATGAACTGACAAGAAGTCCAACTATCATCCTGGACATTGCAGTCAAGTGGTAGAGGTAGTATCTCAATAACTACTGGTAACTGCTTCGTCCAGCTTCAACTTTACTTAAATCCATCATCAGTTTCATAAATACTCACCAGCGGCGCGGAGGTGTGGCTTATCGTGCTAAGCGTTAGGAATACACTCACCACCACACCTCTGATTATTATGCCTGGGTTCGCAAGTTCGAATCCCATGCGCGGCTAGTTATGTGCGAAAGGATTGCTGGACTCCTCACCGTCATAGGGTGGTTCACGTCACCAATGGTTGGTTACGGCTTCCTTCACCATCAAGTCTATTCTCTTGAAAACAAATAACTGGCTAACTAATCTCATACCAGACATGGACTGGTAACCGAACGAGAGGTCGTGGTTTGCCGTATGGCCTTATCGCCTTTCTCCTCGCCTCTCCCCCGGGATAAATATGTAAATCCTATTCTAATGTAACAGAATACCATGTTGATATAAGATAATGATACTCACACTCAAAACATTGGTCATCTTCTTCAATAACATCATTTTTGTAAAGGTCACAATTAAATTGAAGTGAATAGAATTTTTTTAGATTTTTTGGTATGGAAAAATTGAAGTGCTTTTTTCCAATATTTTGAAAAAAATCCTCACTGATTTGAAAAGATCTCGAAATTTCACTTTCTTGGTTGAATTGATCTTCTATTTCCGACTCGCCTTTCATTTTTATTACTGTCTTCAGTTTATCGTTGTATTTTACAGTAATGGGTGTGAAAATCAATAATAATTTTGCATTCCGTTCTTGCATTTCACTAATAAGTTCACTTTTAACAAGCTTATCATTCAGACAAAATGAAAGAGAAAGATTACGTTTGTGTCCAAAAATATAACCTTGAACAACGAAGTTATCTTCCTGCAAATGACCTTCTTTCTGACCGATGACAACGGGGCTGAAATCAAGACAATCAAATTGAAAAACGAGGTCGTTATTGAATGGAAGGCGCTCGATGACTCTCCATTTTGATGCAATATCAGGGCAATGAAGAACATCAACTTTGCTTTCCCTTGACTCCTTGGTGCCATTGTTTTTGCACCAAGAAGATAGCCGAACTGTTGCTGCAATTTTCAGACGATTTTCCGCTTTTACATAAAGCATTGGAGTGATGCACAGATAATGTTCTGGCCACTTAGCGCTGTCAATTTCCAGCCTCATCCATATTTTTGTTCTTGTTCGGAAAGTTCCAGGGTGAAAGGTTATAGAGCTGTTGCCAATCTGTAACATTCCTCCATCCGGGTCCACCACGCCCTCAACCTCGGTAAAAGCCACAACACGATCCTGCGATTCACTGTTTCTTGATCCTTGTAACTCCGATTCTGGATTAGTGCATGCAATAATTAAACATACTTTGGTTGAAAAACCATGAGGGCCATACCAAGTGATATTGGGAAGAAAAAATAAGGCAAAACGCTATAAGAAGTGAATATGGTTCTGTTTCTTACAATAGACAAGCAAATGCATTACTAAAAGCTAAAAGTGCATGGGAGCAAAACTGATAGACCCCCAGTTCTCAACCAGTGGGCCATGGGCTACTGCTGTGCCACACGAACATTTTCAGGTGGACCAAAGACCTGTTAAAAATTGCTGAGTTGTTGATAAATTTAGTTCATTTTGATGGTAGTAGCAAATAAAAAAAATGCTGTTTTTCGTTACAGGGTGGCAATTATTATCAAAGTCTCTATTTTTGCAGAAAGAATTTTTTGTAGTTCATCCCTAGCATGAAAAAGTCAATGAGCTGCAGAATTTTTGTGTAACAAAAATGGCCCACGAAAGAAAAACAATTGACAGACAAAAAGGCACAATAAACTTGATTCAAAAAGTTTTAAGGTTCCCGGCTATCGAGACTCACGAATCCTTCGAAAGTGCTTGGCGCATTCTCAAAATGCAAAACTAATAAAATTCCATTGATGCCCTAACTGTGAACTGCTAATTACTTAGTTTCTCTACTAACCTTGAAGACCAGGTGTAGTTATAACAAACGTGTTTGTTGTATTTTCACTGCCATATTCGAGCACAAGATTCTGATAGCAAAAAAGGTTGTTTTTTGACTATATTTTGCATGACTATTGAGTAAACTAGGTGGAATTTATCTGTGCATAGTATTTCTCTGGTTTCGAAAACCATCCTTCACAGAATGAGTTATTAATTGGGTTGTATATAAGTCAGTGGTTATCAACTTTCATGGCTCGTGGCCCCCTTCCAGAGGCTTTTAGAACTCATGGACCCGTGCTCACCATTCCAAAAAACTAGACATGCTTTTTATTTAACGCAAAAAAGAATTGATGTGAACCTTCAATCCTTATCTACAGGTGGCCTGCCAACCAACTGTTTTGATTGTTAGATTCCTAATCCCAGTGTGATCAAATGTTAAAACACTATGTGACTGGTAATGCCCTTTTCAGGTAATGAAACTAAGGACAACTGTTTTTTTTTAGGGAAAGTGTGCAATGAAATCGCATTAAAATCAATTAAAGTAGTAGCTTTGTATTGGGGCCCTCACTCAAGGCCCCCATGGGAACCACTGTTTTTCCAAATGAAGCTAATTCCTTCAAAGAGATGTGACACCTTACCAAGACTGAAATAAATTGGGTATGTACTTCAATACTGGTAATACGATCAATCTTTAAATTGTGAAATCTGCACTTACAATTTCCTGAGAACATTGCAGAGCTTTCTCTTTTAGGAAATCTAACTCATCCTGTTTCAACTCCCATCCATCCATGTCAATGTTCTTGGATACAACAGGAAGAAATTCAGACATGGCTTCGAGCTGGTTATCATGTACTTTTAAACTTGAACTGAAATAGTTGATTCTCTTTTTGTTCAACAGTTTTTCGACCTAGAAAAAATATAAAAAAAGTATTATTACGGTAATTCAATAGGATAGTTATATTCACTCTTGCTACAGCATCCTTGCATTATATGCATATGGATCCACCGGCGCAAAAGCATAGTCGACAGAGAAGTAGTTAGTCTTGTTGAAATCAAATCGATAGTATCATTAATGTTTGAGATATAGAGTAATTTATTTGGAGTAATTAACGCTTTGCCCTGTCCATTCATAGTTCCAAAAAAATAAGAAAAATTGTCTTGAAGATTCATGAATATTCCAACTGTACTCATTGTGAAATTATGCCGGACCCGAACAATATCAGAAACAATCAAAACTCTAAAACAGTATATTTCTATTTGATAAAACTGCCTTGGTACATTTTGTACACAACAATTTTATAAAACATAGACAGTCTCACCATACACATTTAAAACAGAAAAATTTTACCTTGTACCCTCCAACTGCTTTCCTAAAATTGATCGCATCTTCTGCACACAATTTGCAACCAGAGATACCCAGATTCTTTATATCATGATTCACTACAATTTTAGCCAATGCATCCATTCCCTTTGAGCCAGGTCTCTCACGCCCTCTAGAACTCAGACCATAATTGTAAGAAACTTCCAGCAACTCAAGCTTAAAAAAAAAATTTTTTTTTTGTAACAGCGAGTTTTTAATTAAGATAGGATAGGATTTACATATTTATCAAGACGGCTTAACCATATAGCGAACCACGGCGCCTCGTCCAGTTACTGTTCCATGTCGAGTATAGGATGAGTTAGTTATTTGTTTTTGAAAACATGGACTTGATGGTGGAGGAAGCCATATCCGACCAGCGGTTACGTGAACCGCCCTACGTCGACGAGAAGTCTAGCAATCCACTAGCACATAACTATCCCGACATGGGATTTAAACCTGCAAACCCACGCAGAGTAGTCAGAGGTGCGGTGGCGAGCATATTCCTAACACTTAGCACGATGAGCCACGCCACTGATGGCAGTGGGTGATCGGGGTCTCACATAGTATCACACATCAACTGTGCCTGTATAGATATATGGAGAATGACATACAGAGAAAATTGCAGATATTCCACATGAAAAGCAGTTTTAACATCTTTTAACAAATTATAAGTGTCATAAATCTTTGAATATTAACCTTGCCTAAATTATTCAATTACCTTTGCAGTTCCAAGTCCTTCGTCCAAACATCTAAGAAGATCAGCGTTAAGTCTGGCTTCAACTAAAATGAGTTTTTGTAAAGCGCATCTTTGTCCCATTTCACCAAGAGTTGACATCCCATCATGTTTCAAGTAATGATTCATGCTCAAATCCAGAACCCCCAAGTGCTGACAGAAATATAGAAAACATGAAATTTATACTGGACAACGTTTCGAACATTGGTGCATTCAGCTGAACGACACTGGTAATTAAATGATAAAATGCTAGCAGATGACCCAAGTCCTTGCTGATACAAGGCTATTTCATCATTGCTTCCTTTCCTAATAGTCATCTTCAATGTGAACCTTAATCACATCAGCAAATAGGGTGGGAGTTGACCTCAATGACCGCATGGTCGTATCGCTCCCTCACGTCAATACCAAAGTAATTTTTATTTGTGTTACGTCTTTTTTTCGTATTGATGGCTGTTTGTATTTTGGTTGGCAAAATAATAAATATCACTCTCTCTTTAAAATCCAAATCCTCTCATATAGAATGATTAACTAGTTACCTATTTCCGCACCCCATTTAATTTGATAACACAAAGAGAAGCCATGGTCCGAAATAAAATTTGCTATCATATTCATGTTTCTCTCACTCATTTAAATAAACTTAAAATTCCATTTAATATTTAAAATTTACCTCAGAGACGCCCAATCCTTTTTCAAATGCCTGAAACTGCTTGGAATCCAGGCAACCTGCCAAACTTATGTTCTTAACTTCATGAATTCTTGTAAAATTACCAATGGCTTCAAAACATCCAATTTCCATGTTATTGTTAAATCCAAAATCAACTGTAGTAAGCTAGAAGCAAGACAAAAATTAGTGCATGGATTGCAAAAGAAAAAAATATAGATTGTGTTACCATGGTTACAATTAATATCTTAATATTAGTATCATGAGAAGCTAAATGTACAAAATGTTGGTCGTATTAGAATTATTCACCAGATGCAAACCTTTGTTAATCAGAGGTGGGGTGACAAGCGTATTCCTAACGCTTAGCAAGAATCTTAAAACATAGTAAAAACTACTGATATCAGTGATCAAAAGTCAATAAAAAAAAACATGAACATGATTAAAAAAACCACTTTGTGAATTAGATTTAAGACACAAATTTAATATAGAAAAAAAATTTGAAAAATCTTAAAATTCACAACTCACAGTAGATTCAAGTCCCATAGCTTGATCGAATGCCTTTACACTTGATAATGTGAGATCATTTTCATATAAGCTAATTTTCTGCAGTGAGCCATTTTTGATTATCCCACCTAGAACTGCAAGTCCATCTTTTCCAAGATCTGGGTTTGCGCCCACGTCTAATATTTCTAATACCTGTAATTATATTTCACAAGATTAAAATGCTGCATATTATTTGACTTTAATAAAAATTTAATATTTAAAATCCTTGGAAATAAATAAATACTGGTAGCAAGATATTTGAAATGAAAAATATTAAAATTGTATATTAATCATATTGAATACATATTTCAGGACTCAAATGTCTGATATTGTATTTTTGTTTCAAGGCGTTTTAATCATGTCATTCGGAGAAAGGCTTCACAAATTATTGTCTTTGGAAATACTACAATCCTTTTCTAGTTTGGTATTGCCTAACCCAGGGGTTCCCAAACTGGGGTCCGCAGACCACTGGGGGTGAGAGGGATTCTCTGCGCTTTAAAATTTTATTGCCTTTTGCAACGAACCCAGACGTGTGAGGCAGCATTTTCAGCTCTTACCAATATGATGACAAAATACGGGTCGAGACACACTGTGCCGGACCTATGGGTTTGCTTAACACAAATTAATCCGGGAATGGATAAATTGTGCAGTTAAAAGCAACCTCATTCATCGCATTAATGTCGATTATGTTGTGTTGTAAATGAAACATTATCCTTCCTCGTTGGTTGGGCACAGAAATTAATATGGCGTAGGATGGGGGTCCATCAAAAATAAGATTCACAAACAGGGGTCCGCAGCCCAAAAAGTTTGAAAAATCCTGGCCTAAACAATAGCCTATCAAAAAAAAAATACTGCCCTACTAAAAATAAAAGCTTTTTAAAGTGACTGAATGTGTTGAAATATATTAAATAGTTTTCCCTCTTTTTCACGGACAGCAAAGTGGAATTTCTAGACAAGCTACAGAGAGCACACGCTGAAGCTGTATCAAGCCAAGAAGGGTGGGTGAAGTATTGGGCATGGATTGAAATACAGTGGAAAGCTCTAATCACTAGTCAAATAGAATCCATATTCACAACTATGTTTATTAATACCCTGCTATTCTAATGCTATTACAAAATGGATGGATTTTAATTCCAATGAATGGTATCAATTTACTTTTTACACTAACCGTAGCATTTCCAAGTCCTTTTTCAAATTCTTTCATGTCTTCGTCGTTAACTCCACAATGACCCATGCTTAGATGTTGAACTTGTCGGCGTCTTACAATATCACCAACAAACTCTGAACATATTTTGTCATTGTAAGCAACGTCGATCTTCATGATCTGCTGAGATAATTAAAATATAAGCATTCCAAACATAGAAGCATAATATTCAAAACAATTTTAGCATCTTTCATTAGAGATTCGAGGTTTAAGCCTTATCTCAAGAGTTGGCACAGCAAAATGAGCGCTCCAGAAGTATATGTACCTATATAGAGGTAACTAATGTTGTTCGCCTACTTTACATCAAGTTGTGTAAAGCAGTGTTTTTCAACCGAGGTGCCGCGGCACACCGGTGTGCCGTTAAATATTGTCAGGGGTGCCGTGGGAAATTATCCAAGTTGTGTGTCTATGCGGTGTAGCGTCCGGCAGAGTAATCGTGTGATACTGTTCTATATCAGACTGTGGCAGCATCTGGTGGCGATTTTTTTTTGTCTTTGTTTTTATTTGATTACTATTCAAGATGTCCAATTCAACATCTTTCTTCAATGCTAAAAATCTTATATTTACAATATAACACTTATATTGTGAATATTAGGTATTTTCGCCATATTTTCAGCTGGTGGTGTGCCGCGGGATTTTCTCACTGAAAAAAGGGTGCCTTGGCTCGAAAAAGGCTGAAAAACACTGGTGTAAAGGGACGGAAGCCTATGGGCAGGGGGTATATTCACATGGCTAACACAGACAATCCCTGTACTCGTAATAGAACTAAAATAAGGAAAATCGAGATAAAATTATGGCCTTACCCTAACCTGGTACACACATTACGGGAGTATCGCAAAATAAATGTTATGTTAGCAGAATGCTTGCTAAGTCACTTTTGATTGTTCTGTTAGAAATAAATAACAGCGAAAAGATTGCTAGACTGCTTGTTACCAATGAATGGACATGCAATCGTTTCAGCTGCTATCAAAGTTCAAGGTTTATCATTATCTCCCTGTGTGAATTCAAACTCTTACTCAGGATGTTTGAGTAGAAAAATTTAGTTGATTGTTCCAAAAAACTTTAAGTTACATCTTAAAAACTTTCTTTTTAAGAGCATGAAGGTAAATTGGAAACGAGTAATAAAATCAAATGAAAATTCTCACTGTTGCATTTCCTAGTCCATCATCAAATGCATGCATTTCTGCTTGTGTTATTTGACAACCAACCAAACCAACATCCTTTACATCATGTCGACTCACTAAGTTACCAATGATCTTGAAGCCTCTAGATGAAATTTTTGTATTTCTTGCACAATCGAGTTTTCCAATCTGAGAAATTTTTGGAATTTATTTTAAATTTTGAAAATATGTCAAAATATTTGAATTCTATTCAAAGAATCACCAGCCTCTGTCATTGGTTAGAAACCATTAGATAGATTATTACATAACAACGCTAAACATCGTTATATGATAATCTATCTAATTGTTTCTAACAAATGGAACATATCATGCACCAGGAATAAGTTAGCTAAGCTGGATTGAGCGTTTCTTATAATAATTTAGAAAGCCAAAGACACGCTTTGTCTAAATTGTTTGGAAATGAATTTTTCAAGCAAAGGCGCATAGTAATATGTATGTTGTAACAGTTTCTTGAATTCACTCGTGGTACAATAATTTTTTTTATCTATGCCCAATAGCGAAGATAACGGTCTTTCAAAATCGATTGGATTTTCAAGTACGACGCTCCCGAAGTATGTGTACCAAGATGGCGTACAACCTGATAACCCTAATCTGGTACACATACTATGTTCACGTTGTGCGCCATCTTGGTGTATATACTTCGAGAGCACCCAAATGCCTATTTGTCTAATGCACAGTTGAGAGTGAATAACATCCCTGAAACAAATATACCTTAACGCTGGAATTCTCTAATCTGTTGGCAAAATCACAAAGACTTTCTTCTGTGAGATTGCATTGCCATAAAATGAGTTGCTTGAGATAAGAACAATCCAACAAAGATGAAGCAAGAGCATGCAAGTCAGCTGTCATCAACGGCATATAAGAAAGATCGACTGAATTCCATACAGAAGGAACAATATCTTTTCTGCCTGTTCCAGCTTCATGTATTGCACGAATCAACTCGAGTCGACCATTTTTGCTCAGTTGTTCAAAATTTTCAATTTCAGCAGCCATGCTCTTCACCAAAATGACTTTATGAGATTGTGTTTCGCAATGCTCTGGAATTTCGAACAAAAATGTTTACTTGCTATTTCATTAACTATATCTTTCTATTTTTATACTCTGTGAGTTTTATATCATTTTCGCCTGCGCTAATGTGGTTGTTTTTGTAGAGAAATTAAAAATAATCTATTCTAATCATCTATTTTTTTTATTCCACACTACTGTTATTCTTATCTTAATAATGTGGGCACAATATAGCTCACTAGTGGTTGAAGTATACGAACCATCTATGTTAGCATCACAGATTGAAAATCTAGGTTACAAATTCCCCGCACACAACTTCACTAAGGTTGTAAAAATTTGGGTATGTATGGACAAAGCATGAAAATTTCCAATCTTTCCAAAATATAATTGCTATAATATCAGTGGGACTTTCACAGAGGCATGTTCAGGGTAAGAGGTGCGTGAAAATGTGGCATAGGAATAAATTTTTGTGTTTACATGGATGTAATGCAATAAATGTATTAACTCACCCTCAAGAAGTTGTTCTAAGGTGTCTGAAACCAAAGGGTCCAGAAATACACCATTCAGCATTCTTCTGATAACTGAGAACTCAGGCGTATGTAAATACTTCGAGATAAACTCTGAAAAATCCTTTTCAGATTTCTGCCCAATGAACAGTGCTGTCAGCACCTCTTGAATAATCTGGTGAGCAAACATGGCTTCTATATCACGTTCCAATATTTGCTGATATTGCTCTTCCTTGTTTAGACTTCCAGGAACAACAATAGCAAGATCTGTCACTTCATTTGGTGTTAATTCAACTTCCTTTAGATCTTCCTCACTGAAAATAACCTTTCCTTTCATGGTTCCATTGAAAGCCAATTCTTTCATCTTATTGACAGCATGGACTACATATTCATTGTCAGCTTCTCCAGATGCTCGAGCATGCTTGGAATGCAAAAGATTTTGTAAGAGATTTATCATAATACCAGTGCCTGTGTTTGGAACAAAAGAACATTCGCAATCCTTCTCCGCTAGTACAACCATGGCAAATGTAAGAAACATTGGAATTTCACAAAGGGCCATCAAATCCGGACATCTTTTATCGAGTATTTCCCAAGCTCTTTCGGCGTCATCTTTTTTCAGGAATCCAAATACTAAATTTTGTACTGATTCATCGCTAAGACCTCCAAGAGAAATGATTCTATCAGGGTGCAAGATTTGATCGTATTTTCCTACTTTGTACTCTCTTGAAGAAGACAGAATTTTTGCTTTCTTGAGGATTTGACCAATAAAAATGTTGTAGAGAATGGTTGAAGGGCGAGCATGATCCCAAGGTTCAATCGATTCAGTTTCATCATCCAACTCATAGCCGAGAGTATCCAGTGAATCGATTATTAAGACAACTTTTTCAGAATTTTCAAGTACCCATTTGTATCCGATTCTACTTTCATCATCTGAAAGCGGACTATGCATGTATCGGAACAAATACTCTTGCACCGTAATTTCTTTACCTTTTTCAAAACTTCGACATTTTACAATGTGTATAAACCGATCCTTCATACCTAAGATTTCACCATTTACTGCATCACGGCCAAACCGCTTCAGGGTCGTTGTTTTCCCTGATCCTGCTGGACCTAATATCATCACATGACGAAGTACGTTTTGCTTCAAACCTCCAGACTCATGAAAAATTTCACTCAATTTGCTCAATTTTTCAGCATTTCGAGTATGAAAATTTCCTTCCTGAGTTTCTCTTGAAAATTCTTGCAATGGTTGATAATCATTAGCTTGTTTGGCAAAATATTCTCCTTGGTAAAATGAATGAACATTGATTTCAAATAAACGAGGGAATTCTTCTTTCACAGGTTCGTTCAAGCGTTCTTGGAAGTCGAGCGAGACTTGCTTTTGATGTGCATGAACGTTTTTTCTTACTTTGTCAAAAAACCCATGCAGTATTTCATCAATCTGATGCCCTTTAACATCAACATCACCACGCCCCGTCATATCGATTTAATGATAGATATCCTACACTCTACAAATCCATGCAAATATTAATTTAAATAACAGACATACAAATCAGTTGAACTGAATTTATGACTATGAGATAGCTAAGAAGCAACAGTTATTGCCCTTGAATATTGATCATCTTTGCTGAAATGAGTTGTGGAACATACAAAGCATATAGCACTATATATAGATCTCAAGTTTTGGACTATCTTCGATTATTATGACTTGACACATTTTTCTAATTACCGTTGAACCTTTCATTCGATCTTCGAAAATATCACAAACTCTCACTGCAGTGCTCCGTTGTCATTTTGAAATATTCAAAGCATAAAACTTTTTTCCCCAAAAAGGTAGATAACTGTTTTTAAACTAATTTGCTGGATTTAGATTTATCAGTCTTTTCCCTATTCATCATATACACAGAAATTTACAATAGTGCTTGTTATGTAGATGAGCATTTGGCAAAACATTCTACTGAGTATATCCTATTAGATATATAATAAAAGCTCCAAAACAGCTCTTTTAGCGGTTGTATACGACTCTTCTAAAAAATACTTGCTCCAGTTTTGGTTGAGAGTTCTATACCACGACAAAAATAAATTTGAGCAAGAGTAAAGTTTCATGCCCTGATGGTTCGCAAGTACAAGTCATGAACCGTTCTACTTTTATTCTCTCTCAAAGTTTCAAGCAGATACCTCAATTATAACGACCAGTGATCAATGAATTCAAATGAAGCGAAGTCAATCATTACAGAGAAAAGAATTTTATTCTGAAATCACAATATGGTTTAATAATTAACAACACTGAAATGATGCAATATGAAAGAGAGAAACCCTTTTATGAGAATAAAAAATGATGTTATAGGCGGACAGGTGGAATATTGACTATTATCAAAATTAATTTTCTTTGAAGAGAATTCACTCTTTCAAATTTTGAATTGTTATCTTCCTTAAAATAAATAAGCATTGTCTACTCTAGAGTGACTGTTGAAAGTGAATACACAAAAATACAAAGGCACACAGACTCATAAAAGCAAAATGTCTTTGTGTGTAAATGTAATAAAAACAACTATAGTGCTATTGACAATAGTATTGTATTGCCCAAGACATCATTGTAATACAAAGCCAAGGTAAATTACATTGAGTTAAACAAGTATGAAAAGAACTGTAGCGCCATCGACAATATTACATTCGTGTCAATATTGAATGTAGTGTTGACGACACAATAAAAAAATTGCGCAATATATTGCCAATTCTACATTGATATCATATCCATGAGTGAATGCTCAAAACACATTTCCACCACCTCACTCAGGGTGTAGCAAATTTGGTATTATGCCAAACCACAAAGTTTCTAGTTCTTTCAAAGTTTTTAAGCTTTTGAATACTGAAAAGGATGGTTGTAAAATGTTTTTTTACATATGCCTTCTAAAACAATGTTGAAATAGCCATATCAACTATACCCAAACAAAAATGGCCACTCCCTCGTTTCATGTGCGACCGATTTTAGCAATTTAAACTACCCCAGAAAATATAATTAAGACAATGAATTTGTACTGTAAACACAACAAAAGGAGATGAATTTTCCATATTTGTCTGCATTGATAAAAACCTGCTGTCGTTGGGTTTGTAAAACAAATAGAGGAAACTTGAATATAAGACACTCACACACTTTATGTATATATATATATATGATTTTAATACCGAACAAATTCAAGTAAAAATAAATCACTTATATTGAGCTTAAAATGAGAAAGCCGTACGTAAATAAAACAACGCTTTTAAATAGTGAAATGTTTTCACATATGCCCTTTAAAACAAAGTTAAAATAGCTATGTTGACTATGTTCAAACAAAAATTGTTACTCCCCCCATTTGCGGTGCGACAGATTTTAGCAATTTAAAATTAACCCAGAAAAATATAGATAATATACTGTATAATAAATTTGTACTCATTTTGGACATCCGACTGTTTAAAACCGGTGTTTCAATATATATACGCCAGAATATCAACGTTACACCAGATTATGACAAATTAGAATTGCTTTAAATCAGCCCATTATCACAAGCGGAAGCAGCAAAATTTTTGAACACTATTTATCCTATAAAAATAAAACTGCTACTGCATTGGTGAATATCTTATGGAAGATTGAGATAACTTGGTCTTAAAAAGAAAAAGCAGATACCACCATTTTTAGATTCCTCTTTTCCTTCCAAGTTAGGTTGAAGTCTATCTGTCTATTCGTATAGAAATGGTCTTGGTCCCATATTTCCGTGGAAGTCAAGACCACAGTTTTTATACATTTTGCTATCGCATCAGCACTAAACTGTCGAGCGTAGGTTGAGCGTGACTGCCCATAAGTGTTAGAAGTTATTTAATATCACCCGATCACCATAAAAGTATTTCAATCCTTCAATTCATCTAAAATCTCTTGGAATGAATACACAAACCAATTTGCTTTTTCTTTCACAACTTCTCTTACGACATTGGCACCAAAACCAATAAAAGCGTCTGCTGGTGGACAAGCTTCTAGGTCGGTTGCTCCATCACCAATCATAACAATCTTTTTATAGCCATGCTTTTTACGTAATTCTTCAATTGCTTTAGCTTTTCCTCCTGATCTACAGGTTGGTAAACTTTCGTCAGCGCTGACACATTGTCCAGTGTAATAATACAAGAACTTGTTAGCAAGTATGTCTTCTCTTGGAATTCCAATCATTTTTGCGGTGGGGTTTATAATTTCCGTGAATCCTCCCGAAATGAGATAAATGTAGCATCCACGCTCTCGAAGTTTATCGATGAGTTCCTTTGCTCCGGGCGTGGCAATTGGTGTTCTTTGTTGTAAAAATGTTTTCAATCTTATATAAGTGGGATTTATGATTTTTATTCTTTCTCTTAGAGCTTCTTGAAAAGTCATAGAACCGCCCATTGCTTTGTTAGTAAGTTCTATAACTTCATCGCCAACACCATGAAATTTTGCAAGTTCATCTATGCCTTCATCGGGACATAATGTACTGTCTACATCAAGGCAAACAGCATCTGCATGTCTTAATACTTCTATTATTTGCTCTTTTGTGAGATCCATGATAATATGAATCGCATTTGTTTTCACTCGTCTTTAAATATTATTACTTTACTGTTTAAAATAAACAAAAGATTTATTATTTTATTTTGTCAACCAATATGAAAACAGTCTACAAAAAAATGACTGCTCATGTTACAGTTGCGTACGTATAAAAGATTCACATGCAAAACTGTTCAAATAAAATAGTTGGATATTCAAGAATTTTTTAATTTAGTCATTCAAACTCACTATATATTAAATGTATTTTAACGTTTTATTTGACTTTCTGGCCGTACAGGCAGACTTTAAAAATAAGGAGAAATAGGGTCTGCCATTCTTTGTGTTAGGGTTGTAGAATGCAATTCTTATAATAAGCGAATTTGATGTCTCAATGACTCCTATACAAGGGAGTTGAAAGAGACCTGGGGTTGACTAGAGATATATTCTGCTCTTTCATCTTTTAAGATGAGATAAATAAAAATGGAAACTTTTTGAGAGTGAGCAAAACATTTAATAAAGTTTAAAATATGAAAAATGTCATGCGCCCACTCACCAACAGTCGACAACAGCCAGAAAGAAGGAATTTATCCCAGGGAGAAGAGAGCCAATAAGACGTCCTATTATATGACAAACCACGACCAGCGCTTACATAAACCACCCCACGGCAACGAGGAGTCCAGCAATTCTAAAGCAAAAAATGTTTTTATCCAGTCATTGGTGCACAATCAAATATTGAATACTCGAAAATCACAACACAATATCAGTGAATTGGAAAAAGTTTAAACAAACATGTTTACATGCGGTACCACCTACAGGCACGCCGATATCTGAACATGTCTTACACATAATCTGTCAGTGCGCACAGTGAGACAGTGCGATAACTCAATGAACTGATTCAGTCTAACAAGCTTGCACGTGCTGGTACTTCTTTTTAAGATAATGTTACGAGTACAGGTACCTATCTGATTGTCAGAATCTGTATTAACTAAGCGCCGCAGGCTCCAAACCTGATACACCACCTGATAAAACCGGGCAAGCTACCGGTATCGTCCTATTTCACCCGCCCTTTACCAAAAGTTCCAACCAATTTTGTGAAAGGGAAATTCCATAGGATTCCCGCTGACACGTGTGCCCGGGTATTCCCCGTTGTTCTCGATTCATCTTGAGAAGTTGGGAAGCGCGGACACTGAACAGACTGGGGTAGCTTCTTGGGACCTATTTCTAAATTTAAAATATAAATCTTATCTAAGAAGCCCATAATCACAAGTTCACCGAATAATGATTTACGAGCAACAACTGAAATTGCGACTGTACATGATGCTAAAAGCGTATGCGGCTACAGGAATATTCTTGGTATTATAGTAATATTTTACTATGTTTCTCAAATTAAAAATATATTAAAAAGTCAAACCAGTTAATTTGGACTTTCTTAGAAATATAAATCTCTTGCTTTTTTCACTGGACATAATTGAGTCAGATAGCCCCAAGCCATTTCAGCACAGCTAACCAGCTTTAATAAATTTTATCCCAATTCCATGCGTTGGTTATTTTTTTTTAGTATATATTTGTCCTGTTCTTTACTTAGGTATATTATCGTATTGTACCGTGATCGTAAGTTGGGAGCTGACAAATAAAGACATTGTCTCGTTAAAGTATCTGCCAAAGACGTGGGGGATTGGGCAGTCGATGTGCTGCTGTTGCTACTCGTCGTTAACAAAAACCAACAAGTCAATATATACTTTCTTACACCTAAACTTCCACGTTGGCAAAATTCATCAATGAAATACATGTAATGAAACACAAAATCTTATGAAGATATTAGGTCAAGTTCTTAGATGAAATTTCAGAATTTTTTTCAATCAATCAATCGGGCCGGTTTCTCCATGACTATCATTTCAGTACCGCAAATCACTGATTCATCCATTAATCTGAAACCGACATATTATTGTGCTATAGCCTAGCCTAAAAACATTAAACCGTGAATTAATCCCGTTGTTTAAAAAGCTTTGTTAGTATGAATTCTCGGAAAGGCAATACGAACCCGTCCGACACACGCTTAATTTTATTGTTTCGGGTTACTATGGCATTAGTTTTTAAAAAGTATTGACAAAATCACCGGAATATTTTAATTGTAAGTAATTGCATTGTAAGTCCAATAGAATTCTTAGTTCTGCAATAAAGGTAATAAAAGTTATCAAATCAAAAAGTTTCCAGGACATGCAATACTTGGAAATGCATAAATTTCATTTTAGGTCAAAAATTTGGGGACAAAATACTGACGTTTTGAAGGTATACAGTACTATGTCTATGTAGCTATAAAGGTTTTTTGCACAAAGTAAATAGGTACTTAATTTAGCGTCCCAATATCACGAATATTAAAGACAAGACCAAGACATTACAATTTTGCAATCACATTATGTTAAGTTAACCGAGTTTCTTGCAATTTATTTCATTTTGAAAACATACATAAATTATGTGTTTTGGCGATGGTTACCATTAAATATGAATTATTACAAATTACCGAGTCTGTGTTCAATTTAAATTTTTCTTGCAGGGGTTCGTCACTTAACAATCTTTCATATGGTAATGTGATTACCACAAAACATCATGAATTGTCAGTAATAGTATTTATTCAGTGAAATCACTTGATCTCGCTTGTCATAAGTTCAAACGCCCGAATTTGAGCAGAGATTAGATTTAGTATTCAGAATTATGCGTGCGCTTGTGAGAGGTGGCAAGTTTAAATAAAAGAAAATCTTCATTATCATTGTAGATCTCGAATTTCCTTCTGGGTTGTGTTTTTTCTGATGGTCACGTATTTCTATATTTGTTTTTTTGTGATGTTTTTCTGGTGCGTTGTGTGCCAAAATTAACCATGTTAGAGCGGTATGCCTAAGACAGGCTTTGGAAAATTACGGCCCGCGGGCCGGATGCGACCCGCAGAAGTGTTTCAGCCGGCCTAATTGTGTCTGCTGAAATTACTATAGTTATTATGGATATAAATTTCCGCTGAAAATATCGATGAAAATAACGACCCTGATTGTAACATTGCGCTTTCTATTATATTATAAACGTTAGCCCAGCTATGGATCTTTCTCCGACCTTTGACCCCCAAAATATTCTTTTTATACTTTACCATTGAAATATTTTCAGGGCTATTTTAAGAGTGCTTTTGCGCCTGTAAAATGGGGTAATGTTTCAAACCATCATTATGATTCAGCGCATTTAACAATCTGTTTTTTAAAAGTACCGGTAGAGAATTTTAGCCTAGTCTATTACAGCTACTTCTACACTAAATTTTTTATTACTGCAATTAAATTGAAACTGCTAGGAAGACAGAGTGATCATTAAATTATCTGATTTATACCTAAGTTTCCGAAACACAACAGAAAACTAACGAATACAGTTCAAAAACGCAAAAATGAGGTAATGTTTACGACCACGCCTGAAAATCTGTCAGAGTGAGAAAAGTGTCTGAGCGGATGCGATGAGGGAGCATTATTACGTCACTTTTTGCATTTTGCTGATTGGTCAATGTCACGAAGTAAACAAGGAAATCGATGCTCGGGGAAAAGTCCATTCTACTAACTGTTGTGATGTTGTGAATAAACCGTTTTTTATTCATAGTTTCCTCATATTGAGTTTTGAGACTCTGGCCACTAACCAGATCTATTTTTTGTAGCTGGCCAACTTAGAAAAGTAATTGCCCACCCCTGGCCTAAAAGATGATGCAACTTTGGGAAATGTGATATTGTGGCACCATTCAATTACTATTGACATGCCACCAATTAAAAAATAAATAGCGGTCAGCCCTGTAAATTAATTTATTAATTTTTTATATCTAACATTTTTAAATTTTGTTTATAAAGAACGACGTTTTATAAAGGAATCAAAATATATTCAAACATGGATATGCCACTGGTATGACTTCGGTTCCTCCCATTTTCATAAACGCCACAAGCGTTCCACATCTACAATACATGCAGATTTTGACTTGCGAGTATTTTGGGCGTTAATTAATGTTTGAAAATGCCGACTATAAGTGTGAATCGGGATTTGTTGCATAAATGGCTTGGAAAAGAATATTCGGAAGAAGAATTTGATGAACTATGTTTCGAATATGGTCTCGAACTTGATGAAGTTACGTCCGTGAAGGAGCAGATACAAAAAGAGCAAGGGGAAGCAAAGGCAGAAGGTGCCTCAGATGACGTTATATATAAAATTGATGTCCCCGCTAACAGGTACGACCTGTTGTGCATGGAAGGCCTTGCTAGAGGTCTTAAAGTGTTTTTAAAACAGATTGAACCACCTCGTTATGTGTGCTCCTCTCCTCCTGATTTGATAAAATTGAACCAATCACTTGCCACACTAGAAGTTCGAGCAGAAGTAGTAGCAGCTGTTTTACGAAACATTTCTTTTACACAAGAACGATATGAAAGTTTCATTGACTTGCAGGACAAACTTCACCAAAATATTGGCAGAAAGCGTAGCCTTGTTTCCATCGGCACTCATGACTTGGACACAATACAAGGTCCGTTTTTATATGATGCTAGAAAGCCAACAGATATAAAATTCAAAGCTCTCGGCCAAACAAAAGAGTACACTGCTGTTGAGTTGATGGAATTGTACTCTAAGGAGAGTCATTTGAAATCATATTTGCCGATTATTCGTGACAAACCTGTTTATCCAATAATTTACGATAGTAAGGGAGTGGTACTTTCGATGCCCCCAATCATAAATGGTGAACATTCAAAAATCACTTTGAACACCAAAAATATATTTATTGAAATCACAGCGACGGATTTGACAAAGGCAAAAATAACTCTGGATACGATTGTAGCGATGTACTCGGAATATTGCGATAAACCATTCATAATTGAACCCGTTGAAATAACAAGACCGGATGGAAAGAAACTCATCACACCGGAATTGAAATATCGAAAAGAAACTGTTTCTGCTGAATATATCAATAATAAAATCGGCATCAAACAAAGTGCAGAACAGCATGCTGATTCACTAACAAGAATGTGTTTGAAATCTAAGGTTTTACCAGAAAATGGCAAAATTGAAGTTGAAATTCCCCCGACAAGATCCGACATCATGCACGCTTGTGATATTATGGAAGATTGTGCTGTAGCATATGGATTCAACAACATTGCCTTCACCTTTCCTAAATCTGTTACTATTGGAGCTCAATTTAAACTAAACAAGCTGACAGATTTATTGAGAATCGATATGGCTGCAGCTGGATTCACAGAGGGATTGTCTTTTGCTTTGTGCTCGAAAGACGATGTAGGAAGAAAATTACGGGATGGCGTTAAAGATATCCATCCTGTTCACATCAGCAACCCAAAAACATTGGAATTTCAAGTCACGCGGACCTCTCTTCTACCTGGATTACTAAAAACTGCTGCTTCTAACAGAAACATGCCACTCCCGATGAAACTCTTCGAGATACAAGATATTATTTTTAAGGATAGCACTGCAGATACAGGATCAAGGAACAGAAGACACCTGGCTGCTATTTACTACAACAAAACCCCTGGATTTGAAGTAATCCATGGCCTACTTGATCGAATCATGCAATTATTGGATATAAAACCATCAGATGAAATAGGACCAGATAAATACAAGATCCTGGCTGCTGAGAACTCTGCCTTCTTCCCAGGACGGTGTGCTGATGTTATGATAAATGGAAAATCTGTAGGAAAGATGGGAGTTCTACACCCAGAAGTTATCACCAATTTTGAACTTGTTTATCCAGCATCAGCATTAGATCTTGATTTGCAATATTTTTTGACATAATTTATTTATTGTAATTAATGTGGTGATGTCATATATTTAAGTGTTTGTAGCTGCTCTTATGCAGAGTTTTGGAAAATTATTGAGCGAAGATGGTCGACGCTGTTTTAAAAATCCTATAATGTATTAATTTTTCCTCAAAAATGTTAAATGCGGTTTACCTCAGGCCCTGTCCATTGAGCCGATCACAAACAATCCTATCCTTTTCTGAAAATGTGTACCTAAACATTTTGTTAAAATTTCACTACGGAATACAGAATTGCAATTATGTGTATTAGTATGATTCGGTTAGAGCAGTGGTTCCCAACCCCCTGCCTCACTTTCTATACTTATACTAAAATAAGCGGCAAAGTGAATATTGTGTAATATAAATTTTCATCAAGCTGTGATAAATGGCATTGGAACCGCGTAGCCAACTGCATAATTCGTGCTTGAGTTTTTGACAAAGCTAATCTCATATCATCCTCGACTTTCATCCGATTCTGTGCCGTCATTTCGATACAAAGAAGAGCTGAAAAGCTGCTTTCATATTTTTCATAACTTCATTTTCATATTGTTGCTTCTTCGCCATGGTAAATAAAATACCGGAATTATAACGTTACCGCAGGATGTATGATAACCTCCACAAAGAAACATCATAGACTACAAGCCTACCCCACAGTAAATACCCCTTTGTATCAAAATCCTGGTGTTCCACAGCATTTCTTAGAAGCCCACATCGCGGCGCGGAAATGCAGACGTGTTCGTGTGACATCACAATGGTTAAGATACCATAAACATCTTGCGCCGCTTGGTTTTCTGGGGTCTCACAACAGGTAGTGGAAATCTAGGGTCATTCCAGACGTTCTATTGACAAAATTTAACCTAAAGCTTTGTATTATTTTCTACTGATTTGCCTTCACGAACCTAGAAACCCGTTGCGACCCCCAGATTTACAGGAAGTTTTACCACTTATGCATAAAGCAGAACTTTGTGAAGAGAGGAGGGTGGCTGCAGTCAGGGGTGTAGCAAGGAATTTACACGGGTGGTGGTTGCAAAATCCCTAACTGCCAAGTTAACAATAACAAAGGCTGTCCGACGACGTGGGTTTTCAAGAGTCTTTGAGTGTCTTAAAGCAGCTGATATGTATGTTGAAAAAAACATTTTTTTCACATTTCAAAAGGAGGTCCGACCCTCAACCATGGCTGTAGCTTCAAATAAGTTGTTCATTAATATCAGTTTTGAGTGCCTGTTGACTGGACACTGTAATATTGCTGCATAACTTACAGCCGCCTGTCCACTGAGCCGATCATAAACACACCCAAACCTTCCTGGAAAAAATCTGAAATGTATACATCCTAATAATGTTCAATCATTTTACTGTTTTGATAAAATTCTTTCATATTTATGGCATGGCTTATGTTTTGAGGAATACAACAATAAATCAATTTCTGAGGAGAATTATGAATGAACTGTGTTGTCTTTGGAATTTATGTCGCAGTTTATAGATAATTGGGGATTGCCTCGATAATATTTACTATTCGCTGGAGTTTATCTGAAATAAAGTGGGATTTAGTCATGGGGGATACATGTCAAAATTTGAAACTATGGCTATACACCAATACCTCCCTGTAAATTCAAACCATAAATTCCACAGTTTTTTTAGAAGCATATATTATTTTTCAGTGGTAGTAGATATATGAATAACAAAATTTTTCTTATCAAATTGAAAATTTTCAATTTGCTTCCCTTTCAAACGCCTTTTCACCTTTTTATGTCGCAGTATTGAGGACCTCACCTCAGTTAGACTGCAATCTATGTCTTCAGGAAGCCTAATAGAATGGCAAGTTTCTTCATTTACTCTGATCTTATATTCAATAAGCTGGAATTTGTTACTTGTGTCTGGTTGAGGCCAGTTTTGGCTCATAACGTCACTTTCCCATTCATGATTTGTAAGCTTATAGGGCATAAGTTGCATCCCTGACCACAGTTCTGATGCAAAATGAGGTACCATTGGCGCTGACATTATAATAAGAGCACACACCGCTTTCTCATACTCCGGACTGGTTTGAACAATATCCCCTGGGACATTGAATAGTAATTTTGCAAGTGTCATTAGACAGGTGATAGCAGCACTGAGTACGCAGTCTTTTTTATAGTGGTTTGTTATATCATTGATTGCTTTATTGGTATCTCGAACAATATTTTCAATTTCGTGGAGAAGCTGTATAGGAGGATTACCCGAATTAACCTCGTTTTCTGGAATTTTATTTCTAGCATCGAGTAACTTTGTAACACAAGTCCATAGCTTCAACTGCCATCTCATAACACCAGGTATGACATCTGTTTTTACATCCCAATGAATGTCTTCGAATGGTGCAGCAGCATACAACACATATAGCCTTGTTATACTGTAGCCCCACTCATTAACAAAGTCCTCAGGATCTACTCCATTGAGTTTAGATTTACTCATTTTTTGAAACGAGACTTCGACTGGCTCGTTGGTTTCTCTTAGGACAGGATTGTCTCTGGACTCATCAACTTCCGATACATGAATATATTTCCCGGTTGATTTAACTTGATGTGTTTGTCCTTTAATAATACCTTGAGCTAGAATTTTTTTAAATGCTTCTCTATGTGAATGCAAATTTTGATCCACAAGGAACTGATTAAAAAATCTGGCATAATATAGATGGAGTGTTGCATGCTCTTTCCCTCCAATATATAGATCGACGGGCATCATTTTATCAGCTATGTCTTTAGAAAATGGCAATTTTGTGTTGTGTGGGTCAGTATATCTTAAAAAATACCATGAGGAGTCAACAAAAGTATCCATAGTATCAGTTTCTCGATGCGATGCAGCCCCGCACTTTGGGCATGTTGTATTTACCCATGATTGTACAGATGCCAAAGGGGAAACACCGGTATTTATTGATAAATCTTCTATATGAGGAAGTTTAACTGGGAGGTCTTTGGAAGGAACAGGGACCGGTCCATGCACAGGACAATGAATAATCGGTATTGGAGTTCCCCAATATCTTTGACGAGATATCAACCAATCACATAGCTTGCTACTCGTCATTTTACCACTATTAATTCCAAGTTGTTTACATTGTTCTAATATTTTAAGCCTCGCTTCATTTTGAGAAAGACCGGTAAAATCCTTTGAATTTAACAATAACCCATTGCTACTGACAACATTATTATATTCAAAATTAAATTTGTCAGCCATATTTTTTGCAATCTCATCGATGTCTGGAATACATAATATTGCAGTCGGCCTGTCATGTTTTGACTCATAGTCATCACTCAAAACAACTTTCAATTGAGTGTCATTGAATGGGTTTTTAACAAAACAGTTACTAATCAAAATAGGATCTTCTGTGAATGACATACTCATCAATTTGGTCTTCATATTTTCTGCGCCATACCTTCCAAGTTGATGAGCAAGTTCGTTTTTATATTTAAATTGCAAAACAACATGCGAAGCACCAAATACTGCTTCAGGGTTCGTACAAAACACTGGAAAGGAGATGGGTCTCTCAATACCATCTACTATCAAAGAAAAGTTCATGTAACATCCATTGACTTTCCCAATCCAATTTCTCTGCATGGATTTAATCCCAACATCTTCATCAATTTCATCTAAAGTGTCAAGTAGGGATTCTGCATATTCTGATGTTTTAAAAAACCATTGTTTCAGATATTTTTGCTCTACAACTGCTCCAGACCTCCAAGAACAACCATTTTCATCAACTTGCTCATCTGCTAATACAGTTTGATCAATAGGATCCCAATTCACAAGAGCATCCTTTTGATAGGCTAATCCAGACTCAAATAACTTTGTAAATATATACTGTGTCCATTTATAGTAATCAGACTCGCATGTCGAAAACTCGCGTTCCCAATCAAAAGTCAAGTTCAAATCTTTAAGTTGTTGCTTCATATATGATATATTACTTTTAGTCCATTCTGCAGGGTCGAGTTTCCTATCCCTTGCTGCATTTTCTGCAGGAAGACCAAAAGCATCCCAACCCATTGGGTGTATTACTTTATATCCATTCATACGATAAAAGTTTGCAAAGGTATCACTTATTGTGTAAACTCTTACATGTCCCATATGTAATCTCCCTGATGGATAAGGGAACATTGAAAGGCAATAAAATTTGGGTTTTCCATTATCAGCGGATAATGTCCTTCTTTCCCAATTTTCTTTCAATTTTTTATTCCAATATTTTTCAAGATCAATCCTTGTTACTTTTTTATATTTTCGTTCCCAAGATTTTGTTTCATTGGTGACATGTCTAACAGTATTATTGAGAAAATTTGATCTGCTGAGTTGTCTATATTTAGTAACGAAATTCCTCAATACTGTCATAATGTGTCTATCAGATTTCTGTAATAATAATGGGAAGATTCTATGCCTATCGAATTTCAAAAGCAAAGAGAGAGAGAGAGAGAGATTTATTGCCACAAAAAAAAAATCAACACTAATATAAACATAATACAATATCGAAAATATTCCACAGTAATTGATTATTGCTTTGTGCGGGTCGGTGTGCAAGACCGATTAAAGTCATCTAGGCTCCCGACCCTTGTGTATGTGCTATATATATAAGTTCATCATAGGTGGATACATAGGTGCAAACACACTAACACATGCCTTAACGAATTATTCGCTACCACCAAGCGAGTGACCAAGCCAATTGGTAAATACATTGAATAATTACCCCAAAGTATTTTCTAACTGGCCTTGCAGTAAATAAAACTTCAAAAACAGGTAGACATAACAAGTTTGCGTGGAATCATGAATATCATACAAAACAGTAAGATACGGTAGTACGAACTACGAAGGATAACTAACAAAAATAAAAGAAACATTGAATTACTCAAGGTCCGGTATCAAAACCTACGGGTACTTAAAAGTCAATCACTACCTTTTCCAGCTTCTAAAAAAACAGTAAAATAAACTGTATTTCGATTAGCGGACGAAAAACACGTGCTAATTAAAAATACTCAATCACTACTATTATATTTAATCTACAACTGTACATACCGGAAAAAGTTTTTACCTCGAAAAATCCCATTCCGATTTCTTATATTTTTGAAATTTTCAATGATTTGCCGTGATGCCAGGTGAAAACAAAACCTATGTGAAGCTAGCAGCAAAACACGAAATTGTCACAGTGGTGAAAACTAATTTCACGTGTTTACCTCCGTGATACTTCTGCTTCAGTGCATATGACGTCAGAGGATTTCGGCGAGCGGTTTATTTTGATTCTCGTTTCGGGTTTGCTCTGGTCGGATTGCTCGTATAAATGTAAAATACTGATTTAATTTCAATAAAGGCACAGGGATAAGAGCCACTCCAGATAAAATCGGTAGCAAAAGCAAGAAAATAGGTATAGTTTTAACTGTTGGACGTATCTTATTTATATTTTCTTTGTTGTATCACTAAAATAGCGTGGTTATCGTATTTTCTACATTTTTGTAATTTGTCTAACAGTCTAACGGACGCCGCCCAAGCGTTTTTGCAACCGTGAACGAATATGATCATAGCTCCAGAGTTTATTTACACAAATTATCAAAAGAGTAGTCGGATTGAATGTTTATTTCAGTATTTGGTTATCATTAAAATGAAATGAATAATTCTTGGGTCTCCCTAAAACCAGACACTTTGATATTTTCACCGTACGTCATTGGGGTTTCCAATTTATTTGACCTAATAATAAGACTAAAAATAAATTTTTGCATCCCTATATGGCAATAAAACAATATTATTTCCAATTTATTGGGGTATAATTAATTTTTCAATATTAAAATGTGACAACGCTTAGTACAAAATATAGAAATCCCAATGTTTTTGATTACTTTAAAGCAGAAAAATCAAAAATGCACATTTTGTATGATTGAATTTACAACATTTCGGTAGAATACAAAAGAGTTTGTGACTGGTGGAAACGTGTTGAATTTCGTAAGTGCCTGATTTTTCTCGATGACAGTTACCATTTTTTTTTTCTCAATAATTTCCTTAAATTATTTGCTTCAGAACTTACTATTCTTTTTTTTCTAAAGGAACTTCGATGTACCACAAACAATTTGAGCATTTTTAATAATGCAATGAGCAATACCATTTGACAACATATGGTCAATCATCGTACTTTTTGGATTTATTTGAAATTGATTATTCATGGTAAAATATGGCAACGCTAAGAAGAAAGTAACAAAATCAGGCACTTGTGAGATTTCGAGCACTTTGTAAAAACCTATTTCCCGATGTTTTTGCTTACTTTGAAGCAAAAAAGTCAAATATAGACATTTTGTATGATTGTAATTCACAACATTTTGGTAAAATACAATTTGCCTATATTATTTTGTACTCGGTGTTGCCACATTTTACTATTAAAAAATTAATTTGCTTTAACAAATTGGAGATAATATTGTTTTATTGCCATACAGGGGTGCAAAATTTTTTTTAAAGTGCCTGAATTCGCAAGTGCCTGGTTTTAGGGAGACCCATAATTCTTGATTTATTTGTGAAGCAAAATTACCAAGTCGACCATCTAATTAATGATTGTCAATGGAGATAAAATTTAGAATAATTGTATAGTAAAAACAAGATGAGATTTAGTTTTGTATTTTTTGAGTTACAGATATTTTATTGTACATTGCATTGCATAATATTGGATATACCAAGTAACTACTGTATCTCTGTAATTGTAATATTACAGTTAAGATGTAAGTTTGATCATAACTGGTTTTATAATCTTTCAAAAACTTTGGAATGAGTTGAATTAGGATTTGATTTTTGATAAGCTTTGGAATCCTGCTATCCACCATGCCATTATCATCAGTGGTCAATCCTCCATAAAGCTTTTATTCTTTGTGTTACTATATTTTAAAATCTTACTTATTCTCATTTCTAGAATTTACATTTAAAAATATCATCATGGCTGACGACACCCCAAGATCACCTCCAAAACCAACAAATGCTGCTTTATCTAATCTACCGTTGACTCGTTTGATACCAACAGATCCTGGATTAATGATCACACCAGAGAAATCTCCACTAATTACGAAAAAACTTTTGCTATCACAAGATGAAAATGAAGCCCCTACAAAAACTGTGTTGCTTTCAGAAAAACTCCCAGGCAATGTAAAACCTGCTGTGTTTATTCCTGATAAATCGGATCTTATACCGACAAAACTGAGTACATTTACTAATGATCCCACACTTGATGTAACTCCGGAAAAAGTTCCTACAGTTCTAATAAAACAAAGGAAAATTCCCACACCCACTTCACCTATTGACAGAAATTCAGAGAAAAATTCACGGAACCTTCATGTTCGTTTTAATATTCCTGAAACATCGCAAGAGTCTGAAGAAAGTACAATTTCTGATTTTTCCAGCCAGTGCAACTCTGGACGTGATGATTCAGGCAATCAAGAAACAATTACAAAAGTACCGTTTCAAAAAAGAGCGGCTCTATATGTTCAAAGAAACCCACTTGCTGATATAACTTCCGAGTCTTCATTACAAGATACTTCTGAAAACACGACAGGATCTGAAACAATCACATCAACTGATTCAGATAACAGTTCGTTTTTCAATAAAATTGCCCAATTTATCAAAGAGAATTCATCCAGTGTAGCTGATATGCATGGAAAAGTCGTTGTTCACAGTGACCCATCTGTTACCCAATCCCTTCCGCAGGTTAAATTGAAAACAACCCAGAAACAAACTGGAAAACCAATCATAAAACCACCAAAAATTACGAAGAGCAAAATAGTTAATATTCACACACAACAAGAAAATTCTGGCATCCCACGTAAAACAATTGACCAACTTACAAGGCCAAAATCTGCGACTACTGGGGAAAATGAAGGAAAAAAGAAACCTTTCTTGAAGAAAAAGTCTGGTCTTCTTCGCCATGAACACTCAATTCGTTATGAGGCAGAAAATCTAATTGATGAAAATTCGTTGTCAGGACCTACGTACAACAGTACCCTTAGTCTGGGCCAAGAACTTCAGGTAATAGTTAGAATATCGGTGCTCCCGAAGTATGCGAACCAAGATGGCGGACATCGGAACATAACATGGGTAACAGGTTAGGGTTAGGCGATTTTTATTTTCCAATTTTCCTTATTTTAGTCCTATTATCAGTTCTAAGACTAGCCAAGAGCCTCCCGTAGTATTTCTACCTAAAATTATGGCCTAACCCTAACCTAGTACACATATTACATTCCGATGTCCGCCATCTTGGTTCGCATACTTCGGGAGCCCCGAATATTCAGTTTATCATAAGACAGGGGTGTGCAACCTGCAGCCCACAAGGAAAACTTGTGTACACAGCAGAGAAGTGCCACTTTTGAATAGTGTGCGCCCTGCAAAACAAGTTTTTAATTTTCTCTAGTATGTGCGAGAAATTCCAATTGCTTTGCAATGTATATATATCTGAGCTTGTGCAAAGCGAACAACGCATGTCACACTGCCATAAGATATTGAATGGTTTTTGAAGATTTTAATTAAACTTTTTTTCAAATGTAATTAGTGTGTTATTATTTTTCATGCTACAAAATATACTTTTTGCACCTTCATCTGTGGGGCATAAATCCTTAGAATTAGGCTTCTCAAATTTTTATTAACAAAGCATGGCGCCGAATATACTCATCTGTAACTCGATATGCCTCATTACTTAAAATAGATATTTTTCTACAATTTGATACCAGACTTTTTCACAATATCTTTTACTTCTTGATTGCCCTAATTTCCATGTTTTAGTATTCGTCATACAGAATCCTACTTTCTTTCTTTAGGAATTGAAAGTTGCAGAATTCGATGCAAAAGACGCTGTGAAAAAGAAAATGGCAGAAAGTGAAAGATTACGGGTAATTTGTACATTAAATTGATTTTGAGAAAATAATTGATTTCATCTTTGGTCCCACAAAGCCTGGATCAGAATTCTAATTCGGAAAAAGGATGCTACCAGATTATGTCTCTTATTCTCTATGTTTTTATCCTGAATAGGAAGAGAGAGAGAAAGTTTTATTCCATTCGTCAAACCATAAAACACACAATATGTGCAAATATATATAAATAATAAATAGAAAGATGCTCTGGTGTATGACTGTAAGGCAACAATACGACCTTTTGGAGTCTGTTACCCCCCATACAGTTGCAAGAGTTGCAAACTAACACTGCTGTGCTAATGGCATGCCAGTAAATATCGTTCAGATTTAAAGTCACTTATTGACACAAATAATGGCGACTGAACAAGCTAGACAAGCAGGTTTCAACAATTTTGAATTGAATTCTAAACAAACTAAGGTGATCGAAGAATGTTCATTATGCTATCATTTCCCATGAAAATTTGTTATTAATAGAAAAGTATTGTGTCCCCCCGTAGTATGTGTACCAGGTTAGAGTTAGGCCATAATTTTATTCCGATTTTCCTTATTTTGATTCTATAACTAGTTTGGGGACTGTCTGTGCTTACCAAGTGAATATACCACCTGCCCAACTTGATGTAAAGTAGACAAACAAAATTAGTTACCTCCATATTGGTACGCATACTTTTGGAGCGCCGAGTTTTGTATACTGAACAAAAAGTCCAAATTAATTGAAGAGACAATTGCCATTGCTAAGATCAATATATAGGTTTATTTTTGTGGCAGAACTGCAGTATGTCCATAAAGTCCCTTTACAATTTCAATTTTGTTATGAAGTCAGTTCTCAATATATCTTAACCAGGTTAGTGTTTTTTAATCAGTAATTGTTTAGATATTTTTATTTCATATCGGTATCGATAAATTCCCTTTGTATTTTTGACATAGGAATTGAAATGAAAACATTGCAGAAGTTTGTGTTGTTCAAATTCATTGCATGTTCACACTTGATTGTTCTCATTTTCCAGAACTATGTTGCAGAAAAAACAGCTGAAGCAACCAATATCAATCCCGATGAAAAACTCTATCAGAATTTAATTAGTGTTGATGTATCAGATGATGAACTATTACCAACGACTGCAGCTTGGAAAAGAAAGAAGCCTAAACCATTTAAACCAAAGGTTAGTTTTGTAATTTGAGTTTTTAGTTTTATGTTGGGTACTCCCGAAGTATGTGAACCAATATGGCGGACACTGGAAAGCAGTATGCGTACCAGGTTAGGCCATGATTTTATTCCAGTTTTCCTTATTTTAGTTCTATCACGAATTTGGGGACTAGACAAGTGACTCTGGTATTATTTGTACCTAAAATTATGGCCTAACCTTAACCTGGTACTGTCTGGTACACATACTTCGTTCCGGTGTCCGCCATCTTGGTTCACATACTTCGGGAGTACCTTATTGTGTGTATTTGTAGATGGTAAAAATATATTTGAATATATATCGCCATCATTCCCAATTTTGCCTGTGATCTGAATAATTCAGGGCTTCACATACTAAGTGTCGCGATCCCGCACGAAGACTTGCAACGAATTTTAGAGGTCGCAAAGATTACACTAGACTTTCGCTTCAAAACACAATCATTAAGTTAGTGCAAAACATAAATCTTACAATTTTGAGAGAATACATAGGATCAGAAAAGCTCTTGTATAACAATGCCGACTTAACAGGGTTTGCGGGAAATTTTAATATATTGAAAGGGGTTGCGAGCTTGAAAGTTTGGAAAGCCCTGATCTAATTGATTTATTCGATACTATGGATCTATTGGAATTTGTTGTTACTTGTTATTGTTGGGCAAAAAATCGCTTTCATGATGAATTTTAATTGATAGTGGTTAAATTTAATATTTCACAATGGCCGCATGGGTTGCAGTGGCCACACGCTGGTCGTGCATCTAATTAATTCTCAGCGGGTCAGTTCTAGTCCACTCGGCAGACTAACATTAATAATAATAAAAATGATTCAACGCCGTTCATATCTTATTTTGTATTTAACCGCTTACTATTAAAGTGTGTAAAGCGTGTCTTAATTTAGCATATCAGTATTTAGGGATTACATACATTTAGAACAATTGAAGGCAAAATATATTGTAATATTCCTAAATTTTATTGCCCTGGGATATGCCTGTTTAGTATCAAATAAAATCCAATGGCCAGGACATTTCCAAATAAATAATACATTTATAGTACCGGTAATACATTTACAATCCAGCAATATGGAAATTCCCACTATTTGAATAAGTATGAAAATAGAATAGGATTCGGTATTCTGGATTCGATTTAACTATTCTAGAATAGTGAATTATTCTATATTGCCCATCCCTACTTTCATCACTTCAAATTTTAAGTGCTTATATATGTGGCAGAGTTTCTTGAAAGGCAATTATTTTGATTTGTTTGTTCTCTGGTTCTCTGGGCTTCCTATTCCATTGCCTTACCCCAAATTTTGATATATTGTACTATATTTTCCCTATTTTAGTTCTATTACGAGTTCGGAGACTGTCTGTGTTAGCCAAGTGAATATATCCCTTGCCCATAAGTTTCAGTTCCTTTACACAACTTGATGTAAAGTAGGCGAACAAAATTAGTTCCCTCCATATCGGTACACACACTTCTGGAGCGCCAGGGTATCAACATAAACTAAATGTCCATATATTCAAGCATTCCTTTCTTGTCCATCATGTTGTTGTTTTATTACCTCTGAACCTATCTGGGTTTTGGGACCCTGGCAATTCCGAGTATATGAACAACAATCCAGTGTGGTGTGGCTCAACGTAGCAATACGCTCGCCACCGCACCTCTAATTACTCTGCGTGGGTTCGCAGGTTCGAATCCCATGCAGGGATGGTTATGTGCGAGAGGATTGCTGGACTCCTCGCCGTCGTTGGGTGGTTCACGTAACCGCTGGTCGGTTACGGCTTCCTCCACCACCAAGTCCATGCTTCTGAAAACAAACAATATAACTAATCCCATACCAGACTTGGAATGGTAACCGGACGGGAGGCCGTGGTTCGCCATATGGATAAGCCTTCTTATCAGCTTTCCTCTCCCCCGGGATAAATATGTAAATCTTATCCTTATCCGAAAACTGTATATGCAGTTTAGGTCAGACCATGAGAATAAAATATATCTTTCAAAAACGTTTTACAGTCGCCAAATTAAATTTGAGATGGTATCATTGAGTGCAGCACGACTTTGAAATTAGCATTAAAGCGTTGTTATATTTGCTCTTACATCCTTGTGCCAAGTATCTAAAGAGGAGAGAGAGATTTTATAATTTCGTCAAACAAAAAATATATTCATCTAAAAATAGCAACAGCAATAAAATGCTTTGGTATGGACAGGAGGGAGTGATACGACCAGGTTAGCTCCCACCATATGTGCTGATGTCAATAAGATTCACACTGAAAGATGACTAGTGGCAAAACTTGAACTAGTACAATAATATTTTTACAAGTTTCTATAACAAAATTGAAGGATTCCTAAGTAACTTCGATAAACCCTTATAAGGGCAACACGTCACATCTTTAATCATGTAATCAAGTTTTTGCTTTTAGAAAACAAAGTATGGGGAGCCGAACATTATGGATACTTTTTCCCCTGATGAATTATTCCATGAAGAACCAGTTATTGACTTGGATGCTCTGAAAGTTCCCACCCCAGGAAGAAGATTGATTCCTCTAGAAGAGATCATGACACTGGATGAACATTATCAAATGTGGGAGCGCCTATAACCTATAGTACCATTCAAAAATGATTTAAATTTACAGTAAACCTAATAAATTAGATAGTTATATATTTTAAATATCTTTACAAAGTCTGGTCAAAATCATGATTTTGTTTTATATATTTTCCAATTTACTAAAAAAGGTTTATTTATTTCGTAGCTTTTTTTAAATTTTGTAAAATATATTTTTGTTTTCCAAATGAAGGGTTATTTTTGAAGTTATTCGCTGGAGATGTTAAATCCTATTATGACATTTTTACGGGATTATCGCTTCTTAGGAATGCTATACACAAGTAGCATTGACATATTCGAGGTATAGCTTACCTGCTTTACTTTACATGGGCATGGATCCTGAGCATTGGACATCAAACTAGTATCGTCCTGTTACCAGTTGGGATCGGTAGCGGTGATCAAGTACCATAAAGTTACATGTACATGGTTGATGGGCCTTTATTGCTGAATCAGCTGTATTTTTCCGATCGGAAAATCGGGCAGCAAGAAATGAGTAGAGAAAATTTGCGGGTTTACCAAGCGCATTTCTTAAACATTCGTCGAGTGGAATTGTAGATAGTGTATCAAAAATGTGATCCGGGGAGCTTTTCAGTTTTCCGCTCGCGCATGTTTTAATTCTATGTTAATTTAGTGAAGCTGTCTGAATCTCTAGTCCCAAGGTGAACCTTTTACCCATCTCAGCATATCATCATGTGCGAATTGACACGCATTACGATTACTAGAACCAGCGTGCTGGAGAGAGGTGCCCGTCAAACAAGTCACGCGGCTTCGTCCGCAAATATAGTATAGAATAGATGGAATGTCAATTCAATCAGTTTCAGTTTGGTCACTCTGACATAAAACAAAACAACAAACGGACAAACAAAATCTAGAGGACGGGTATAACTAAAGGACCAAGTCAAAAGACGTACAAGTACGCGCCCGTCCACAAAAACACAATAAAATAAACATACACGATATAAAATCGGGCAGTAACTATTAAATACAAAACAATGAAAACGTCAGCCCACTGTGCGGGTCGAAACGATGTATGAATGAGCTTCATGTCCAGAAACATACAAAACAATGAAAACCTCAGCAAACTGTGCGGGAAACGAAGCATGAGTCGACTTCGTGTGTGTATGATAGGTTCAGTAAGAGTGACAGTGGCTCGAATATATATTAAGCCATTTGGAAAAACGAAGTCACTTCATATAATTGTTCTATTAAGTGCGACTACGAGTGGGCAAAAATTGAAGCAATAGATTTGCCGCGCGAGATTTACTCAACTTTACTCATCAAATCTTAAACAGGACGCTGTAATGTTTTGTGGTAAACAGTTACGTCCGCTGAAAGCGTCCAAAATCTATACATTGTCTCGGGAATTTCCGCATATGTTACGTCAAAATCCAGTATTTACTGTAATCACATACATTCGCGTATTCTTGTGTGTTTTTATTTCCGGCATGAGCCTTGTTTAACCAGGTTGTTTATTTGTGTTGTGAGTGGACATATAATATTTGTCATGTTTTAAACTTTTTTAAGGTTTTGCCCGCTCTCCAGAATTCCCACATTTTCAATTTGTGTGTATTATGGAGTTCTCAAAATGAACTATCCATATATAACAAACGAATTCTCTACACTTAATTCAAAAGTCCGGTGCTGGTTATTGGCTGAGCTTAATTACCTCCAAACTATAACCTAATGGGATTTTCCAATTTATCACTTCCAGTCGTTAGTCGTTGCTTCCAGTGGTTCCCATTTTGACCGGATGAGAACAACTATTTGAAGTAATTCATAATAAATTTATATACTTACGGGCCACCGCTATTTAGTAATTGACTCTTCATAAATAGGCATACCATATAGGCCTATGTAAATGAAGAAAACAACGGGGCAGTGTACAAGACTTGGACATTTAAGTCTAAAACCTTGCTTTAAAAACATTGCGTAAGGTGTCGTTTACTCTCCTAATTCTATAATCAGTTTTTCTTAAATATTTAATCGTCTGTCATGCTTATTATGGAGTCCAAGTATACTTTGTTCAGTTTGTCTTTGAAACTCAACGCCGTGGGACATCAATCCTGAGTATACATGACTCATCACGGTAAACATCTGCTCGTGATACGAAAGCTTCATCCAACTTTGCCCGGTGTACAGCTGCGAGCATTCGAATTCAATTCCCAGGTATACACTCTCGAAACCTCGATTTATCAACTAAGCAATTCAGCTAAGGCATAACCCGACACTTTAATTGCCACGGATGCTCTTTAATTAATAAAGCGATGCCGAATTTCCTAAACCGGGACGCTCGAGTTGTATAGGGTGTCCTTAAAGTCTCAAAATTGCAAAAGGATTTCATTGATACCATATATCTCTTTGGCCCTCATAGATGCATCAAATGAAGTAAAAAGACTTAGGCAATTACTGATTAAAAAAATAACAAACCTGGTAAAAATATATTGAAACTGACTTCATAACAAAATCGAAAAGGGGCTTTACGAACACCCTGCACTAAACGCTCCAATTTCCATTGTGTAACTTGGGAACGAAACCGCACTTCACCGAGCAGCCGACACCAAGTTCTTACCGTATGCTGCTCCAAAACATGGCTGAATCTAACACAAACTTCTCGGACCCCGGTTTGTGACAAGTCTCTATAAATGATTCTAACAACGAAGTTTACAAACTTGCACAGAACAAGGGTTTATTATGTCATTGTTTCCTTGATAAGCAGTAATGATGTAAAAAGCAGCTCAAAACCAAAGAAACTTCAGATGCTTCAAAAAGGAAGAAGTTAAATGACAAAACTGGACAGGAACACACGAGGGGAGGCTGAATTTGATTTGTATAATGCCACAAATCTTATCTAGTGACAACCTATGTACAAAAATGTATAAAAAGTAACATAACGTGATATGGAATGCAGTATGGCAGAGACAACTGAGTAGAAAAATTTTGTTTGAGCAGAATAACCATCGATATAATTAATGGGAAACACACAAATTACTAGTTATGCTAATTAAGAGAGAATCTCTCAAATAATACAAGTGATTAGCAGAATTTCACAATGATTGACACTATTTTCAACGAAATTTCAAAAATGGCAGGATTGCAATGTTAGTGAATACCTGGGGATCGAGCAGCTTCTGTTTAGCTTGCAGAAATGTGAAAATGAATAAACGAGAAAAAATGAAAAACCTATTGTGCACTTAATTAAAAATTACAAAATACACCAAGAAAATAATCGAAAACTTGTATAGCTCTGATAAGCTAAATCCCATCAAAACAGCTAAAAGCAGTTAATAAAATCATGAAAAACTCCAAAATGTAAGAAAACTAACTGATGTTGAAAAAAAGAACCATTTTCGATGACAACCAAGAAAAGAAAATGCTTTATGGCAAAACAATGCCCAGAAGTTCAAAGAATTATTGAGACATAAAGCCTCCTATTCCTTGGATTCAGCCTCTGCCGCTGGTTCCTCCTCTTGCTTGGCTTCACTGCCATTGCTTTCCTCGACTTTTTGTTTTTTCGCTTCGTCAGTTTCCTCCTGCAAAACAAACAAACATTGGTATTGTGGAACTAAGTGGAAGTCGAGCAAAACTCAATAATGTGCCAGATTTGATTGCATAGCTGAAACTAGCCGTATCTACTAAATCACTTTTCTTATTAAAGATTGAACCATGGGACATATATGCGAATATTTCAAATTTCATCAGATTGCTTATAACTGCAAATGAGAGATCAGAAAAATGAAACAAATGAAGATACACATTCGAAGTGGCCATCATTATTTAAATTTGGTAACCTTGTTGTGCAGAAATAGGGCGCTCAAATATGTTTCACCTTGAGGAAAATCTTGCAAACTCACTTGTGGCGCTTATAAATTACTCCAACAAACATAAATCTGATGTCAAGTCTGAATAAAAAAAAACATTTTGGACATTCTCTCACCGTCTGCTCATCAGCAGATCTTTTGGTTGCCTCTTTCTCTTCTGATTTTGAATCATTAAGTTCTTTTTCTTGCGATCGTGTTTTAGCATCTTCATTCACACCTCCCTCTTTTCTAAAAATTGTTTCCCTTCCTGAAACAAGAAATAACAAAATTAGTTCTAATTCGCATGTCTATCTCTTTTGAAGATGAATCAACTCGTATAAATCTGAAAAATTAAAATGTGCAATTTGAGATTGATCAACGATGTCGCTATTGATGATTTCACTGAAAAAAAAACTACAACAAATTAGTTCACAATTAAATATTGCTTAGTTCGAAAACCACTGAAAAAGGTTTTTCGTTAGGCAGGTGAAAACTACAAAAACCAATTGAAAAGTGCACTTCAAATATCCTGAAAAACATAAATTAGTAAAAATCTGTTATGATTGGTTGTTAATTGGTCTACATGGTCACACAAGAACCTTTGCAGTGGCGACCATCGTTCTATCTTGCGGTAATTTTGGAGTTTTTTGTTTTTCTTCTGGAATAGCGTCAGGAATCAATCTGTCCAAACCATGGTGTTTTATAACTTCCACACCTCCAGCTTGGCGCCGTAAAAATTCAAGACCCTCCTGTGGGTTAACGTATTAGTGTTCAACAAAAAAGGCGAAATGAAAATAAAAAATATATAAAATAACTTGGCAAAATATGAAAATACACAGATATAAGAAAACAAAATATATTAAGCCTATTACAGCATAAAATTAGCGTACCTCAGCTGTTTGGACCATGGTATTGTCTCTTGTAACTTTAGTTCCATTTGATTCTGTAACTGGTGCGTCCCCAGATCCATTTGAGGGTTTTTCAGCCTGATCATCCTTCAATTGTTGTTTAATTTTGTTGGCAAGATCCGGCTTCTCCTTTTCCAAATATGCCAATCCCTCCTACCATCATGATAATAAGGCATTTTAGCATCTTGTCGATATCGCATAATCCGCATACAAGCATATTGGCGTAGTTTGACAGAGACAAATTCAAACTTTATTCCATAGCATAAACAAATTTTCAGATCACCAGAAAATAAAAATTTCCATTAATAATTTGGAAATGGTTTTAGAATCAGTATTTTCACACTTACTGGTTTTTTTCTTTCCTAAAAAACGGTCGCGGGGCGCAAACGGCTCAACAACGCATCGGCTGTCGCCATATTGGAAACGCATAAGCTGCATCGCTAATTTAGCACGTGGCGGGGATAGAAATATCGACATTTCCCTTCATAAACTTGACAAAATCCTTTCTCACCTTGGCAGTAACCTCCATGGTACCATCCCTAGTAACTTTAGTGGTCTCGGCTGCCATTTTTTATTTGTGAATCTGCTAAAACAACGCGCAAAAATGAAGGCAAAATTGACTGAAGAGAACAAAGAAAACCGGTCTAAAGCGCACTAGAAAAAGCAAATCTGCCAGACGAACGACTGAAAACGTCACACACGTCGCGATGAGAGAGATGTACGAAAAAGCGGAGCCGATCGAGTACACATGGACGAAATAGTGGGAGGAATATAAGAAACAGAAAGATGGCCGCGGTTTACATCACGTGACCAAAGAGTGAAAGGAAACGGCATTATTTTTACCTTAGTTTTACTGCGCGAAATGTTTTCTGCGCAGAATATTATCCAATGAAAATGCTTGAATCGAACGTTGTTTATGACTGAGATGCCGTGTGTAAGCATTGAAGCATAAATTCCCGGATTTAGCATTCGTGATTGGATGATTTTTCGAGCGCGTACGAAATTGAAATGTACGTCATGTCATATGTTTGTACGGCGTTCAATCGCATATGCTCTTGGATGAACTGTTAATAAATTTAGCCTCGAGCATATTCAGAGATTTTGGGGTGAGTGACGTATTGTTCTCGATTCGCTCATGGAAAATTACTGGAAACCGTCACGTCGCGCTCGAACGAGCTTTATTTTCTTTCGCCGGAATGATTTAAAACGTCATATTTTTGAGTCTTGGCGGGTATTTTAAGAAGTTTTGATGCACGTTTTCACGATGGAATATTTCTGGAATACTTCTACGCCGTGAAATTTGTTCATATTGATTTTCCAGTTAATCAATGACTTAATCAAAGTGGCGAATGAAATTAATTGTTGTCGAACGCTTTCTTGAAATATTTATTTGCCATACTTTCGCGTATGACCGAATTTTACCGACATGGCTCAGTATTTTGACGCTTGTGGATATCTGTTAGTTAGCGTACACTATGCTATTAGAATTATGGTGAATAATACCTCTATTGTGATATTTTAATTGATTTAAGATGTTTCGTGCTGTAGTTTTAGTTAATGATCGAATACAAAATGATAAATAAATTCAAAGCATTTCCAGCAAATAAAAGCCTGTATTTAAATTTAGTATACTTTACTAAAGATATATAAAAGTTATTACGAAATTATTGTAACTCATTTTTATGATTCTTTAAAGTCCCAGTAGATTTTGGCATTTCATTGGCCGAGCGTAGCTTGGCTTTGAGATCATTCTTCTTTACTTCTGAGTGCACATGACCCTGCTTTGAGCAAATTTACTCAGAAAACCACGAGTCGACAATAAATCGCTCATTTGAATACAGCCGAGGTGGGAGTTTGGAAGGCGTTTCCCATCCTCAGTTCACGTTTGGTACTCTGTGATTTTCCGAAAACAGTCGCCATGGTGTTAAAATCGGCCAAGGACACGCACCATATATTTTTTCATTCATAAATTTCAAACGAAAAATTGATTTGAGTATATATTTATTTTGATTCTCCGCAAAAAATATACGCAAAACAAAAACAATGTACACAGAAAATTGAAAAATCGAGGAAACTGGAAGAAAACTTCAATAAGGTTTAAAAAATGTAGATATACAAGAGCCAGTAATAGAACTAAAATATAGAAAATTGGAATAAAATGATGACCTAACCCTCACCTGGTACACATAGTACGTTCCGGTGTCCGTCATCTTGGTTCGAGAGTAGGCCTACCCAAGATTGTATTCTTCGCTAGAAGGCTAATACTTTCATTTATTTCAAAACTTTTTGTGGGCTCTATGTGATTCGTTTTCACTTCGAACTTTTTTTTGATGACCCATTGAAAATTATTACAAATAATTGATATTGATTCCTCGTGCTACTCTCTACGCCAGGGGTCACCAAACTACGGCCCGCGGGCCGGATGCGCCCCCCGACGTCATTTTATCCGGCCCGCAATAACACGCAAAAATGGCTAAATTATATTCAAAGGGAGATTTTCCCGAGCATCGTCTTCCTTGTTTATTTCGTAACATTGGCCGATCAGCACGTTGCAAAAAAAAGTGACGTAATAATAGGCCTTTTCGCATCCGCTCAGACACTATTGTCATCTTGACAGATTTTCAGTCGTGGTTGTAAACAATATTTCGTTTTTGCGACTTTAAATTTTTTTTAACTTTGAACTTTTCGTTAGTTTTTAATTGTGTATCGGAAACTTAAGTATGAATCAAATAAGTCGATTATCATTTGCCTCCTTAGGAGTTGTAGTTTTAATAGTAGTAATGAAAAATTAGTCTAAAAATATAGCAGTGACAAAATAGGCTAAATTCTCTACCGGTACGCAACGTTTTCTGCGAAAGACGTATTTGTACACTCGTGGCGCGTGCTTTCCTACGAAACAGTTCACGTTTCTTAGGCTAAAATAAACGTCCAATGTGCATTTCGCGCTAACAGTACTGTAATTTTCTCGCTACTGGCTCCCCAAATTTAACAAGGTCACACTAACTTTGTTCTGTCTAAATGCGGATATTTCATGTAGGTGTGTTTCCAAAATATTGAAGTTCATCCGATATAGTTGTCTAGATATAGAAATCTTGTATATTTGTTTCCTGGGATGTTCTCGATCTATATTCTGCGATATAGATAGAATTTAATATTCAAGTCTTCAGAAATGTAGAATATATAAATATTGTTTGAATAAATTGAATGGATTTCCCAACTTTTGTAAATTTATTGTATTGCATTGACAAAAATATTCATCCGGCCCGTTTCAATACAGTTTGAGTCATACCCGGCCCGCGATCCAAAAAGTTTGGTGACCCCTGCAGTCTACGCGAAAGTCAGATGTCGTTTCCATATATTTGAGCATCGCTCTCTTGCTTTGTATATACATAGCTCTGAGTATACCCACTATTTGTCATTTATTTTTATTGACTTCTGCGAACTCCAAAATGAAAATAATTTTGATCTATAAAGCAAAATGTAAGGGTAATTACGTTTAAATTTAATTTTCTAATCGACACCTACAGTTGAATATTGATCGAACCAGAAAATTGTGTTTTCTCATTATACACACCATTGTCACGTCCTTTACAACTGTTCAGCCATGCTATTACAATTTTGGAATGGTATAAAGAAGGATGGCGATAATAACAGTTGAAAACGATAATACTAAAAACATTTCTCGGTCTAAGGATCGAAAGAGCAAAGGAGCGACGTGACTGCTGCGAATCGGAGATCCTTTATTAGAATGTGGAAATGAGACATCAGGGACATCTTTTCCGAGAAAATCGCATAACGGTCCCAGCCATCAGATAATTTGAACTCAAGGAGTTTGTCTTTCGGTGCTTTCTGCAAAACAATAATTGGGAATTTTTTTTATTATATATAAATAAGTCAGATATCAACCTCTCGTCGCGGTACGATATATAAATAAGTGTATATGTAGCAGAAAGTATGTTACAATTAAAATAACAGCGAAACGAGCAAAAAATGTGAAAATATATTGCCATGAAGGCCAAAACGAAATATTACGGGTATCAAATCTTTTACAGTACTGTTACCGTGGTCTTTCTGTTCGACTGCGACCATCAGATCGCCACAAAGTGCGCAATTTTTAATTTTGATGTCATCACACAAAAACAAACGAATCCCATGAAACGCACAGAAAATTTTGAAACGAATAAAAGTAATAACCGTTTAGTGACAACAACAATCTTTAACCTCTGAAAATTTCAAAGCAATTGATCCAGTAGTTAAAGAGAAACAACACGAAAAAGTAATACTAACACATGATAACAAAGCGACGTGTAGTATGTGAAACAAGATGGCGGACACCGGAACGTAGTATGTGTACCAGGTTAGGGTTAGGCAATAATATCAGGTACAAATACTACGGGAGTCACTTGGTTAATCGTCAAACTCGTAATAGAACTAAAATAAGGAAAATTGGGGTAAAATTATGTCCTAACCCCAACCTGGTACACATACTACGTTCGGGTGTCCGTGATCATGGTTCACATACTTCGGGAGCGCCCAAAGCCATCTATAGGTCCACTTCGTGTCCAGTAATAGTAATAAAATGCGTGACACACCTGTCGGACAGATAAATTATGCTTCCTGTATCTTTTCCTCAATACATTCTCATCTCGTAACATGATATTAGAAGTTTTTGGTGGGCATTCAAAAATCGCTGTGACTTAAAAAATAAAAACATGTTGATTAGCTTAGGGAAATTACGGTCTTTAACCACTGAAAATTTCAAGGCATTTGGTTCAGTTATTAAAGAGAAAAGTGAATCTTTCACAACAAGGAGAAGAAAAATAATACTAACACCAAATCAATAACAAAACGATCCATAGGTCAATTTCGTGTCCAAAAATCTGAATGGCGCAATAGAAAATAAAATACATACAATTTTCCTTATTAAAACGAGCAAATTTCCTTCCAGTGGGAGTGAGGGCACATTGTGCCTGAAAGATTTTGGAATCGTTTATTGAAGAAGCCTGTTCATTCCAGCTTTTCAACCAGACATCTTCACTTTTCCTCGTGGTGAGAATTATCTAAAGTATAGTGATGCTAATAGTTACACCGAAAGAAGTGGTTACCTAACTGGGTGATATAGAATTTCATTTCCACATTAAATAACCACTAAACTACCGGCGCTCCCGTAGTATGTGCAACAAGAAGGCGGACACCGGAACGTAGCATGTGGTGGTTAGGGCATCAGGTTAGGCCATAATTTCAGGTATAAATACTACGGGAGTCACTTGGCGAGTAATAGAACTAAAATATAGAAAATTTGAATAAAATATGACCCAACCCTAACCTGGTAAACATACTATGTTCAGGTGCCAACCATCTTGTTGCAAATATTACGGAAGCGCCCACTAAACTACCTACTTTTGCATTAGGAAAAGCTTCGTGTAAGGTTTGCCAGTAAACACAAGCCGGGAAATCGCTTATAGCATCTACATCTTTGTACATCTTCTTGAACATCTCAACTGAAGCTCCTTTTTCGAATATCTCCATCCATTGATCTCCAAAGTACATACAATTTTCATCGAAGTCATACACTGTATACCCCAATATTCTCAAACAATCGCGCAGTGTTTTTGTTCCACATTTAGCAAAGCTGGCTATGATTACCTTCATCTTAATGACGACTTAACTCTAATCACCTATTCGTATTTAGCTTCTCTAACGACTTATGCAGTACTGCACTACAAAAAGCAAATACACCTAACAGCGCTCACGTAGTATGTGCACCAAGATGGCGGACACCGGAATGTAGTTAGTATGTGTACCAGGTTAGGGTTAGGCCATAATTTCATTCAAATATTCTCCTCAATTTAGTTCTATCACGAGTTCGGGGACTAGACACGTGACTCCCGTAGTATTTTTACCTGAAATTATGGCCTAACCCTGACCTGGTACACGTTCCGGTGTCCGCCATCTTGGTTTACATACTACGGAAGTACCAACTTAAGAATACTAAGGTTTGCAACTTACATTTATTGCAGCGAACAATTACGAATAATCGCATCCCAGCGACATAAAATACGATGTAAAATAAAACCCAATATAGTATATAGTCTGGCAGCAATCACGAAGAAGAGAAAAAAGTTTATCTTTACATTCTCTTTATGTGAGTTCACCCTAAGTTTGCGTTTTATGATATTTAGATTAGTTGGTTTACATATTTATTCCTCACCGGATTCCAACCCAGGCAGGGTAATCAGAGGTGCAGTGGCAAGTGTACTCCCAACCGCCGAGCCGTGTAGGTGCTGTGTGTCAATTAAGTTCAAATCTACGAAATGTAGTTGCGATTGTAGTGCTTAGATTCAATTCATAAATAATTATATATATATATATATCATTTATCAAACATGGTATACTAAATACAAACATATAAGTTTGCTTGACATTTCTATGCGATCACACGCTGTTCTACATGTTGTATATTAAGACATGTAACTAAAAGGTATTGCATATATATATATCCAAAGAATTGCCAATTCTAGTATAACTGCTGAATGAATTTTAAGTGCGAGAAGTAGGCTACTTCAACTAGGTCTTCCGTAATCCATTCCCGTTCTCTGATAAAACGTACTGGAATCGCCTGGGCGACTAGAATATTACTGAATTATAATCTAGCTGCGTTCCCTTCGTTGCTTCATTACGTTTTAATCAGTCGACGATAACCTCAAACACGTGACTGCAGCGATATGTATTAGACGCTTGTATGCATTAGTCAAACAAAGTCATGTCTATAAAAGCAAAGTTTTCTCCGTCAATAAGTCTATGCATCTGTAACAAATCACTGGCTAGCTGATACCATACTCGACATGGACTGGAGGCCGCTGTACGTCCTATGAATAATTAAGCCGTCTTGTCGGCTTTTCTCTTCCAAGCAAATTGATCATTCAAATAAGTATAATTGAAATAGTTTTTTTTTTTTTTTTTTTTTTTTTTTTTTTTTTTTTTACATACATTTTTTTTTTATTAATAAAAACATCACATTATCACAACACATTTATATAGACACAATAGCACAAATACAATTGCATTTTAAAAAAACGAGCACACAATAGTTTTCCACTTCTTATTATGGATTGACAGTTTACCATTTTTAGTTGCAATAATCTTTTCACAGTTTATAATATTTTTTATCATATATAAAAATTGGCAAAATTGAGGCCTTTCATTACGCAGTTTACATTTGTATATAAAATATCTGGCACATAATAAAACACAGTTTATACCCTGATTTTGCCCTACCCCCAATAACATTTCTCTATGTGTCAAATTGAAGTTTAATCCATACTCAACGGTTAGCCAAGCGTTAACTATTTCCCAAAATTGCTGCACAAATTCACAGAGATAAAATAAATGTAACACGGTTTCAACATGCATATTACAAAATGTACATTTTGGACTTTGTGTTTTATTTATTCTATATAGCAGGTCATTAGTGGGCACTGCTCGCAAGGCAAATTTGACATGGAATGAACGAAGTCTGGATTCAATAGAGCAATAAAAAACTTTTTCATACAATGTAAACCAATTATCTAAGTTCCTGCACAATTCTTTTGACCATTTTTCTATTTTTTCAGTTGGCGGCAAAATTTTTTCATTACAAAGCTTATCATAAATATATCGAGACGTTTTATCAATGCTTTTAATATCTTCGATAAGACTAAGATGTGGATTGACTGGTGAGGTTTTTGATAAATTAGTTTTCCATTGCTGGGGTATACATGATATAATTTTTAAATACGCTAGCATGTCATCATAAAAACTAGAAAAACAATAATGATGAAAAACATACGGAAACATTGCAAGTTGCTGATTAGAATCACAAATATCTTCAACGAAACAAATATTTTTACCATTCCAATCATCCATATATAAAAGTTTTCCTTTGCAAGTTATATTTTTATTAAACCACAAAGGTTCATGTAAATGACTTACATCCCTAATAATCTTGGATTTGAAAATAAACCAATAGTACAGAGTATCTCTCAAACATCTGGAATACATATTTTTAATATACACTCCATGCGGATATACATTTCCATAAAATAAAGCCTTTCCTCCATACAAATTCAAGAAAAACATTTCTATGGATTTCCATGAGACATCAATTTCGTCATTTATTAAACATTTAACCCATCTTAATTTTTGACTAATGAGAAATGATTCCACATCAAGCATATTGACCCCCCCTTCCTTCACAGGTGCAATTAATGTCTTACGTTTTATTCTCTCCCATTTTGAACCCCATAAAAATTCATGGCATATCTTATTTACTTCCATTATAAAACTATTGGGCAGTATTACTGGTAAGATGGAAACTACATAAACCAATAAGCTCAACATCAAAGATTTAATCACAGTGATTTTTCCGAGGAAATCTAGATTTCTTTTGGACCATATTTGTGCAACAATTTTCAGTTTTTGAAGTTTTGGCAAAAGGTTCACAGTAAAAAGATCCGTATCATTTCCACACACATTAATGCCCAAAATTTTAAAACAGCTAGGGTTCCACTGAAGTCCTCGGTCTTGCATAGGAAAATTTTGCCAATTATTATTTGCACCCAGGTATAATGCTTGGCATTTATTCGTATTTATCTTGCACCCAGACATGGTAAAGAAATTATCGGTTTCAGAAAATACTGTTTTAATACTTTTTTGTGACCCATCACAATATACTGTTGCGTCATCTGCAAACAAGGAAATTTTAATTTCTGTATTTCCGAGACATATACCTTGTATATTATGGTTTTGTCGCATTCTACATGCAAATATTTCAATTATTAATAAGAACATATATGGTGAGAGACTACAACCTTGCCTCAAACCTTTCTTAACTTGAAACATTCTTGAACTATAATTATTATTAACAACAGTGCTTTGACTTTGAAAATATAAAGTTTTGACCCACTTAATAAACATTTGACCAAAATTAAAAAATTCCAACACTTGAAAAAGATAATTCCATGAAACAGAATCATAAGCTTTTTCTATATCCAAGTTGAGTGCTATTCCTGGAAGCCTTTTATATTTCAAAAAGTCTCTAACATTAAAAAATAATCTTACATTTTCGCCAATATATCTTCCCTTAGTAAATCCCTTTTGATCATTGTGAATCAATTTTTGTATCACATTTTTCAGTCTATTAGCTATACTTTTGGATGCAATTTTATAGTCAATGTTTAATAAGGTGATAGGTCTGTAGTTTTCAATGAAGTTGAGATTTTTTCCTTGCTTAGGTAGCAGCTTTATTATTCCCCTAGATTGTGAATTACTCATTGTCTCATTTGCCACTGAGTAGTTGTAGGAATTAAGCAATAGTTGTTTGAGATGTTCCCAGAATTCTCTGTAAAATTCAACTGTGAATCCGTCTTCCCCCGGGCTGGTATTTGATCTCATTTCTTTCAGTGCATTCTCGCATTCTCTCAAAGTTAATAAACCTTCACTTTGTTGTTGTTCTTCTTCAGTAAGTTTTGTCGCCTGTACAGTGTTTAAATATGTTTTGATATCTTCTGTCTTCGAATTTGTCTTGGGAGTTAATAGGTTTTCATAAAAATCAGCGGCTATGTTTGCTATTTTTTGTGGATCTTTGATTTGTTTCTCCTTATAGTGTAAAAGATTGATATTATTTTTGTTCACATTATATTTTTCTCTTTTTAGAAAGTATGCATTGCATTTGCCTCCATATTCGGCGTGTTTGATTCTGCTTCGAACCATTGCTCCCTGGGCATCTTGCGCAATAAGGATTTCAAATTTCTCTTTACTTTTATTTAATCTGCTTATTTCTTCACTGGATTTTGTTGGTTTGTCTTCCAGATCCTTAATGTCCCTTTCAAGATTGTCACGGATTCTATGATTTTCCCTTTTCTTCCTTGAAGCATATTGAATGGTGTATCCCCTAATTATACATTTCATTGTATCCCACATTGTTATTGGTTTAACATACGCATGAGAATGATCTCTCATTGTTTGCTCTATTAGTTGATGTATCAGTTCTTTATATTTTTCATCTATTAATAATGAGTTGTTGAATTTCCAGTATCCTGGACCACGATTCTCCTTTTTCCAATCTATGTCAAAACTCGCCATTCGATGATCTGATTGAATACTTGTCTCGTGTTCACTATTCGTTGTATATACGAGAAGTGAAGCAGATATGAGGAAAAAATCTAGTCTAGAGGCGACTGTTGGATTATATTGTTCTCTGGTATATTCTTTTACTCCAGGGTTTAGTTCTCGAAAAATATCGACCAATCCCATTTCTTCTGCTATGCAGTTAATTAGATTCTGAGCATTTTTATTTTTATGTATTGCTTGTCCCCCTCTTTTATCTAAATCATTATTCATTACAGTATTAAAATCTCCTCCAATTATAATTTCAAATATTTCCCTTTCTTCAATTTTTTGCAACAGAGTGAGAAAAAATTGTGTGTCATCTTTGTTTGGACCATAAAGGTTTACAAGCATTATGTTTTTTCCTTCCATTTCCATTTGAAGAAGTATATACCTGCCGTTTGGATCACAATTTAGATAAATTTTCTTGTATGACAGTTTTGCTGATATTAAAATGGCAACTCCCGCCCTGTGTGACGTATAATTCGCTGCAATTATTTCATACCCTTTGAATGTGTTTATTTCGTTTCTTATATCATCTGTCCAGTGAGTTTCTCGCAGGAAGATGATTCCAAGTTTTCGCAGACTAAACAATTGAAATATGTTCCTTCTTTTTACTGTATCCCGTAAACCTCTACAGTTAAAAGTGGTAATTTTCAGAGCCATTTTTTGAGTTTATTCATTTTTCGTCACTTCAGCACATCTGTATATTCTAGCACAATTTGTGCATACATGATTTTCCACATCTAAGATGTTTTGTTTGTATCCGCACATGCATTGCAAGTTGAAATACTCACAATTTGAATTTAAACATTTGGAGATCTGCCCTATGCCTGGTGTGTCATTTATCATTTGGCATGCACATATGGAGTGGCCTTTTCCACATCTGCTGCATTCAATATATTCTTCTATTAACTTCATACTTTCCAAGTAATTGCAACATGACAAGTGGACTATCCTCTGTTCACAATCACCACATATCATGTTGTTTCCATTTTCTGTGATTAATTTTTTCTTATAAGTGATGTATTTGTTACTACAGCACTTTTTTGTTACAAAATACTCAGTATCACAGTTTGGACAAGTAAACTCTTTTATGTTCTTGGGTATTTTGTTTACAAATTCACATTCTCCACATTTTTCTGAGAAACTCGAGTTTGATTGATTGATTGATTGATAATTGAAATAGTTGAATCCGGTGTAATTTTCATTTTGAACCCGAGTCTTTCTAAATTTCACTTCTTATTTTACTCTGTTTATATTAAGTCAAAATTTATCCAATGTATTTATCTAGTTTATATTTCAAAATCAGCATGGTGATTGGTATATAATGTAGGCTACATAAATTTTTAAATCTAGTGTCAATCTATTTTATTTTGGTCACTCTGACATAAACAAATCAACAACAAATGGGCAAACAAAATGCAGAGGACCTGGAGGACGGGCCTAACTTAAGGACAAGGTTAAAGAACGTACAAGTACGCGCCCGTCCTCCAAAAGCAGTCAAAGAAAACACGTGTATGAACCATGGTTATATTCTAGCATCCTCCCTTTCAAGTTCTATTCAGCCTATAATTAAGAACAAAAATGGTGACATTTGAAGTGCAAGTAACTACAGGCCTATTGCAGTGGCCTCTGTCTCATCTAAGATTTTTGAAAAACACATTTTAAATAACATTTGGTCTTACTTAACTACATCTCACAACCAGTTTGATTTCAAGCCTGGTCACGGGACTGACATGTGCATTTTTACAATAAAGCAGCTAGCTACTTATTATTCCAAAAAATCATCACCAGTTTTCATAGCTTTTTTGGATGCCACTAAAGCTTTTGATAAAGTTAATCACTGGACTCTATTTCGTAAATTAATCAACAGAATCCCTAAAATATTTTTTTCGCTGATTGTACACATGTATCGTAATCAATCCATGTTTGTTAGATGGGGTAGCAGTGTGTCAGATCCTTTCTCTGTTCAAAATGGTACCAAGCAAGATAGTATATTAAGTCCATATTTATATGCTGTTTTCATGGATGACCTTTCTGTTAAGTTGAATCAAGAGACCATTGAATGTGTAGCAAATAACAATATTATCAATCATATTTTTTATGCTGATGACATGTGTTGCATTTCACCTCCAACGTCTTCAACGTTTACTTAGCATATGCGATAAATACTCTATTGAACATGACATCTTGTACAACTCGAAAAAATCTGTTTGTATGTGTATCCAGAATAAAAAGTTTAAGCTGAATAATTTGCCTGATATCAAACTTTGTAATACTGTATTGACTTATGTTTTGTCCACTAAATATCTTGGTGTTTTCCTATCCAGGAATCTTAGAGATGACCTTGACTTGAAACGTCAGTATAAATCAATTTATTTTATAGCCCATACAATTTTGAAAAAAATTGTCAATTGTTCCACTACTGTGAAAAATCTTTTATTTAGGACGTATTGTTGTAGCATTTATAACTGCCAGCTCTGGTTGTTTTTCAATAATTATAATTATAAAAAAGTTAAAATTTCATATAATAATGCTTATCGCGTAATTCACTGTGTCTCTAGATCTGAGAGTGTCCGTCACAAAATGGTATCTGTGAACTTTCCCTCTTTCGAAGCACTCCATAGAAAAAATCTATGGTTGTTCATGACGAGATGCAGGAACTCCAATAACATTCTATTACAATCATTATTTCATTCCCAGATACTGTTTGTTGCGGGCTATCTTAGATTCTATACCTCACTTTTGATCCATTAAATTGCTGTATTATAACTCTTTTTTGAGACTTACTGTGAATCTGATTTTCATATCAGGTATTTTATGTATTTATTGCGTTATTTTTGTTTTGCTTATGTTTATTTGTTGTGTTGTTTTTTTATGGACCACAGCGATCTGGAGTAATAAACGAATTGAATTGAATGCCATGCATGTATAATAGTCACGTGACTGCCCTGTTTGCAAATGTAAACAAATTTATCGCGGCATGTCAGCTTGGTTTGCCCCCAAGCATTTCTCTGTTCTTCCTGTGTAGGCGATTGGGATTGTTCCTAGGCAATAGGGGTTGGTTACTTTTTCGTGAATTTGGAGGCTGATTTCGCTTGAGAAATCTAGCGTGGGGAATTGATACCGTACCGTATTTTGCGGTAAAGAAGAAGATTTTTCTTCACAAAACTCGAAATATGCAGAAGGCAGCGAGATTAAAAAGGGAATTGGAGATGTTGCAACAAAGTCCACCACCAGGAGTTTCGTGCAATCAGGATGAAACAAATAAAGATCTGTTGCATGCTCGTGAGTGAAGTCTAATCTCCTAATACTGTAATATAATTTTTGATTTTGCTTTAACCCAGTCTATTTATAAGTAAGTACAGAAGTACGGTACCGGTAGTCTATTAAACTTACACCGGTACTTATAGTCTATTTACCATTTTACTGGGAACAATTTTAATCGAGGTTTTGTTCGTTAAGCCTAATATCAAAAAGCCTATGAACTGGGTAATGACAAAGCCATGCTTCTAGACATTCTGGCACAAGTACTGTTCAGTTGGCTATTCCCATACTACACTTCATGTTAATGAGTTGCTTTGGCCCACCGTCTGATTAAGGTCTCCTTAAATTGACAGGTCTGGTATAGTTTAGTACCACATCCACTTCTAGTTGGCCTGGCTCAACAATTTTTGCATATGTCAATCCTAACCCCTACCTGACTAAGTCTCTGGAAAATTATGTCATTCCGACGTCACAGTGGCGTAATAAGGCTCACCGAAGTATGCGGATGGTCATCCAAAACGCGCAGACGATAACCCAAAATCGAGCAAGCTATTTTTCTCGTCGCAACGATCACGATAGGAGAGACATCGCCTGCTTTAGCAAGTTCTTATCGGCGGCGCAGATGCCATTTCGGGCGATCATAATTATACTTTGGCAATCCCTATGGCGTGATGGTGACGTCGTAGTGACGAAATTTTTGGATGGCAGGTGAGGGTTAGGAATAACATATGCAAAAATCGTTATGCTACGCCCACTGGAAGTACTTGTGGTACTAAACTATACTAGACCCAAATTGACAATATAGATACTTACCGCATCATTTTGTGTACACCACCTCAAGCTTTTCATTAAGCTCTACGTTTACGGCAGGGGTTCCCAACCTTTTTATCCCAATTTCCCACTTTCGATTAGGCTGAGTTGGTATTTCCCATTACGTATGGACTTGTTTGAATAGATTAATTTTCCTGTCAATAATAATTGGTATGACTTTCTATAATAAAGGCTTGCAATTGGTGTAGAGGTTGAAACGCCGTGAAAACATTCCTTCCGCCGTCTAGCATCCCAAGACAGTGACGATCCGTGTAAAGAAAATCAGTGTTATCCATCGAATAGAACAATTCAATGCTTAAAATTACAAAAAACGAATCAAAGTTTACATTACATTACATCGTTCAAATCAATTCTGCTGTTTTTTATATGGTAGACTGGAAGTCTGAATCTATTTTTGAAAATGCGCATTGCTGTTGGACAAGGAGATCCGTTCATCTTTGGCGCCGCAGACTTACTCGGCAGAATATCATCACACTCCACGAGACAAAGTTTCATTTATGTCCCACCGATGTTATGGAACTTTTGGTTCTTGCCATTCACAGGACATCTACAAATGAAGCAGTCAATATCACCTTTGAACTCATTTGAAATTGCCCATGTTGTCGAATCTTATCCTGCTTTTATTTTGCATTTTTTAGCAAACTGATAAACGAATGGATATTTGAAATATTTTGCCTCATTTCACGGGGTTACATAGAACCATTGGAGATAGTCTTAGTGCATAAAAACGCATTGCGGCAGTTGCTCAAAAATTTTCGTTAAAAACATGGAACGTAGCCGAGATGACAATGATCGTACTATATTTTTACATAAGCCATTAACTTTTATTAACAATTTAGCAGAATGGAGAGACGGGTCAAATATTTGTTCATCAGAGCGCGTGCCTACCTAATACTTCTGAGACATTTCTATAAAAACTGTTCTATTTTGCGCCTTTGCAACGAAAATCTTCTTGCGTAATGTTCAAAGAATTGGTGCTCGTTCGAGACATGCCTGCGAACTGCATGTTGTTATCGGCCGACCAAAGATCAAAATGAGTTGCGTAGCACGATCAGAATATAATGCCCAACAACGTGATATTTTACTAAAGTTTTGATTAATTGAATGGGAATCTTTTTCCGCTTCATGGCATATGTTGTGATTTTCATTGTGTAATATTTAATAATTGTGTTGTTGTGCGTACATTTTTAGAGGAGCATTAAATTTCCCACCTGCAACCTCCGAATTTCCCGCTAGCGGGAAATTTCCGACCGGTTGGGAACCACTGGTTTACGGGATGAATCAAAAAACATGCATCTCTAGATAAAATAGTAACTGATTTTTTAATCTATATCAAATCTATATCACACCATATCAAGTAGAAATATTGTTGTAACATGATCAAACTTAATTTTGATTGAGATATTTTATATTCAGAAATCATTGGGAGTGAAGGGACGCCTTACTATGGTGGATTATTTCAATTACAAGTCACTGTCACCGATCGTTATCCATTCGAACCTCCAAAAGTAATTTTTCAAACTCCAATATATCATCCGAACATTGATAATGGAGGACGAATATGCCTTGACTCACTGAAAATGCCACCACAGGTAATATATGCAAAGGATGCTCACCCAACTTTTTAGTACAAAATGGAGCAATGCCACATTGTGTATACCTTATTTTGAAAGGTGTTTTTGAGGCAGGGAAGATTCAGTTTTGAAAATGGGTACTATATGTACTGAAAAATGTTGCAATGCCATATGATTGTTAGAATTGTGAATACTTTTGACTTGTGGTTACCTTAATTCCTCTACATTTTAACAAATAAACAATATATTTTGTTTTCTCATATACGCAAGTCATGAAGAGAGGCAATCAATATATCGCAACCATATATTTTTTTTCGATATCAGAAGTAATATAGTTATTTCTAATTATTATATGGTCACCCTTTTTGCTTTATTCTAACCTTTCTCTATCTAATTGATTAGCTTTTAATAATTTGTCAAGTCTCGCGCCCTACTCAAATATAACTAGCTAACAATAAGCTATAAATAACAAATAGTAAGCCGAAAGTATGTTTTAATCGAAATTTGAAATACACAATGAAAATACATGGATGGAATCGCTATCACTGAATAATTAAGAAATGAAATTATCTAAAATAAGGCGGGCAAGATCAAATCTAACATTTATTTTTATTTTTAATTAGATTCATCCCTCCTTGTAAGGCACGCCCCAACTGTTTAAGTACCACTGTTCGAAATTGATATATTCTACTGGTTGATGTAACACAATATTCAAATGGCGTATTGGTAATTTTACAGAGATGCACTAATTTCAATTTTCTTTTTCTCAACTTGTAATTTAATTCTAGGGTGCATGGAAGCCATCACTTAACATCTCATCTCTTCTAATAACGATACAATTATTAATGGCAGAACCAAATCCTGATGATCCTCTGATGACAGATATAGTAAGTTTCTTTTAAAAAGATTTTGAATTAGGTTCAATATTGTTAACTCTTACTAAGAAACTATATTTAAAAATTTATGTATGATATATACAAATCACCATGCTCAAATATAAATTGAAGTGTAATGCATTGGATAATTTTTGATGAATATGATGATGGCAAGCAGAATAAAAAATTTGAAAGTGAAATTTTAGAAATGGTTACGTTCAATATTGAAATGACATCAGATTCAACTATTCAATCATATTTTAACAATCAGTTTGCTTGAAAGAGGAAATATGACAAGATGGCTTGATCATATGCCATACCATGGCCTCTGTGGCCTTTGCCTATGTCAGTGATTGTCAACCGTTTACTTCTTGTTGATAAATTTCACATGCAAGGATTGTACCGAGTCAGGGATTAAATGAGACATACTGACTGATGATACAATGTTTTACTTTTTTCTCCTGATTATTGTTAGACTCAATCACGGGTTGTATTCACTTTGGAGATTAAATTTGTACCATAATGGCTAATCTATGGCGATTGCCTATGTCAGTAAAATTTATGGGTGACGTAGCTCAATAACTAATATTGGTTTCCCGCAGTTCCTCTAACCCTAAAACTGTTTTTCATAATTTATTGTAATGTGTATATCTAGTGTGCTTTCTGTATGGTGGAAAAATAAACTACGGTACTGATTACAGTAGTTTTACTCTATTGGGGTAAATTCCACAGTACAGGGTTAGGGATTGAATATGACATGGTGACTAATAGACAACATCGAAATAATTGCCCAAATAAAATAACGATAGTTCAGGGACTTTGTGCAGGAGTCAACTCTATTGTGAAATAGACTCCTAAAAAGTATATTATTGTGTCACAGAATTGAAATTTCTTTTTTGCCACATGTAAAAAAACAGTGTGTTCCCCAGCTTTTTATTTTGAGGGGGGTGTTTCCAAACTTGGGGAGTGGTAGATCCTTTTTTTTCCAGTGATAAAACTGTTTTTAACTTATAAAAATGTGTTATGTATTTGACTATTCATCTGCACCAGCATATAACCCACTTTCTGAATATTCAGATACAATATTATTTTGGTTAAGAATTGAAGCATGGTGTCATAAAAATTATGAAGGTGTTTGAAATTTTAGGTGGAGTTCCCTCCCCATAGAGGGCTGTAGGGAAATTACTGGTAAAAATACGATTACTTTAGATCAGGGGCGGGCAACTTCTCTAGTCGGCGGGCCAGATGTGGGAAAATGAAGTCCTCGGTGGGCCGGATTATAACATGAATAGTATTCAATATCTTAATCACATATTTATTCGCTAATGCAAGAAAGAAAAATTTAAATCGCGTTTAAAGTAAAGTTTAAACTACAAATAAATAGAGACCAAAAAACCAATAATGAATTATCATAATGTACTAAAACTGTAACGAGAATATCGGTTGGAAACCGAAAACTTATCGATGGTTAGGGGATCCCCCAAAACAGAAACTGCAGTTTCGATTCATCCGCTCTTGTAAATTGCGCGCTGCGCATCGCACACACACACTCGGCGGGTCTCAAAATTCTCTAGCTTTACAAAAATCTAGATCACTATATCAATAATTGAGTGATAACTCGCTAATTATACGACATAATTCGCCAAAAATCAACAGGCTTCTGGTCCGAGATAAGATGAATGCACATGCAAAATCTGTAGCAGATTCAATCTCGCTTTCGTGAGATATCGCGTGCATCTAACAGACAAACATACAGACAAATACCTATCAACATACTTACCGATTAAAATCGATAAGTAATAATGTAATATCATAATGTACTGATGTACAGTCAGCGGGCCGGTCAAAATCTCGTCGCGGGCCGTATGTTGCCCACCCCTGCTTTAGATAGATCTCAACTTTGTTAATTTTGTAATTATTAGAATTTTTTTTCAGATAATTCCTAGTATTTCATCTATGTGCTATATACCTCGCATTACAAAGCTTTTCTAATCTTGTTCTTTATTTCTTTTTTTCCATCTTTCTCTGATCAGTCGTCAGAATTCAAATGCAATCGTAATTTATTCAATGAAAAAGCAAAACAATGGACAAGAAAATATGCAATGCAAAAAATGCAGGTTAGTTTTGTTCATTCCTTGTTTTGAGTCTTTGCGATTGTTTTTATATTGCTCTAAGCATTTGCTGACATGGGCAAACTACAGCCTGCGGGCCAGATATGTATAAGCCCGCTTGGTAATTTAATCTGGCCGACTGCTACTGCCACAACCAAACTAAAATTAAATTTTGATCTTTTAGCTAATAAATACCTCGAGGAATTTTTTGAGATTGCAATTAAATTTAGTTTCGGCACAATGCTTATTGTTTCCACTAATGCTTTTGTAACACTGTAAATATTGTTCATAAAATTTAACTTTTTAGTTAAACTTACATGACCCCCAGTCTAGGTGGGCAAAAGGTTTGGCTCCTGATCCAAAAACCTTGCCCACCTCTGATCTAGCATGCTGTTTGTGACTGATATGTAGTTTTTAGGTAATTTATTTGCTTGAATATTTCGTTAATCTGAACCCTTCAATCTTTTGGCTCATTCTCTCAAAAAATTGTACTGTTTTAGATTAGTTTGCAATTATACAAAGTAAGATAGAGTTTCAAGATTGCCAACATAATCTTAATGCTGAAATTGCTATCTTAGTTCTCTGATTAACTGCCCCGGATGCTTTGTCTGGAAGTTATGTTGTCAGTCTTAACTAAACTATTTGATTTAAGAGTCTTTTTGGACACTAACACAAATGTATTTAGAGCAAGGAAAGGTATTTAACGTATCCCCAAACCCCAATTGGTAGTCTTTACTAAGTTAGACTTTCCATTGCCAGTTTTGTATTATTCTTTTTCGGTGCTCCAGAAGAGTGTGTACCAATGTGGAGGTAACTAATTTTGTTCGCCTACTTTACATCAAGTTGTATAATATGACTGAAACCTATGGACACGGGGATATTCACTTGGCTAAAACAGACAGTTTCCAAACTCGTAATAGAACTAAAATAAGGAAAATCCAAATAAAATTATGGCCTAACTCAAACCTAGTACACATACTTCGGGAGTACCTATTTTTCTCTACAGGGAGATATGTGAGTGCTTTATAAATTTTACGCAAATTTGTTGGATATATTTTGATTAATATTTTTCAGATTCCAACGAGACCTAAAAATCACATAATAATATCTAGTGATGAAGATAACTCTTTCACATGCAAGAAAATTGAAGATATAGCGATGGAAACAGAAAGCGCACAGTGTTCAGGAACTGGCTCTAATTCTAGAAAAAGAACTTCTTCTGATACAGATCATCAATCAGTGAGAAAAAAGAGATGATTTATATTTTCTTCATTTTAATGAATTTTAGAAAATTTTTGTTCTTTTGGTACTTCTGGGCGGCGTTGAGCGCATTTGGACCCATTTTTTATGCGTTTCCCATGAGAAGAGTTATCTCAATATAGGTGAAATTTGGCCCACTCTCCTAATGCTAAACATGCAATTTCAGGCAGTTGGTTTTTAAAGGCACTTACTCTAGCTCAAGTGCTTCAATTAAAAGTGCTTTGCAATTATCCTTGTTGGGGGCCAACAAATATGCATGGCCTTAATCTCAAAATTTTCATTTTATCCGTTTTGTTCAGATACGCACATGCATGGGACTTTTTGAACAAATTTAATTAAAGTGCTTGACATGCTTTAATATGCAAATTTATTATACAAATTGTAAACTAGAGTCCCTCACATTCGATTTATTGGCCTTAATTTGTCGAAGTCAAAACTTCAACCTTTTTGCATGTAAGATGACAGTATTGCACGCCATAAAACATGTCAACTGTATTGCACCATTTTTTTTATACAATTTACATAATTGCATGAAGAGTCTGCTAATAATTTCATTTTTTATTCTCTGTGTCACAGACATTGATCAATGTCTTGGATAATCGTTAGTGAAGACTTGTTGTTAATTTATCATTAGTTCTAGGCTGAATATAATCAAGCATGTGATTCATTTACAAATAGTTGCCTTAGTTTCTAAAGTGTATGAGCAAATTACCATCTTCCCTCTCTGGTTCCGCTGTGGGTACTCTCGTGTCTACCAGGTTAGGGCCAGGCCATAATTTTATTCTGAATTTCCCTATTTTAGTTCTATTACGACTTACGAGTCCGGGAACTGTCTGTGTTATCCAAGTGAATATACCTCCTGCCCATAGGTTTCATTCCCTTTACACAACTTGATGTAAAGTAGACGAACAAAATTAGGTACCTCCATATTGGTACCTACACTTCTGGAGCGCCCCTCTGTGTGGTTAGTTAGAATTGTAGTCTCATGCTGTTGCAACCAGCACTTTGTGATTATTTATTGAAGCAATAATTGGTTGCAGAAGACTCCGTGTGTCTTTTTTTGTCTTTCATTTTTATTGCATTTCAGTGTTTTCTTATTAAATTTTGGTTACTCTCTTGTATATGTGTACCAGGTTAGGGTTCTGCCATAATTTTATTCCGGTTTTCCTTATTTTGGTTTTATTACGAGTACAGGGACTGTCTGCGTTAGTCAAGTGAATATACCCTCTCCCCTTTAGACAACTTTATGTAAAATAGGCAAACAAAAATAGGTATCTGAACCTTCATATTGGTACACACACCTCTGGAGCGTCAATTTTTGTGATTGATGTAGGAAGCCATGTCCTTTCTGGTATAATTCTAAAACAAGGATAAGTACAACAATTCTATCACATATAGTCATTACACGATTTGTTTCAAATGATATTGAATTGCCAGGTATCTTTGATTAAAAGCGCAAAATTTCCAATCCTTCAACCTTGCTCAGAGCAAATCTTCTTATAAAAAAACTCTTAATTAGATTTACCTTTATTGATGATTTGCTTCAGATCAATGAACTAATAGTATAAATGATTCTCGTTTTTTCTTCTATTTGTACTATAATTGTACATTTTCAGTTTTATAATTCCTCTGTATTGAACCACTGCCGTTTCGGAACACTGCTTTTCAATGTGTCTCTGTACTTTTATGCCTTTTTAGCATCCTGCCAATGTTCTTTCTTTTTCCATATTTTCGAAAATAATAACATAAATTTTCACATTGTTGTGTTAAAAAGTCAGCGACGTGATGTTTCCAAACCTCGTCGATAAGCTTGCTTGTCAGCTAACGCGGCAATCCCACCGTTCGCTAATAATGAGATTGCTATATTAACAATAATCTAAAGCAGGATGGGCAAGGATTTTGGACCAGGGGCCAATGTTTTTTCATTTATACTGGCGGGCCATGTAAGTGTGACGTTAAATATTACATTTTATGAACAATATTTACAGTGTTGGTTGGAAAAGCAAAAGTGGAAAAAAATAAGCCCCATGCCGAAACTAAATTTAATCGCTAACTCCGTGAGATATTTTTAACTGAAACATCTATATTTGGTTTTAGTTTGTTTGTGGCAACATCAGGCGAGCCAGATTAAATTCCCTAAGCGGCGTTACAAAGCGTTGCAACCCGCGCAGAGTAGTCAGAGATGCAATGGCAAGCATGTTTCCAACATTTAGCACGATGCGCCATTCGTTGAGCCCACTGCCGCTAACTACACTTCCACCACACTTCCTATTCCTACCAATCTGATCATCCATTCAACGGCCAATCTGTCTGTATACACACGCTCACAAGTACTTGAACGCCAGTTGACGATAATAATAGTTCGTCTACTGATGGAATCGGACATAGATCAGAACACAATTTCGCATATTTAGATACCAGCAAATAGTTAGTCGTCGTCAGCACTACACATTTTCTTCTTCACTTAACAATCCACCCTATGTGGCTACATATTCTGACCCTTCTCGAATAAAATCCTGTAGTTTCAAGTGAACAGCTGAACACGTATAAGGTAAATATTTTTACTAAGATACGAAGTTGTTTGAAAAAAAGTTCATATTTGTTTGAACCAGATAAAAAGATAAATCACTTAATCATGACGTTTTAATCGTATATACTTAGAATAATATATATAATTGTGAACAAGGAAGACGAGATTAGCTATAAATACTTTGGATTGTCGGTTTGCTTATAAATATATTACTAAAATGGCGTTCATAGCGTTGAAACTTTGCCCCAGCAGACTGTCTGAGCTTTACGCAACATCCCGACATTTCGCGCCTCCATGGGTCAAAATCAGTGATTCAAAGGCCAAGACAACTACAGACTACTAGCCAGTTGACTAATAAATTTATCATGAGTTAGCTATCTAAATGTAAATTGATTCCAGTTAGTGTGTTATTTGGATTTCACGTTCTTAAAACGCATTTGGCCGTCTTCGACATATCACGGAGCACGGCGAGCACATTCACTCAGGCGTGTAGAGTTCATTGTGATGTCACTCAAACGTATTCTTTGGCAGGCCTGATTCGTGTGTGGCTTCCGTTCGTTTCTCGCATAACGTTAGAGTCGTCGTGTGCCTTTGGTGGGGTTTCATCGTCTCGTGACTTCGTTTTGAGAATATTTTCTGATTTTGAGCCATGCAAATGGTGGTGATGATGATGATGTACGTGTTTTCCACTTCCGTCTGGACGATCTGCACTTTGTAGTCTTTGTGAATTCTCGCCAGAATACGATCGACGATCGTTGGACGACTTCGATGATTGAAGCGAGGTAGGCCTATTTGTAGGCTTTCTTACTGCTGCAGTTGGCTGTGTATGATGCGAATGTCCATTTTTAGGTCCTGCTTTTATATTGTGTTGTGCTATTCTTTGTTTTGTTAGTATACCGTCTGCTTGGATTCTGACGCCCTGAAAGTAAGACGTTGTGATTAAAGTCAAGATAGAATGGATAGCACTTGTTATGAATCTAGTGCAAGTTTGGGAATGAATAGGCTTACTATACGTCCCGGTTCAGTCGGGACAATCCCAATTTTGCAAGTTGTCCCGGTGTCCCGCCCGGTAGACTTATGTCCTGGTCATACAGTATGGCAGTCATAAATATAATTTTATATTCAAAATATATACAAAATTGTTTTTGAACGCAAGCAGAACATTTATCATTAATTTGCCACTCACTTCAGTGTGAGATAGAACTGCTATTTATTACGTCAAATTTAACGTATTATACATTACGTTAAATTATTCAAAATGCCCCGGAATCGAACCAAGGCCTGCCCAATGTCCCGTTTTTTGTTTCATATTTTTGGTAAGATCAGGAATGGATGTTTCCCTGACCATCGTGTTTGACATCGACCTCCGTAACGAAGGCTGCAACAAAGGCTGATCGGTAGTAACACCATAGCGACGCGACAGTTGAAATTTCAAACGCCCCTCAGTTACTTTTTTCAAGCATCGATGTAAACATTGGCCCACTTTCGCCGCTTTGGCTGCTATTTGCCAATTTTTAGTCATAATTTATAAATTCAGGGATGAATCGAATGACTCGGTGATTATTTTGTCTTTGAAAGACTTCCAGTTTGGTTTCTGTAACCAAATATCGGCCCGAAAGATAGATAGACTACTGAGACTAAGTAGGCTAAAATTAGCTGTCATTACTTTTTCAAGGCAGCTGTTGGAATATTTTAAAACAAATTTGTGCCTTGGAAATTTATACCCTCTACTTCGCTAAAACACTCTGGAAATGAGCATTATAAAATTTTAAATGATAAATTACTGGAAGAAGTTTTTAAGAATTCAAGGATCAGAGAATTTTATACACAAGACACGTTCTATAGAGAAACCTCTTTTTATCGAGATAATTAACAAGACAATAGACAGAAATGGTTGAAAAATGTAAGCAGACTTACTGGTCTCGTATGTTGATTCTTTTGCTGCTGCGCCATAGGTAGATGTTGCTGCCTTTGCTGGGGGCCGTGGTGTTGGTGATTATTTGATCTTACTCTTGCGCCTGGCAACAATCTTCCTCTTCTCTCGGCAACGTTCAGTCGCATTATTACAAAAATACTGGTGAATATTAAAATCACACCGCCGAGAATTCCAACAACCAGTGACGCCCATCCTGTACCGAAAATTTACTTGTTAGGGTAATAAAGCTAATCTGTCCAAGAAATTACGGTAGTTAAGTGAAATCGTGGTGTTATAATAAACTTTTTAATCCGTACTCATTTCTGGTAATCTGGCTGAATCGTGACCCGGGATGTTTTTGGTACTGCAAATGCATTTGGTGGGTTTTGTTTCAGAGAGAAACATCGAACGTGAAAATAAGTTGTTTCTAAGCTAACAATACACTATGACTATATTCAATGAAAATTTCCTTGTTAGCAATAGCCAATATATAAATATTATCGTTGGCTTTTTTTCAGGTAAAAATTCTATAAAATTTAGTATTATTTGAATCAATTACCGCCCGGTACGACTTCTGTTTTTAGCATTGTCAAAATGCTAATTCCGCATAAAATACCTGCAAATGTGTTATATCTGAAGTGGAAACACGCTCGTAAAATCAAATTTCATGATACGAAATAAATGATAAATATCATAGCCATTAAAATTCTCCTTTTTTTTCTTGTCACAAGATAACAACGCCAGTAGTGTTCTTGTTATACGCTTTACATAGCATTCAATCATATATTGCATTGTTATATAGATAGAGTGACACTGGACAATTTAATTACAGAAGAAACTGACGTTTTTCTCGCTACGCGAATCGCTTGTTGGCAGGTACTTCAACTTCAAGTCATCAAAAAATTCTTTTGATATAAATATTTGATGTATTAATCAAGCGGCAAAGGTAAACTAGAACCCAGTTGTTCGGTGTGTGGCCTGCTGGTGGAACATTTGACTGGGCAACATATCATGAGGAATCCCGCCAAAACTACTTGAAATAGGCGTTGTCAGGTTGTAGAGAAAAATGCTCAATCATATTCCCGCGCTTTTTAAAAATAATTGGTCGAAACACGACTCTACTGACGTTATATATTTCAGGAAATCGGAGAATTTTGTCTGCTTGAAGTTACGTATTGAATCAATTGAAATATTTAAAAACCACAGGTAAAAGACAAAATTGCGTTGGCTGCAACTTATAAAAATTTCCGATTAGAACATGTTCCATACCAAGCTACTACCTCACAATATTCAAATGAAGATTAAGTCTGACTTCCGACCAAAGGTCACAAAGCCTCTTTATTTCAGAGCTTCCCAGTCAATAATCTAAAGCGTCGCAGTCGGTTATCGATTTTGTACTGACCATTTCCGAAACTGCCAATTAATTTCAAGATCTCGTGAAGTCTGAACTCTTTGGAAGTTTTCGTTGAAATATAAATCAGAAATGGAAGGCAAATCAAAACTAATTACTCCGTTTTGAAATAGCCTACTTATTAATTAGTTCTACTTTTATTTCTATCTAAAATTAAGCATATTCACGGGAACTAACACAAAAAAGGTCTTCGGTCATTACTTCAAAACTACATTGATTTTCCTAGGTTTATTTAATCCTATCAAGGACTCTTTTATAGTTTGAAAGACTCACAAGAAACTAAATAGACGTAGATATACCATAATCTACAAAGACCATTGGTTTCTAGACTTCGTTGGAAGGCGTTTTTTAATTATGGGTTATAAGGTATTAAAATGTAATAAATATATTCAATATACCTATACACTTGGTATATTTTTATTAAAAATTTGGTATCCTTATCAAAGCGATAAAATCAACCACGCCCAAAGGTTATAACGAATTGTTCTCGTCACTATAGATATAACGCAACAATGAATGAGGCCCATGAAAACAATCGCGATGCCCAAATCGATTTGTTTGAATAAATTTGAATGCGATGCTGTTTGTGTTATAACGGTGAAATTTGCTAGTTACAATGCATTCAAAAACAGCTCAGTTTATACATTATTCGAAATAGTTTGGAGACAGTTTTCTGAATTTTAAACTATCCTTCTCACAGCAAACAAGACTGGCTGATAGCACTAGCTACTCCGTTCATCAATACTTGTTATGAATCGAAATTGGTTCTGCTTTTATTTCCCTCTATGATTTATTTACCTGGGAGGGCCTTGAAAAGCGTATTAGTTGAAGGTATTGATCTAATAAAAAATACGATTATTGAAGCGATAAATTGAGCTTCGCCCAAAATGGTGAAATTTGCTAGTCACAATGCATTCAAAAACAGCAGTTTATACATTATTCGAATTAGTTTAAAGACAGTATTCTGCATTTTAAACATTTCTTCTCAGCGCAAACAAAACTGGTTGGTATTTTCATGTTCTATGATGTGGGATTGAGGACCATATATTTTTTTTCCAATTTCAACTGATCGAGAATAATTTTCTCGTAAAACCGAAGACAATTAGTTCATCATCTCCGTACGATGGAACCTAATTTATACTCTCGCGAATGACAGTGACACATTTTTTAAAAATGGACGATCTTTTCAACAAGTAGGAAAATATTCCATTGTCACGATAAAGTTCGTCTGTGACCCAAAACAAAATGTAGTGTTGACCGAAACTCAATTGTGCAAATCCGCATTGATTTTTTGGGTTTGCGTAAGACCTCAGAGCTGACGCGGCACCCGTAATGCCATTTTCGTAATTACTTTTCCGTGTTTCGGTAATTTCTTTTATAGCTGATTGCCGGGTCACGTTATTTTATTGGAAACAGAAGTCACTGTATTTAATGCAACGTTTCCTAATCCACGTATGGGTGGAAATGAAAAATTCCCCTCGACTATAATCAAAAATTAGTTACTCAGAGCGAAATGCACATAATGCTATAAAATCGATATTGTTTATTTATTGTATTGAGATAATTAAAAAGGTTTGGAACTCAAGTATGAAATTGTTTCGACTAAATTTTTGGTCGACAAATTTTTTTTTTTTTTTTGTAAACGGGAAAAATTAATAGATAATATAGTTTTACGTATTTTCCAAATGTTTTCATAGTTTCACCATGGACTTCCGATATAGAATCTACCGATTTCTAAGATGCTTTATGGCCTTTATATTATGACGAATGACAGAAGAGTTCCTCCGCAGGAATACCCACTAAATTCAGTTATGAATTAAATTCAACAAAATGGATTTTCCTGTACTATACCTGCTCAGAGACAATCCAAATGAACCGGATAGTAATGCGTCGGAGTTTCATGTGCAATATGCATTTCTCAGTTTCAAACATGCTTTTAGTCATAAGTTATACTAGATTTATAAGCCATGTGTTATTTTTAACTAAGAAAATTGTTGTCAAATTTTCAGTACTCGCGTAGTGTATGTACCAGGTTAGGGCCGTAATTTTATTCCGATTTTCCTTATTTCTATCACAAGTTCGTGGACTGTCTGCGTTAGCCAAGTGAATATACATACCCCCTGCCCATCGGTTTCAGTCACTTTACACAACTTGATGTAAGGTAGGCGAACAAAATTAGTTACCTCCATATTGGCACACATACTTCTGGAGCAAATTTTCAAAAATGAGGTTTTAACTCACCAACAAATAAGGCAGATCCGTATTCAAACCTAAGATACATCGGCGTGTTCTTTATCACCACTGGATTATAATATTCTTGTACAACTCCGTGTGCATAGTATGACACTGAGGCTCCAACTAAAACAGCTGTAAAATGAAAACAGTTTTAGGGTTCCGCACATACGGTTTGTGCTTGTGTATATACCGATGTTATTTGTTCGTTGACTGCTGGGGAAATCTCTGCTAGAACTGTATAAGAGGGAATTCGTGTGCTGGGTTAAACTCTAGTTAACCGAGAGTTTGTGCTTTCAACTAAGCTCTATTTAGGATTGCTTTTAAGATTTCAAACTTTCTATAATGTTACGGAGGGACTGCTATATTTTGATAGTATAGAATGATATTTTTTTTATTGGAAAAATGAATATAGATCCCGGCATATCACAAGCCATATGGGAATAAAACAAAAACGGAAAAAATCCGCATGTTTAAAGTATATTGCGAAAAATTCAAACTTTTCGGTTTCCACTCGTAAGTCAGAAGCTGTGAATGACATCGTGACTGTCACTATGTCCGTTATTTTTATACTTTTGCCAACTTTTTAATAAGAAACAAAAGAACTAATCGATGTCACAACGGGATTGAAGTTAAAATTCACAAGAAAACGTGGCGTCACAATATAATTTTGATTTCATAGTACAGAATGCCGTCATAATATCTGAAGAAATTAGGGGGATAAGATCATTTTCCAATTAGTCAATGATTGTAAACTCAGTCATAGATTATTTTGTCGAACCAGTTCGCCTTAAACCACCTAGTGACATCAAATTTGCCTAACCACTCCTTTGACAAACTCTCCCCTTTTAATATAAAAAAAAGATTACCTTATATGACACAACATCAATAGTCCACAGCACCAATATTACTTCACCTTGACATGCTGACGACGAGACAGATAATTAGAACATGCAGAGGAATACACCACTTACTGTTTCGGTGTTGCACTTAGACACTCACACACAGCGTTTCGTGGAGATAAATGATCGTAAAAGATATTGTGGTTTAAAGAGACACAAGAAATGTATTTTTTTGTGTGTGAATTTTCCAATCAACTGCAGTGGAGAAAATCTTTTTATGTAAATTCGTACTCGTATACGACTTTTGAAGCTCAAAAATTGTGATTGCTTTGAACTATCATACAATAAATGCATAAACCTCGTCTATTGAATTACCATGAAACCAATAAGACTTTAACTCGTCAATCCAGCCCGTTTAGATTACGTGACGAAAAAAATAGCGCGCAAGAAATAATTGTGTGAAGTCAAATTGCGAGTTTGTGGCAACGCTCGTCATAGGCTACTTACCCGGCCAATAAATTCTCACCGCCCAAAATGAACAAACACATATATATGAAGAGTTGAAAATATTTTCTTTTCAAAATAAAACAGTGATGTTTTTAGCAATGAAGGCATTCTTTATGGTCGATAAACTAATTCAACAGATAAACGGCACTATTCTTGATTGACGTCCACCCATGCAATACATGCAAAATATCGACCGACGTCATCTACGATTAAATATCATGTTCAAGTTTGCACTAAAATTAACTGGGGCGAATCGATAGAAGAATGACGTAACAGACAATTGCATTCGATTTTATAGGATTCGGTTAATTTGGATTAAGAAAACGATGTGCCCCGCCCGTGTTTGGCAAATTCTGCTAATACTCAAAACGTCTGAGTGGCTTCTAGCCCAGAACTCTGACCGAAACCTTGACTATTGATGATGGCGTTTAGAAGAAAATCAAACAGCACATAGAGTTATTCAAAAATATGCATATGGGCAATTGGCTACATTTATTTCTAGGTCGAGTTGCAATATTAAATCGAACCGATATTAAACCAAACACACCGAACCGGTGTGTTAAAAAACTAAATGAACGTTTGTTTAAAACAAATCTTAAGATGTCTTGAGAACAAAATTTTGAGTGTAACGGGACTTTATGAACACCTGTATACTGGCGAAGAGAAGTACTTCATAATTTTGAGTCAATATTCTTCACTCCATGGGTAACGACCCAGCGAAGGAATGGACTTTTATAACAGTTTTACTAAAGTATTCATTTGAGATCGAGATGGCAAACTACATAAAAAATAAAAATTCTGGGGCTTTTTAGAACGATCAAAATGAGTTTAAAATAATCAAAGATGTATCGGCTCTATAATTGGAATAATAAGTAAAATTGCATTCGATTTTGCAATAAAACATAATCAATAATAGTAATTAATAATCATAAAAATATTCACTAAAATCAATAACACAAATACAATATTTAAACAATACAACATACTGATTAATAATACAACTCGAAGAAAATATTACAATTAAACATCAGAAACGGGATAAAAAAATCGATTGTATTTTCATGGTGACTACCTGAACCTAAAACACCCGAAAAATCATTGAAACCAAGCAATGGATGCTGGAATAAAATATTGTCAGGAACATATACATATTATAATTGCTTGTTGGCTGGCCCATCGGAATAAGAAAAACGTGGGTACTCCTGTAGTAGGCGAACCAAGATGGCGGACACCGGAACGTAGTGTGTGTACCAGGTTAGGGTTAGGCCATAATCTTATTCCAATTATTAGTTCTATTACGAGTTCGGGGACTAGCTAAGTGACTCTCGTAGTATCTGTACCTAAATCTATAAAGATTAACCTGGTACACATACTACGTTCCGGTGTCCGCTATATTGGTTCGCATACTTCGGGAGTACCAAAACATGTTTGTGGTCGTACCACTCTATATAGCTAGTGATTTTCAAGTTGCGCTACTGAATATCAAAATCTGGACTCTTCGGGCTTGCTTACCGGTTGGATGTTTTTGTTTTTATCATCATCCAAATTCATGCATATGAAACAATAAATTGGTTGGGTATCCCAGTATCTGGACTGCGGGACGTCATGATTCGCAATACAATGGTCGCCTGTGCGAGGCTGGGATATAGACTCCTTGAGGGCCGATCTGCTTGTCTGATTATTACAGGTTTAAATGCAGTCAAAATGACTTTAATCAAACACATAACACTTCGGCATATTAAAATCCATTTTACAATTCTGATTTGTCGCATATTTTTCACTATAGGTATCGCCACACCCGAAACATATCACACATTAAAATAGAATTACATATTTAGCCATGCACTAAGACAGTGCTTTTCAAACTTTCTAATTACGGGACGAACATTTGAAAAGGACCAAACCGCGAAATGTTTGATTTGGTGAGAAAATAATAAGAAATTTAAAAATAAGTTTGTAATTAATTTTTAATAGCAATGTAGAGTGAGGGGTAGAACTGAAATTAACGGGTAATCTTTCAAATCTCCAAAAGAGGTAGCAAATAAAATTAACAACCACATTGAAGTTCACATGAGCACGGTTTGAAAAACACTTCTTTATAATCATGCAAATTAGCAAAACCCAGGATGCTTCAAGCAAATTAGCATGCATGACCAAGTACACACCAAATTAATTTATAATAAATGCAAGATTTTCACTAATGAAATAAACTACGACCCTCGATTAAACCTTAACTTCAAATATAAAAAGTGGCATCAATTAAAACTACATACCAATAAAACATACATAGTAATATGACCCCAATTTATACTGCAATTACCGGATAGGACCGAGCGACGAAAACACACTGATTTGAACTAAAACTAAAACTAAGATGATGAGTTTTGTTTAACATAGAATTAAATTAGTATCGCACATAAGTTGAGTGGACCAAGACCTGGTAACTTGCTTCTGTCACAGATGTGACCCAAAACAATGAGAAGTGCGCACCAAGCACAGTGAGACACATGTAGACATATATATACATACTTTTTCGAATTTTTATAGATGTGACGTTGTGTATAATATACTCAATGTTGTTGTCACTGGTTAGTGTTCACTGTACAGTGTAAACTAATCAGGGTAAGGCATTGGCAGACCCTGGTACACATCTATAGACATTCGCCTTTGATGGAATAAAAAAAATTTGAGCCAGGGAAACGTAACGTTTCATGGTACTTCCACCTTATAAGGATTAGTTAACGATGAAGATAAGCTATTTTTGCCAAGTTGGCCAAAGCGCTCTAGCTACATTATTTTATAAAACTTTTTTTTCCCAGTGTAAAAGATGTCCGCTTCTAAAACAAACTGTTTTGCGCAGAACCTCATTCATAAATCAAATTTGCGAAATACGTGGAAACGAAATTTGCATAGATGAAAGTGAGTACACGCAAAGTGCTGTGACTATAAATGTGTTGTTGCTAAAGGCTTTACTTTTTTTGCTGTGCTTATGCTATCTTTCCAGCTAGTTTTCGTCGACTGCTGATCGTCCGAATTTGTGAGAGTGTTTGAGTCAGTTGCTGTGTTGTATACCAGCGTTTTCCAGTTATCCCCAAAAGGAGGAATGTTTAAAAGTTTAGTTCGCATTGTGAAGTTTGATGTGCGCGTCGAAGGATAACTTATCGTACTCTGGTCGCTACGAACCGAACCCGGAGACGTCGATTGTAATTTTACACTTGTGTTTCGCTTGTACACCCCCATAGTACCGTTGGCTTCCAAATCGTACATTTTTGCGTTATATCGGTCTGTTTTTCGTATGTGGACTAAATCTATTGTCCTGGAAGGGCCCTGCCAGTAGTCATCGTACACTATAAGTAACGTAGCTGCTGAGAGTGATGACGTCATTGTAATCCAGCCGATATATATTGCCAAGCCGAGGTCAAAGTTTGTTTGGAAAATCCCGGAAATTTGCATGTGGTCAAAGCATCTTGTTGAAATACATCCGGCAAATAGAGAGGCAGCTATTCCTGTTTGGAGACCTTGTAAATAGGTTGGGAGAAATCTTACTTAATGCATTTAGCGTGGGGATTTAATCCACATTAAAATTCGTAACCTAATATATTCGTTCTGCGATTTATTTTTTAGCATTTAGCTATTTTGAAGGTTACTGTTTTGCAAAACAATCCAAATTTTGAAAAAATGTAAAAACTTTGTGTAACACTTATATTATGAGTCCTTATAACAAATATATTCTAATCTAATATGTTATTTTTCTGCAAAAAATTTTACACAAATCTAATTCTACTATTTGAAGCATTTTCATAGACAGCGCATTACGCCGGGAACGCGCCCATCCACTTGATTATAAAAAATCGCCCCGTCCACATTTTTAACGATAAACAAAGAGTCAGAGCGCTTCTGAAAGAGTATGTTTCAATCTTTCTTGGGGCATTTGATGTGTAAACTACAATATAATATGTTTAAAATTTTCATATTATATCTGCTAATCTAAGGGTTTATTTATTGTCATAAATTTTATATTGTTAAAATATGTTTAAAGTATCTATACTCTACTAATTTTACTTTAAAGATATATGGAAATCTTTCTTCATACTCAAATTCAAAATACGCATGTTACGTTGTAGAATGCGTATGAGCTAAATCAAATAGGAAGTTGAGAAAAAACGTCATACAGAATGACCAAGAAAAACTGGGTTACTCGAGCCCGACATATCAAGGTTGTGGTTGGCATATCCGATATCTTGTATCCGGTCACTTACGGTCTCCGGATATCTATTTGCCACAACATATGGTCGGACAGGTTTTTGTGTATTGTATGTGTCCGCTGATCCCGCTCCGTTTCTACAAGATCCAAATAGTAAGCACGCGCAAGCAATGTTGCTTGTAACGGAACTTGCCAGAGCGATGTAGAATGCTCTCATCAGAGTGTAATTTTCATCCGCGGCCCATCGATGAGCGTGGATCAAAACGACAACAATTATGTTTCCTGCACCGAAGAGAATATGGAAAAATAGCGATGAATTACCTGTCGATTTACGTATTGTTAATATTACAATGAATATATGGCACTCCAGAAGTATGTGCAACAAGATAGCGGACACCGGGCCTTCGTATGTGTGCCAGGTTAGTCCATGATTTTATTTCAATTTTGCTTATTTTAGTTCAATTACGAGTTCGGGGACTAGTCAAGTGACACCCGTAATATTTGTACATAGAATTATGGCCTAACCCTAACCTGGTAAACATACTACGTTCCGGTATCTGCCATTTGGTACGCATACTACAGGAGTACCGAATTTATTGCATATATGATTTTCACATATGTACAAAAAGTTGTTACATGTCTTTTTTATTATAATTCCGTAACCTGCAGCCGTACAAATTAAGCCAGCATACTCCATGACGGCCCAGTACGTATTACCAGTGGTTTTGAACCTTTTTCGTGGGTCGTAAGTTCGTAACCCCAATGAAACATTCTAGAGCAGGTGTGGACACGGTTTTTGGATCAGAGGCCAAAATTTGATTTCAGTTTGGTTGTCCCAGCATCAGGCGGGCCAGATTAAATTATCTTGCGAGCCGGATTTGACCCGCGAGCCGTACTTTGCCCATGTATGTTCCAGAGGCTCGCTCGTTCAATCGATCAGATGTTCATTGGTTATGTATGTTATCATAAAATATATATGTCAATCAAAAAATGTGGAACGATAATTTGACGCAGAACAGAAGATCTTTCACGAAGCACTATGGTGAACGCACACTTATTATATGATTCTATTATATCTGTGGATTTGATTATATTTGAACAAAATAAATATAATAATAAAAACTCTCAGATTAGAATGGAAACTTGGTTGAAAACCACTAACGTAGGGAAGTCTATTCACACATCCATCTCATTAGTATTGTTGATAATTTGATTGATACTCCCGTAGTATGTGTACCAGGTTATGATTAGTCAATATTTTCATTTCCATTTTCCTTATTTGAGTTCTATTACGAGTTTGGGGACTGTCTGCGTTAGTCTAGTGAATATACCCCTTGTCCATAGGTTTCAGTCCCTCTACACAACTTGATGTAAAATAGGCAAACAAAATTAGTTACCTCCATATTGGTACACACACTTCTGGAGCGCCAAAATTGTAACGGTTTAAGAACAAAATTTGCATTATCATCAGCTTGTGGCTTGTTGCTCGCGGTCATAAGATTAAAAAACCAACATGAATTCTTGAGCGATGAAGGTACTAACTTGACAGTCTAAGCGGAAATTCACTGTCATATATCACCCTAATTGACTTATGAAAATGACAAGCCATTCGCCCGGAATAATCCACGTGTTCTGCGGTCAAAATTGAACCACGGAAACAAGGAACTTTTGAGAGAAAAAGGGGAATAAAGTAATTATAGTATTCTGTAAAGTTTTGATAAAATTGGATGAAACGTCTGTCATTGGCTGAGTTACACATCTAAATGATCTTAGTTGAAGGCCAATGAACTTGTAAGAATCAGTTCATGGAAACTGAATTTTCGAGAGAAAAAAAACGTAATGGAAATACTAGAATTTCTCTAAAATTTAATTTCTTCGAAATCGAATAAAAAAAGCGATGGCTCTCAATGGTCAAGTTACACATGTAATAAGTCTCAGTCAAGTTAATGGTCAATAAATTTCCGGGGTCAAAGATCAAAGAAGATAAATAATTACAATAGAAACATAATATTGACAAAGATTGCTTAACGTTTTCATATATTCTGGGTATAAGCCGATGTGGGATTATGAATGTTCGCACGAACCCGTTCTTGGAATGTCGCAATATTGAGCGAACCCGTTCTTGTATTTTTGTCTTAGTTGGGAATGATTTCTCAACCTGTTGTTGTGAGTTCCATGCAAAAGAGAATCCGTTCTTAAAACTGAGGTATTCATTTTCGGGCGCTCCAGTAGTGTGTGTACCAATATGGAGCTAACTAATTTTGTTCGCCTACTTTACATCAAGTTGTGTAAAGGGACTGAAACCTATGGGCAGGGGGTATATTCACTTGGCTAACACAGACAATCCCCAAATTTGTAATAGAACTAAAATAAGGAAAATCGAAATAAAATTATGGCCTAACCCGAACCTGGTAAACATACTACGGAGTGCTCATTTTCGTAATCTGATTGGAGGGCTGAAACGAATTTACCTTCAAATTTTAGAATATCAATCTTTTTTTTAATTACATTCAATTGAAGAACAATAATAACAGGTTGATGTTAAAAAGCCTTCTAGGAGCTTGATATCCTGGACATCGCGGGATTAGATTTATCATCAAATAATTATTTTGGGGATTTTTAACTCCTATTTTCCGGTCTCTATTCGCCGCACTTCACTTGACATGGACATGGAAACGAACGTGCCTATCTATGCCCATGGGATTGGCGGTTAACCGAGCATATCCACAGGATTAATTTTGAAAGATAAAATCAGCAACCCTACTATTAATGCGTATGAGAATAAAACTACTTGTTTTTACTATTTTATATTCGCGTTAATACCTCAGTAATTTGAGTTGCCGTCCAATTCTTACTAACTAGTTATTACTAGATTGCCTGTGTGTTTGTGACTTTTGCCTTCCGGAAGTTCCGCATTGGTAATGATATAATGCAGAATACATTTGGTGGAGCTCATTAACGAAACAGTTTATATTTTGCAATCACATTTTTAAGAAAAATTATTTTTATTTCGAACAGCAATAACTTAGAATTTTTTATCAACTAATTAATTCATAAAACTTTTCTAACTTCGACATGTGCATAAATTAGCTCGTTATATTGTCGAAGCTGAACCATCACAATAGGAGTTTATTGTATGTGAAAATTTTACTTAATTGGGCTCGCAAGAGACGTGCGGAACTTTTTTATTCCTGCAAAATAGAACGCAGGTGTACCGTTAAATATTAGTGAATTTCTCAATTTTTCAATAGCATCAGATCAATATCTGATATGAGTTGTTTTGTATTATAATGCATAATTCATTAGATTAGTTCAACGTAATCTTTCCCTACTTCATATTCCTGCATATTAAAAACAATTAAAATTTTACTAAGATTTTGAAGTAATTTATGGTCTTGACATAATAAGTCAGGAATGGTAGAATATTATAACGACAGCACTTCATAACGACGATACCTATAAGTATAATTTTAGCGCATTTAAACTGTTCGAAAAACCAATGTCTACTCTTTCCGAGTTGGTGAACCCCTCGCCTGGAAAGTTTTTAACAAGCCCCAAACATTAGGTATGCGGAATACCAGTTCTTTTTAGATATTCACAGCGTCCACTTATACCGATAATTTTTCATTAATGATATGCAGATGACCAGATGATGCAAATTCAGTCTCAATTTCCCTCAAGAGCGGGGCACAATGGGCTAGTTAGGGGTTGAACTATCAGACTTGAACATTTTGATGTCGCGAGTAAAAATACTTTTTAGTTTAACGCCAGCCCACCAGCGCACCTCAACCACAATGTGACTAAATTGGGTAAATGACACCGAACCAGTACGATTCCGGTAGATCCAATAAATGTTATACTTTATCTGCTTGTTTGAAGCCTTGCAAGAAAAATATTTGCTATTAATTGTGTTATCTTGTTTTAGGCAACCTTCATGAAATATCTCCCCTTTCTCGTTTTCAGAATAAATTTATCGTTTATGAAGTTGGCGATTAAGATTGATATTTCCTAACGATTTAGTCACTGATATGTTAACTTGAATAAAACTTTAAGTGAATCTAACGAGTTAGTGCTTCCTCCATTATTCGCGACATCTTGGCACAAGTTAGCTGAAATGTCCAAAAAAATTAAAATGTAATTTAAAAATCAATGTTACTAAAAATAGCCGTTTTCTTAGAATCTGAAAAATCGAATTTTTTTTTAGTTTGAGTGAAAATTGTCACAAATCATAAAATCGTTTGATTATTGGGCTATATGACGATACTCAATACTCGCAGCTTGCAAATAGTTTGCCCAAATATGATAACAATTATATTTTCAAAGTATGTGTACCAATATGAAGGTAACTAATTTTGTTCGCCTACTTTTTACAAGTTGTGTAAAGGGACTGAATCACTCTGCTAACCCAAACAATCCCCGAACTCGTAATAGATCTAAAAAAAAGAAAATCGAAATAAAATTATGGCCTAACCCTAACCTGGTACACATACTATGGGAGTACTTTTTCAAAATCGCAGGAGTGTGCGAGAACGATTCTCAAGTGTATGTAGCAGATATCTTGCACGCAAAAAGACATTAACAAAATAAAAAATTCTCAGTTTGTCAAACTTCGTTTCATATCCCTTAATTGAATTTTTACCACAAGTTCAACTTTTTCATATTGTTAAATCGCCGCAATAAAATTACTCATTTAGAATAAATAATAAGTTGATGCATATGTTGAACATGTATCTAACGTTACGATTAGAAATTAAAGCCCTCCGTCAAAGCAGTAGCAGTAAATATCGCTGTACATTCATCAAAAGGACGATGTCGCAAGACAGTATTCCAGAAGGTATTTCAATTGAAAAGATCACTGAACATGCCGTTCACAAAAATAGAAAACTCATTTGTCGAACGTGTTTTCCTTAAACATAACTTCGTAAAATGTATACCATCATTTTTCATATTGTTTAATTGTTTTTATAAAGATTACTAAAATGAATTATTGTTTTTAATAGAGACTTTGCACAGATATGTAACATCAATATTATAAGTCAGAGTTGAGAATCGAAACCCTCCATATCATTAATTTACCAATCAAATACCAGTTAGCAGTTTAATACATAGAATTGATTGAATACATAGATTCCATATACCGTGTATGTGAAGTTAAGATCAGAAGTCAAAGATCAGAGTCTCTATCTCATTCATTTAGCAATTAAAGGGTTTTAGGGCTCCAAAGCAGTTAGCGAAATAGCAAATCTATGCAAGTAAAGTGGGATTGCATAATATTCGACGGCTTTCTCGCTCATATACCAATATAATTTCATCATACGTTGCACTAGGGGTTGTTGCACGCATGACTTGCTTGTCAATTTGCTTTATGGATCATGTCACTAAATGACATATGGCGGACAAGATATTACACGTTAAAAACCGCAAGAAATCCACGTTCGCAAATCGTTTTTTAACCTTCAATATACGCAGAAAACATGCCGGTGAAATGAATAAAAGCGCCTAAAATGTTATCCGTTGGGAAAGCGCCTTAGGGTGGCCTGGTGAAATTATAAACCCTGAAATACTGGCGCAATGCCTGTTTACATAATATATGTACGGACAATTCTATTTGACCATTCTATTCTATTATTCTTGCTACGGCATCCTTGCAGTATACATACGGATCCACTTGCACAAAGGTATAGTGCGAGGAAAGGTAGTTTGTTGGACTCGCGAAACCCTAAGTGAGAGTTATGCACGGACTTGTGTAGATTGCTAAAAGACTTTGATGCCAATTGCAGTTAGTTTACTCAGATAATCTTTATTACTCTTTGCAAATTCGCGCACTGGCATGAAATTTTCATGGTAATACTTGCTTTCAATTTCGACATATAACTAAAATAATAACTAATGAAAAATATTAAACAAGACATGCACAGTTACACCACTACAACTAAAGGAATTAGTCGTTACATTTCATGCAAAATAGTTTCATATCAGGCCGGACTGCGGGACCTTGCCGCGGCCCAATCGCTACTGGTGTAGAAGCTAAACTACTTGTCGATTTTGTAAATGAAACGCAAAGTTTTGAATTTGCTGAAATTAATTTCTATGTGTACTAACTATGCTAGAATAACTAAGGAATACTGCATACCTGATACCAAGAACAGCAGTCCGCCGATCATTGCAGCTCTGGCTTTAGCCCTTGGGTTTGTATTCCCGATACTAGTGCATTTTATTCCCAGTATCGTTACGACAACAGCTATAAATCCCAATGTTATTGAGGTAATCATCAGAGCTCGGCATACTTGGAGAACTCCTGTGAAATAAGAAAAGTTTGTTGGAAATTACACGATTTTCGCTAATTTCCTAATTAAAGATTTGGTCAGCAACAATGAATTCTCAATTTTGCATTTTGGAATTTGAGTTAATACAAATATTCAGTGTTTAGTTTGCAAAACTGAATTCTGGTTTTTGGCGTGTTTCCATAACACTATATATTACATAATATCACCAATCATCATCTGAAATACTAGAATTTTCGACAGGATTTCCATTTTTTCGTATGTTAGGGTAAATGGCAGTGAATACCAAAAAGTCATACATTAATGTCCAAAATGTTTGGCCAAATTTTCAATAAGTTTCCCAGATCATTCAGTATGGCAATTGGCAAATTCTTGTTTTATTCAAAAATTCTATGAACCTCTTCCAATTTCAAAAATAACTAAATATTTGCAAGCCAAGATCAACTCGCTGGCAATTGTCAATGAAAAATTGATTTGAGCAAAACTACTAAATATAATTTTTGATCAGGAGTATATGGAATAAAAGTATCCATATTCGTCTGCAGATATCTACTATGATACAGAGGGAAAACCCCGGGTCGAAGGTCGAAAGGGTCCCAATTGAAACGTTCCAAGTCGTTATTTCAACCAATTGTATTGCTCTAATTACGAAGGTGATATGATTAATTGATTAAAATGAGAAATGTCAGTCGCCATGGATCCGCATTCTGTATTGGTAGTTTATCATTGTATGTTACCTGTTACGTATTGTGAGATACCATACTAATATTTTTCCTCACAATAGTTGAGAATTTAATAACAAGAAATGACTGGTAATTTTAACCCTTTCTCCTAAAAGTATTCCCTACGAGCGAAAGTAATAATGTCGGTGCGACAGAAGAAACAGCGTCCTGGGAATTATTTCTCATCAATTATTTTAGGATATTCAAAATCGTAGGCTGATTAGAGGAAGGTGCAATACAGGAATCAACACGAAAATTAAATCCCAGAATGCAAATTCGGATTTAGTTGGTTGAAATTAGATTTTGGAGATTTTGTTTTTTTTTATGACTGAATTTGTGGATTAGACTATATTTCTTGTTCTTTAGTCCGTGTAGTCAATCAGACTCATGAATGCATAGTACAGGGTGTCCATAAAATCCCTTACCAATTTCAATTTTGTTATGAAGTCAGTTCTCAATATTTCTTAACCAGGTTTGTTTGTTTTAAATCAGTAATTGCTCAAGTATTTTACTTCATTTATTACATCTTTGAGGGCCAAAACAATATATGATATCGATATATTCCTTTTGCAATTATAAAAAATTTTAGGACTTCATGGTCACCCTATGTATTGACTCGTTTTCAACGTCATTGGTCCGAATGCAATTTTTAGGATTTTTGACAAAAACTTCCCAATATCACATATCGCTATAATTTGCAAGCATATTTAAAACTTGAAGCATAAGATTTAAAGCTATTTCTCTTGATTGTATCCACTGTGAGGTATAAATATCACGTTTCGCTCAAACGCTTTTATCCGCGAATGCAACTTGGGAAATGGCTAAGATGTAGACTGACATAAACAAAAGCTCATTTTCATTTTCGGAGGGCTCAGTGAATATACATATTTGATCAAGACATTCTGCTTTTGACATGGGCAATTCAAGCAGTTATTCAATTTGTTAAATACTTTTGAATTCATTAGCTTGCCCTTAATTGTGAAATATGACCAATGAAACACCAATATAGCTTTATACAAAATCATATTTCTTTCCATAATATAGCTTTTCATTCCAAAGATGTTACTACCATTACATGAATGAACAACCAACGGTAGCCAGATATGTATACGTTATACTTAGCGATTGCTTGCATGACTACAACTAATTGGGGAAAGCAAATTTGAGAAAGAGTTTCAAATGTATTGCTAACGTCTAAGTAAATAACGATGTCTAGGGTGTCCATAAAATTTTAAAATTGCAAAGGGGAATTTATCGATATATTTTTTACCCTATATTTTTTGGCCCTCACAGATATATTAAGTGAAGTAAAAATACTTAAACAATTACTGATTAAAAAACAACAAACTGGTTAAGATATATTGAGAACTGACTTCATAACAAAATTAAAATTGTAAAGGGACTTCTAATAGGGCAAAACATCTTATTTGCGTTATTCGTGACTGTTGTATTAACAATTCGTTATAAAGGGTATGCCGAAATAACAGGTTAGCGCGAGCATATACATTTTACCATGTCTAGGAGCGTGCGAATTTTGGCGCGTACTTGTTACGTGTCATGTACCTTATGCAAACAGATTCAGTCCATGCGCACATTTCATACTTAGTGACCGTACAATTGAACCCGCGTACATTTGAACCCATATGTATATCTACGGGTTCAATCTATATGCGGGTGCTAAAACCCATGGGTTAGGGTTAGTATGGGTTCAAATATCCGCAAAACAAAAAAATTTTCAGAGATGCAATAGTATGCAGGTGCAATTGTCGTGGGTTCAAATGTACGGGAACCATCATACTTCATCCAAATATTGCCTTGTTCATAAATTCCTTGTTTTGGTTTTAAACAAAAAAAAATTGCATTAATCCTCATTCGTGTTTCAGAAATAAAACAAAAACGGGACTTGTAACTTGAAGAGTACTTTTTTGTAAGCCAGCCAAGAGATGAAACCTTGTTCTTTCATTTATCCTTTCCTCATTTAAGCTCGATATATGGATTTTTTAAAACCTGGACGATTGCATGGCATACTAAGGTCGTCGGTTGGATTGCAACCTACTACAGAAATAAAATAGGGAAATGGGAATTTGTTTGAGACTTCCGTCACCTGCCCTAAGCCTATAATGTCCATTGACTTCATTGCTCATCTCTTAGAAGTCAATTAGCTTTGTCCGGAATTTCCGGGAGAAATGGATTTTATAAAAAAAATTGTGTGTTTTGATCTATGTTTGAAGTCAACGCGGAGTTTTACTTAATAATTTGATTCCCGTTACCATCTTGAAATATTCCGAGTACAGGTACTGTATAAGGTAAGGTAGAGAGTACGGTTTCGTTTTGGCTTTTGATTCCATATATTTGAGCATCGCTCTCTTGTTTCAAGAAATCCCTATTTCGTACTCTTAAAATCCAGAAGTTTTGGGATATACAAAATCTATTAGTCATCACAATACACAAGGGTCAACGCTCCTGAGCAGTGTTTCATCGTGTTATCGATTCATGTATTCCCATGGCACCACCACAGCGACCACAGAAACAAATTGCTCATTGCATTCAAGTTTATGTTTATTGGTAAATAACAAATCTAAATTCTCATTATTTAATACTATCGATTATCGTCGCGTGGACATTTATAGAGAAAAGCCTTTAAGCCTAAATATATCCGTTTGTCTGAAATTATTATTGAACGGGTCAAGTAAATAAAACAATTAGTTGTTGTATTTTAAATTTCCGCCAGGGTTTCAGCAGTACAATCGAAGCTCCAGACGTGTGCTGTACCAATAATGGAGGTAACTAATTATGTTCGCCTATTTTACATCAAGTTGTGTAAAGAGACAGAAACCTATGGATAGGGGGTATATTCACTTGGCTAACACAAACAGTCTCCGAATTCGTAATAAAACTAAAATAAGGAAAATCGGAATAAAATTATGGCCTAACCCTAACCTGGTACACATACTACGGGAATACCATACGGTAAGGGGTTCCGCGACTTTTATGAATAGATTTATGATAAAACGTAAAATAATAAAACAATTAACTCGGACATCTATAATGTTTCATTTGGGGTTGCTTTCCACCAAATTGGTTGAAAAGCCCTGCTCTGGTGCGTTGGTCTATCGGTAGATGTGGTATACTTTTCATCATACATAGAATGTAAAATAAAAATGTCAGGGTGAGGTGTGACGTGAAAAAACAAAACTGGGTATCGCAAAGCGATTATGGCAGAATGATTTGACATATTTGCTTCAAGTAATTCATTAGATGAACAATCATTATACGTACTATGATAAAAAAATTCTTGACAAAACTAAGTTAATTTATTTATCTTGTATAAGGTAATGTTTTTTTTTACTGTGTGTATCTAGAATGCGGGCCTGAGGTCTCTTATTCTGTGAGCAAGATTTGAATCGTATTTCTAGGAAAATTCGGCGATAAAGCGAGATATTTGGCATAAAAAGTTCACATCGCAGTTTTCTTAATCTCGGGGGATTTGCATTCGTTCATTCTGAGTTTATATTGAGGTAAAGCAATCAAATCTTGCCAATTTCTATTCCGGGAATAACATCATTATAAATTATACAAGAAGTAAGAAAATTTGTCTCTTATGACGTACCATAGCACAACCTTGAACACAGCGTACAATAGCTATAGTTTAGACCAGTGGTGCTCCATCATTTTTAGTTTGCGGACCGATAAAATTTTAAAACTAATTTGCCGAGGGACCTTTAAAAGCAAACCAAAAAGTCAAAAACACAAATCGTAATTAAATGAATGTATAATTACGACAAAAGTATGCAATTCAAATGCAGACAATTCAATTTAATAAGAAATTTGAATCCATTCAGGGCTTGAAGTGGGCGAACCTCTAACCAAGTTTGATCCATCAACTGGAGTTGAAACTCACAAAATAAATGAGCAGCCCGTCAATACCTTATATTTTGCAATTGTGATGAAATATTGGAATATATTTGGCGGACCGGCAGTAAGGTTGACGCGGACCGGCGGTTGAGAACCAATGGTTTAGTTAGACCACGGGTAGGCAAGGTTTTTTAACCGAGGCCCACCTAGTCTGGCGAGCCATGTAAGTGTGACGTTAAAAGTTACATTTTATGAACAATATTTATAGTGTTACATAGCAAAGAGGAAAAACAATATGCTTCGTGCGAAAAAAAAATTTAAACGCACTTTCAATACATTTCTTGAGCTATTTTTAGCTAAAACATCAAAATTTGATTTCAGTTTGGTTGTGGCAGCATCAAGCGGGCCGTACTTTGCCCATGTCTAGTTTAAATCGCACTGACTGTCGTTTCAACGATTATTTAGGTAAGGCAGTATGTTGCTGAGAGGACCACACTCAAATTTATATATCTATTAGTATAGTAATAATATCATCATTAAAACTTTACTGAAGCTTTGCGCGTCATAATGTTATGGAATAGCTTTAGAATATGATAATGCAACTAAAACTAAACATAGTGTGTGGTTTGTACTTCATACCACAAATCCAGCATCCACAAACAATCGATAATTCCACTTGTCTGAGTTCGAGTATTGTTGAAATATTACAAACAGTACCGTACTATGTCGCACCGGCATCAATAGAAATCGAGCTATATAATACATGAGCCAGGGATGAGCGTCGCGAACGATCTCGATTTGTCGTGAACGACGGTAATATAAAAAAATTTTCAAATAAATACACAAAATTGCTCTTTTAATTCTTTGGCCATCCACAATGGCAAATCTACTCCATTTGGTAAGTTTAATATTCGTTAAAATATAATGCAACATTGGAAATGTTTTCTGTTTGGGATGCAGTTTACTGACATTTATTCTAATTTGCGATGTGTCGTATGTCTTATTTAAGCCACAAATTTAAGGTGTCCCAGAAGTGTATATGGACTAACTTTGTTCGCCTACTTTACATCAAGTTGTGTGTAAAGGGACTGAAACCTATGAGCAGGGGTATATTCACTTCTCTACAGTGACAGTCCCCAAACTCGTAATAGAACTAAAATAAGTAAAATCGGAATAAAATTATGGCCTAAACCTAACCTGGTACACACACTAAGGAAATACCCAATTCGATTATGACTGGGTTCTGTTTGGGATGCAGGTTACTGATGGCATTTATTCTAATTTACTAGGGATCCTAACTGTTCATATTTTCACTTAAAATTCAAATCTTCAATTTTCTGTAAGTTGACTGGCTAAAAAATGGTTTAGGTGCTTTTACCTAATAATATCCAACCCAAATATGTATATATACGCCAGTCTATCGATATTGACTGTACGGGCGCTTCACTAAAAGAATTACCCACGAGCGAGTGCTTCTGACATTGCTTTAAACTTCTATATCAAAACAAAATAATTTATTCGATTTGAAATCTGGCATGAAATTGAAATTGAAAAATTCAATGTGCATAATCTTTAGGATTGAGTGAAAATATTTGTTTGTTTTCCTCTACATAGATCAGATGAATTAAGTGAATAATAAGTTCAATTATTCCAGGACATGCATCCACGTTGCCAAATAAAATATAGCGTGACATTAAAATCTTGAAATTTTTTACAATTACAAAGAACAGATAACAATAAGCTACACACATAACAGATAGTAAAGCGAAAGTATGTTTTTTTTTCAAAAACACGTTGTGAATACGTGAATTGAACGTAAATATTCAAAATAGGGTCAAAATTGTCTAGTTCCCAACGTTTGAGAACCACTGCTCTAAAGATTAATGCCGAACGTTATATATATAAGTAAAAATGAACACTCACCAGGCAGCCCTATGAAGAACTTGCTGTAAACGGAACAGTGTGTTTGTCCTGTACTGAAGGCTCGACATTGCGCCCATAACCCGTCGTACCTGGAAAGAAGATTACTAGATGCATTGTAAAACTTCAAACTTCGACAATTAATAAATTTTAACTTGGAAATAAATTGTTTGAAATATGGTGACACACGCGTTCTGTGTATCGATTGCTTCTAGAAGCATCATAGGTCATACTTAGTTTCTTTTTTTATCTAACACTTACCTTATAGTGTCATCTATGAGAGTTTTTCCGTGACTGGTTTGTCTCCACTCTGGCGATGCGCACGTCACAATCATACCTATCCATGATAATACTCCAAGTACGAAACCCACAAGTTGGAGCGCAGTGGAAGCCATTTTAATATATCCGCAATCCCGTTGATTGGTGCCCTGGCACACCTCTTCTTGGTTTCTTCCTTATGATTAACTTGGCCTACCAACTCATGCACGTGAAATTGTAGCAAGCGCCAGTTCTCAAAGGTAAAGTTTTACTGAGAAATCTTTGGATTCCGATAAAAAGCGCATCAAGGCCAGTTGCTTCAATTTAAATCCAGACTAACTAAGGCAATTTAAACATAATATGGAGAAAGCTGTATAATATGATACAAAACAAAATAATTTTTAAGGATGTTAAGAATATTAAACGCCATTTTGTGACTGAAAAATGCCTTTGGGCTACGTTTTTGTCCATGCTATCGCAGGAGCTTTTTGTAAGATATATATTCTCAGAAAAAAATCACTAATAATAGGTATTAACGTGAAGGTTTACGTTGCTGGAAGTTCCGTTGCAATTTGAGAAGAAGCTAACTACTCCAGACCCGTCAGTGTGACGCATCGTGCTGAGCGTTAGAAATACACTGGGTTGGTTCGCAGGCTTCATTCCCGTTTGCCATATGATTAAGCCGTCTTATGGACTTTCCTCTCCCCCGGGATAAATAAGTAAAACCTATTCTAATTTTTATTCATTAAACTGTTATTTAATGCAATACCTATTCAACAGCCCAAATTGGCTAAGTTGCGTCATGCTAAAATTGGGTACATGACGTACATCATTCAATATTATGGAATTCAACATTTTTAAAACGAGTTTCTTTTGTGTCAAATTACTTATAACAACGCTTTTGTGTATTCCACTACGTATATATACTACATTAACACACAACTTTTGGAACATCAAAGATATAAAGTTAGTTGTTAGCTTCGTGGCACGTAACCCATTTGCTGTCTAGAACGAAAAATCAATCTGCAATAAATAATTTTGGTGAAATCCCACAATCCTGCAACAAAACAAGGTGCTACCGTGGTGTTCGTACCAAGATGGCACACAACCTGAACATAGTATGGGTATCAGGTTACGGATAGCAGGTTGTGCGCCATCTTGGTCCAAAACAATGTATATTCAAATTAGACCCTTTCACTATTTATACTTACATGCGGGGATTCGCGGATATCACGACATTTCAAGAAAGGGTTCGCGTGATTGCTACTACTAACTACTAAAGCCCACAGTCTATCCAAAATAGCAATGTTACATTCTATTTATCTGATACAGGAAATACTGAGAAACTTTTTCGGCAGCGCGTCGACTACGTTCAACAATCGACGAACTGGTACAAAATCTCTTCAATAAAACCAGACAAATTGCACTTCTCAAGTTGTGTACAAATAACGGTACTCCCGTAGTATAAGTACCAACACAAATACGGATTATGGTTAGGTTATAATTGTATTCCGATTATCCTTATTTTAGTTTTGTTACAAGTTCGGGGACTGTCTGTGTTAGCCAAGTGAATATACCCTCTGTCCCTAGGTTTCAGTCCATTTAGACTAGAGTTTACACAACTTGATGTAAAGTAGGCAAACAAAATTAGTTACCTCCATATTGGTACACACACTTCTGGAGGTTCCATTACATTTGAACCCACGTACATTTGAACCCATGACATTTACACCTGTATGCTATTGCACCTATGGAATTTTTTTTGTTTCACGGATAGTTAAACCCATACTAACCCTAACCCATGTGTTTTAGCACCCGCATATAGATTGAACCCGTGGATATACGCATGGGTTCAAATGTACATGGGTTCAAATGGACGGTCACCACTTCTGGAGCGCCCAAATAGCTACTGTACCTCAGTCCATTCAAAATAGTATGTTATAAAAACGCCCAAAACGTTTTCAACAACGCGCCCACTGCACTCTCAACTTCAATTGACAAGCACACGACGAAAATGAAGCCTACCTGAACAAATTGAGCTATATTCTATTTACTTGACATACCGAAACTTTGCGCAACGTTTTCGGCAATGCGTTAATTAGTTCCAACAATCAACGAACTTTTATTTGATACAAAACCTCATCAATAAAACCAGGCAAATTGCACTTACTACTATATAGCGTAATTTATCTAAAATACTGATGTTGTAAAAAACAGGTCATCGCAGACTAATTACCTATTCGAATACCGTAAAAGTTTACGTTGCTTGAAGTTCTTGGCAATTTGAGGAAGAAACTTACTACCGTAGGCTCGGCGGTGTGGCGCATCGTGATAAACGTTAGAAACACACTGGTAATTTGCACTTATCAAGCTGTGTACAAATAACTACTATAGTGCAGTTTATCCAAAATAGTAAAGTTATAAATACCTCCGAAACGTTTCCGACAACGCGCCCACTGCACTCTCAACTTCAATCGACAAACACACAACGAAAATAAAGCCTACCTGAACGAATTGAGCGATATTTTATTGGCGACATATGCTCCCCTGTTCTATTGATTGGGTTAGGCTGTGTCGCGTGTCCTAAAGTCCATTTATAAAATTGCTTAAACCACTTATCGATTTCAAATAATAACATTGAGCCGAGATACCAATTTTTTAAATTATCTATTTCTCACTCGGTCGCGTTTTAACCTATTTAAGCAAAAGATCATTTTCATAAATAAGTTTATTCACTTTCGTTAATTTGTTTAATCAATAAATGAATCCATAAGAAATTAGTTTATGAATGAATTAGCTAATTCAATTTAATTCAACTACCTTCTGATTAATTCAACTTTCCTGTCGTCGAAAACTTTTCATATCTGAAATATCTACATATGGTTTAAGCGAATATATAAACATTTTTACGATAATTATATTTCACAGTCACTCCGGACAGGTCTAAGTGCAAGCATACACTTAAATATGCATGGATACTACATTTCCAATACGCAGGAATTTGTCCGATTTCCCCTTGTGACTGACTGACTAGCTAGTGCAGTGGTTCTCAAACTTTTTCGTTTGTGGCCCATTTTCGTCCACTAACATTTTCATGCTGGGGAAAAACGTCAAGAAAAACATAGAATTCTTTATGCGAAAATAGACACTTTCACCTCAATAATAATTAGATTGAAATTACCACTCTGTAACAAAAAAGCATCATCCATTGCTACTACCATCAAATAAAACTAACTCATCAACAACTCTAGCAATTTTTGTTAGGTGTGTGGCCCGCCTGAAAATGTTCCTGTGGCCCAGTTGTGGGCCATGGCCCATTGGTTGAAAACCAGTGGACTATAGTGCCTGAACCCAAGATATGCAACCTGGTGCTAGCTCGGTTTATCCAATTCGCTAAACACGAGGTAGAATGACTTCACAAACCTTTCGACATTGAAGATTATAATTAGACGAACAACTCGAATACGTTCCACATTACTACTTAATATATTTCGAATCTATTCCCCCCATACAGGAAGAATTTGGACCAAATGAAATGCATTATAATACGTTTGCGCTTGCTATTTCTGTCCAAAACTCATCGACTTTCCATGACGGTATTCATGGTTTAGGATAAACCTTGTTTTATTGCTTAACTTCAAAATCGGAATAAAATATTTGATTTGGATTTTCTCCCTTTTCCATTACAAGCACAATTCATAAACCTGTGAGAATGTTACCACAGCAGGACTGCTGATTTGAAAAATAGTACAGCGCTCTTCAGATTGTACAAGATTAAATATCGATCAACAGGAGAACTTGAAACAAACAAAAATTCGATACACTATCAGGGGAGAGTTACTTAGGCAACTATGGGACGCCAAACGGACTTTTAACTTTAGTCAACAGGTATACATATGATTTGAATTATTCGCCAAAAATCTTTTGCCCAACAGAACCACTTCACAAGCTAACTTTGACCATTTGCCAAAAGTTTCATATTTTTCCCAACTCAGAACATATATATATGTCATAAAATAATTTTTTAATGGAGTGTTTTATTACATTCGTTCCGAACGAGTGCCCAGAAAAACAGCTATCAACTAACACAACCGTTTCCAATCTTTTTCGATACATTTCTCTCATTGCCTATCTTGAAACTCTTAATTTATCGCTGGTAATACACGTAACATGCACTCAGGCTTTTAAACAGTGCAAAAAGCTATATTAAGCGCATAAATATACAGAATATTGATAAGAAGGTTTAGAAACCCCGCACTCGCAATTAATGATTCAAATGGTTTGGTCTCATATGAGTTGCCTAAAGTAATGGCCTTCTCTCTAAAACCGATACAACTTTCACAGACGGTGTGACGATTTAAATTTAAAAGTCGACTTTTCAATCACTATTGTTTACTGCAAACATATCGAATATACAAATCTTATTCTCCTAATGTGTATATAGACGTGCATATTACAATTTTGAAACTTCCATTTTTATGAATCTAAAAGCCCTCCGTCCATTTTATATAAGTACACCTGGGCGACCAAGTTACAATTCCATGAGCTTGAATTTTTGGATCTTCCGTACAAAGCCCCACCACTGATGCGAAAAATGTGAGATTTGAGTGAAACACCTCCGCTGTGTTTTAAAATAACAAATTAGAAGTTATTCAGTTAGGGTTGGGGTTCGGAAAGATGTGAAAATTTAAACTTCCAGCGCAATCTACATTCTTAACCCTAAAACTAACTGGACAACTAATAGTTTTTTATTTTATTTTGAGAGGCGGCGGGGATGTTTTTTTGGTGGAAGCTTTTGTACAAAAGATCCACATTTTGTTGTTTTCAATTCGAAACTTTTCCGCCCATTCAAGCACAGTATTCACTTACCCATAGGTGTAAGTCTGTTAAGAGCTTTAAAAGCAGTGAGGAAGGGATTCAGAACGTTCACACGAATCCGTTCCTAGAATTGCCAGGAAAGGGAGATGCATAAAATTTTTGGAATGAGGGAACTTGTTTTAGTGAGTTCGACACAGAAGAGAAATTGTTCATAAAATTTGAAACCCCATTACTGCATATAAGTATAAATAGTGAAAGGGCCTAATCTGAATATACACGGGTGATCGCTGAAAAAGCAGAAAATTTGAAATTCAGACGAGATCACGAATAAAATGCGTGCTTGCTCATTTCTTTTCGATACTTTATTTTTGTCGAGTTTTAGGTTGATACCTTTTAGGTTCTATTTGATTTCTGTAATATTCTGTGTAATATAACATATACCTTTAAAAAACTTTGTAAAAGTTATTCATTGTAAAATAAAAAGCTGTTTGACAAATTTTCTGTTTTTCTAACGACCACCTTGTATATTGTTTTGTTACTGGATTGTGGGGTTGCATCAGAATTATTTAAAGCAGATTGATTATAACCCTCACATGATTGACATACTCTCCTCGCGTGTAATTTGAATTTGATCTCAGCACGTCGCGACATTTTATAAGTTCTTAATCATAGAAAGATAATCTAGGCTTTTGGGGATAATCCGATTTTTGAATTGATTAATTGTGAATCGAAAAAGTTTTTATTCTGCCAAAATTGAAGGGAAAGTCGACTTTTTATGTTGACGTTTGTTTGTCTTACTAACAATCTTTCCTCCAAACGAACCAACGGAGATAGATGAATTTGCGCGCTTCTATATTTGGTTATCCTCGACCGCGAAGTAAATCTGTAGATCTTCTGTAAATCTGTGAGAAATCAGTGACTGCCTATACTTGGCCTTGTTCGGACCTCAAAATTTTGGGCTGGCTACGTCCTTGCTTCTGGGTCTACGCGGAACCTTATTCTTGAGCCACCTCCTTGGTGATTAGGATACCAAAACCAGCGCATGTCGCATTTTGATAATTACAGTAATATCCTTGATAATATACTAATAATTGCTGAAATATGACATTTTCGTAATGTATAATTAAGAACTGTCCTTCTCCTGCATTGATCGGTGTATTCGAATAATGTTGAATATTTTGAAATAATATTATCGCGCGGGGAATCATCTGCAAGAGATGTTTACTGCACAGTATACCTCACCGTGGTTCAACCCTCGGCTGTTGCATATCTTTACGAATACCTACTGCACTGACTAGCTCTGTGAGTTCCAACGCATGGTTGTACATAAGTTATACGAAAACAGAGAACTTAGAGAATGTCTATCTAACCTTAGACACAAACGCCACCATTTTTTGATCCAAATTTTATATCTAAAATACTGATTTTCAAGCAACTTGTTTTTGATATAAACACTTAAAATTCTTTACCATTGAGGTAATTCAACTGCTCACTTTCAAACATAATAATAAGTGCGCGCAGTCTGAAACATCGCCTCCGGGAATGAAGAAGAGATACATGATATCATTTCATATTTTTGTCCTGCCTAAATTACGGAAAATAGCCGGAGGCATATTTGTACGACCTGTGAAGTATCCATGTACAATCTGTACAACGTGAAGCTTTTATTCGCTGTTTTGCTCACACTGCATTACTCACATAACATGCGAAGTTTGTGGATTACTACTTACTATTCGTCGTATAAGAGAGTCGATGTCAACGTCATACAAACTACCTCTCTCACTCTTTTTCATGTTTATTAACACTAACAATTCGATCGCTCCTTTTGCTAAAATAATTGCATGTTTTATTTTTGCGATTTTTCTTTTTCCGATCTTCTATATCGCCGAGAGCTGGTTGAATGAAATATATTTCTCTGCACTGCCTACCTACATCAGACAAGCTACTTTTCATTTTTTCTTGTTTATTAAAACTATCGATGCGAATGCCCCATTCAATGAAATACTTGCATCAAATAAAGTAAAATACTTGGTAAAAGAATTAAATGAAAATGAAATATTTTTGTTCTTTTCCTAGTTGGAGTTTGAAATATCCACCACCAACCCTAGTTTATGTTCGCTTTACCAGTGCTTGTGCCTTGGCCAGAATTACACGGTTTGTTGAGCGCAATTCTGCCCCGCGAACCATACAAAACTGCCAGTATTCAAAAAATGCAAGCCCACACTTTAGATTTTTTTCTAAGAATGAGACACGGGAGAAAGTATCATTATATAAATGAACTAACTCCGCATAATTACCGGGTTTTGAGATGATTTATCGAGATTTTTCGTTGTTCACGTTATTAAAGATTCATTATAGTCGAAGAAACTGCTTGCCGTGCCAATCGTAGGCCGTGGAAATTTTGTATTTACTATGCTCTCATCATGATGGATCAGACTTGGCTAATTTTTAGACATTGTGATCAAGTGTTCGTCAAAGAGAAGGTAATTTGAACATTTGTTATGGCTGTAACGACGTTGATAAAGTAGCCTCTCGTCTAAACACGAATCCTTTGCAGATCAATGCAAGAAACCTATTTTATTCTTAAACGGGGATTTTGGGCAACAAAGAAAAAATTTACAATATACATGTCGATTTGAATTGAACTATGACTTCACGATAAACAATATGACAACACGGAATAGGACGTCATTCTGCGCACATGAGATCTAATGCAACCCTTCGGTCAGAATATCGGCCTGAATGCTATCATACATCTATGATTTCTAAACGAATTTGCAAGCGGTCAGGCTCGCAATTTCAAGTTGTCAATCCACCAATGTGCGACGCAAATTTGCAAAATTCCACTGCGACACTCCGTGCCTTCATTTTCTTGAGTATAAGTCTACTTTTAAGCTTTATCGATATAATCCCATGTGAATCAATAATCGCGTCTAGAATAAAACAAGTACCGGTAGCTAGTTTATCCGCCGATGGGATTGAAATCATTAACGAAATACTTTGTTGAAAATATGCTGGTTTTATACTTCATCAATTTTCTAAAGCGAATTCTATACTGTGACAAAAAAGGTAAAATCCCTTGGATATATAAATATTTTTTCTTACAGTAGTGCAGATGCGAATTGAGCAAATCAAATTTTGAGACGTATATCTTTTGAGTTATATTTCGTCATCTATAGGGCTGGGAATTTCGAATTGAATATTCGAAACGAATCAAATAGTAAATTATTCGAATCGATCCAGACGAAAATTTCGAATCGCCGCCATCTTGTTATTTTAGTGAATTGTTCATTTTTTGTTTGTTAAAGCCATGTTTAAGGAATTCAATTCTTAAATGTGACTGTTTTTCTATTGATAAAACATGTTTCTATTGTATGTGACAACTACGCCAACTGAGTAAGTGATGGATTCTATGTTTCCATTAATTTAAGTGTATGAAGGAGCCATTACAATAAAAAAGTCGAATGGCCTACAATTACGTCGTTGTATTAAGTTTAATATCTTCCAAGTATTCGAGATTCGATTCAAAAAATATATTTGTTGCGATTCTGAAATCACCAGATATTCAAAAATGCCCAACCCTAGTAATCTAAAGAAGAAAATTGTCGTCGATTTAGCAGCTTGATAATACCGTACGGTACATTTTTATCGCATCCCTCTGCGACAAAAATACCACAAAACGACTTATCATAAAATTTGACTACGTTTCGAAACCAATTACCCCTTTATCGCGTTTCTAAAACGTCACACAAACCACTAGCGTCATACGCTTCCTTTGTGTATTGTTATATCACATGTCAACAAGTCAGCTTCGTTCTCTTTTTTCATATATCCTGGGAGAATGCATTATTGAACCCTTCATGACTCAGGCTTCCTGAGAACCAGCGGTTGGTTATTCGGTACTCGGTACTTTGTTATTCCGTAGTGTGTATACCAGGTTGGGGTTAGGCCATAGTATTATTCCGATTCTCCTTATTTTAGTTCTATTACGAGTTCAGGAACTGTCTGGGTTAGCCAAGTGAATATAATACCCCCTGCCCATAGGCTTCCGTCCTTTTACACAACTTGATGTAAAGTAGGCGAATGAAACTAGTTACCTCTATACTGGCACACACACTTCTGGAGCGCCTGTTATTATACTCTGCTTAAGACTGCAAATGGAGTTTGGATCTTTTGTACAAACTCCCGTCCAAACGAAAAAAACACCCCCGCCTACACTCAAAGTAAAAAATTAGTAATTGGAAATTCAGATTTTCAAATCTTTCCTAAACCGTACTGGATAACTACGAATTTATTATTTTAAAACGTGTCGGGCCGTTTTTCTCAAATGCCACATTTTTGCATTAGTGGCGGTGACTTTGTGCAAAAGATGCCAGAGTTTAAGTATATTATGCACCACGCCATACCATAACTAAAATTATGTGGTCAGCCTAAAGTTCGATTTGACGATTTTCTCGTTAAGCAACTTGATATAGTATCCGAACAATTAATAATAATTTATAGTCATAAAAGTAACAATTTAAGATTTAATTTTAATTGGATTTCAGTCTAACAATTATTTAATTCCCAATAGTTAAAAAAATATACATATAACAATAAATATCAATAAATTAGCTCATAAAACTTTACGGCTTTCACAGGTTTCAATCTGAGAATTATTGTCATTTCTATAATCATAAATACGGAAGCACAATCTAATAAGGAATGGATGTAGGGTTCCAATCGCCGTTTCGTCCAGGTTTTTTTGTAACGGCGGGCGCGACCACAAGAGGGCGTAGACAGTTTTTTGAGGGCGAGGGTATGTTTTATTTAAAAAACACGTTGCAAATACGTCGATAGAACGTAAATAATGAAAAAAAAATGGAAGTTTCGAAATGCAAATATCCAAAGGGGACAAGGTCAAATGTTACGAATATTTTTATTTTTAATTAGATTTACGCCCCCTCAAAATTTGTCTACGCCCCCTTGTGAGGCGCGCCCCACCGTTTCGGAGCCACTGGTCTAAAACAAGAACGAGTTTGTGCAAACCCCCGAATCTCACCCCTTGTCCCAACCGAGATTAGATAGTACACGGTACTCTCATTTGAAAAATGACACCCAATTTAACAAGCGCAAGGTAATTTTACAACATTTTACGACGTAAAATAATGAATTTCTCGTTCTCATATCTCCATGATCTTCATTTGCGAATATTAATAAGGATCAAGTGTAAACAACAGATCGATATTGTTGATGACTAATAAATAAATGAACCAGCAATCAATACACAATACTTGTCGAAAGTTATAGAAGAGCTGTCGAGAATATGACGTTTTTACGGGAATATGCCATATGTCAGAACGCGATAAAACTCACGTCATTACTTTGTGTTATCAAGTATAGCACTTCTCCCGTTTGTCATTTTGTAAAATAAACGGTACTCCCGTAGTGTGTAAATTTATTCCGATTTTCCTTATTTTAGTTCTATTACGATTTTGGAGACTGTTTGTGTTAGCCAAGTGAATATACCCCCTACCCATAGGCTTCAGTCCCTTTACACAACTTGATGTAAAATAGAGGAACAAAATTAGTTACCTCCGTATTGGTACACACACTTCTGGAGCGCCTAACATAGATAGTGCCGAAATTCAATTTTAGCGACTGTTTTGTGGAAGTGGGTCAATACAGATATCTTTAAATCTATTTCAACTCACTTAAAAATTACAAAGTTTCTGATATACATGCTCGTCTATACTTTTTCTTCATCGCTTTGTTTTCTGTAAATCTGTAATTATACATCCCTCTTGATTTAACTATGCCTATCTGTTTTGTGATGTAAAAGTTAGCCGAACTAACTTCATGTGCGTCGGCCAGCATTCTGCTGTGACTAGGTTTGAACGACCCTTTTACGTAAAACAACTTAACAACTATGGAAACAAGTCAATAGGAAATCCATTAACTTTAGTCCATGGACCTACGATATCCCTGCTAGAAAACCATGATTTGTTCTCGTGATTTTCCTATTCCTGATCTTCGATTTAGTTTATCGCTGAGAGATTTGCTGTTTGAATAAAATATATTTGTATACATTTGCCATGGCCAATCCTCCATTTTCAAGTTATTTTACTGTTTTAAATTCTCAAATAACCGAATTTTGAATAAATATTCAAAAACGGTTTTGGGAAAATTCGTCGCAGAAAATTTTGCCGTAGGAAATCTCGCCGTAGGAAGTTTCGCTGCATAGGAAAAATCGCCTAGAAAAAATCGCCTTATTTAAAAAAGATTCGTTATTCAAGAGCATACCCTAACTCTATAATTCTAACTGTTTTTTCCCCAAATACTTGTTTTACAGCAAAATGCTCTTGCGATTTTTCCTATGCGGCGAGATTTCCTACGGCGAATTTTCCGGACACGTTCAAAAACCACCCAATTTATTCAAATTAAACAAGCTATGGGCTCCACCCATTTAAAACAATTACAGTTTATAGTTTCGTCTAAATCTAAACAATGTCGGTACTGGAGTTGATCTCATCACCCAGATGTTTGCCCCGGGCGTTCTCTGATTAAATTTCTTCGTCTGATTTTTCAACTAATTATAAAGGTATTAACTTTGTAGCCATAAAACGCAGTACGATGCAATAATAATTTTGCAGATATAAAAAGTGCTAAAAGCATTTATCTTAAATTTGGTAAGGAGTACAACGCAAAATAACAAAGCTGGCTTACTTATACGTTTTATTAAGAAGAGTTTGGCACTTTATTTCGGAGAGAAGAAAATCGTACGGCGAATGGAACCACTTGTGGCACGTCCGACTATCTGTAAAGTTTTGAGAATAATTAGAGACAAACAATTTCATTTACCATATATCGGCTTTGATAGCGTTGGAAGCCTTAATTAACCGACCGGTGGCGAGGAGTCGAACAATCCTCTCGCATATTTTTGTAACCTGACTCGTGGTTGTGAGATTCAAATACCAATTTGATTGTAGAGATAGTAGCAAAAGTGACTGGTACTCCCTGATGTCCTAGAAATTTAGTATTAGTATTAGAAGAAGTATATTTCAACAAAGTCATGTCTGCAAATACCTCGTGAAATACTTGTTTTAGTAATGTTATGTTATCAAAATTTAAATATTAATACATGCTCAATACAGACCCCTGCAGTAAGCGATAATCATGGCAAACTAACTACCGGTATCAGTGGCGGCGCGTGGTCATTTTGACAACCGGGGCAAGCTACTGCGGGACCAAGTCACCCCCATCTACGGGGACAGGATGAGCGCTGTAAGTTCTCCCATCATTTTATGAGTATAAAAACCATTCCATCGGTAACAACCAATCGGCAAAAGCGACAATTTTTAACGATAAGAAAGTGTCTTTAAAACCGGTCCAAGTCAAGGGATTAATAAATATAGGCATAGTTTATTTTGAAACCTCTTTCAAATGGAAAGGCAATATTTACCCAGATAAATACAATGACATATTAACAGAAACTTCGGGAAAGCAGACAAAACCTAAAATAAGGTTTAAAACGTTACTTTGAAGAAAGGAAAGTTAATGCAAAGATAAGGACATGCGTCGCTCACTCATAGATATATATGCTGCTAGACTTCTACTGCTTGAACATATATGCAACACGCCGAGGTTTCTTGGAAGCAAAATGATCAATAACGCGCTGATTAAAGTCATGCATGCAAAGGTAGTTACTAGAGTGTTATCTATGAGTAACCCATAGAGCGCGCAAGTTGATGTGATGTTCAAAAAAGTTTGATTGGTGTATATACATCGCAATTCATTTTCCAATTTACCCACGTTTATCATGGGGTAATATTTGGAGACACTAGCCAACAAATGGATGGGAAATTGACGTGCAAATTTTGAAAATTTTTTGGGGTTCATCAAAGAGAACGCGGCAAGGTGTTCAGTGCGCATACGATCGCCTATTTGATTCACCAGAATGTCACAGCATTCCTTTGCAGACAAAATCAAACGCTGCGTTGTTTGCCCGCGGCGTAAAGAAGCACTCCATGTGTCGTCGTATTTTATTGTTTCCCGGATACGAGATACAGCATCGCAGAAGTCTGAAATACACGACTGCACAGACGCTCCATCCATTAGCCTTGACTGCAATGCGCCGTATAATACATCCACGTGATAGAATATTGTGGAGAAAAAAGCGAGAAAAAATGAAAACTCACCATCTTCTAGCAGACACTTTAGACTTGCCGCCTCCCTCACAGAGCGTTCGTCCCAAACCGGAGAGCTCTGAATGCCATTGAAACACTCAATGAGCTCAGACCTAATTTCGGACACGCCCTGCACCACGCGTGATTGGAAGTTCCAACGTGTTGGTGCACAAGCTGGGAGATGGCGGCTACATATCTGGCGAAGGAGGTCAGAGCGCTTCGGCGAAACGGAAAAAAATGAAGAAAACCCCGGGACATTTGCCAAAAATATACGGACGAGAGGGGTATCAAGACACATATTTTTAATAACGAGGTTAAATTGGTGTGCATAACAATGTAAAAAATGCGCATGAGGAAAATCTTCTTTTATATAAACTTGAACACCATGTTTCGACCCACTCATGACTGCCGCGCCGTCATAAGTTTGAGCTATCAATTTTGACTTCGCGTTGTAAGGCTGTAACACTTCTTTCAGTACAGCCGATATCCCGCAAGCCGTGCGATCAACGATTGGTACAAAGCTGTGAAATCTCTCGGTCGGTTTACCATCTTTCACAAACCGAAAAATCACAGCCAGTTGGGAAACGCACGTGATGTCAGTTGTCTCGTCAGACTGAATCGAAAGGAACTGGCAATTCTCAATTTCCAGAGCCAAATGTTGTAAATAAATTTTATACATCGAGTCGAGCAAATCATTTTGGATATCCTTAGATGTCCCTTTCGAAACAGTTGCGGCATCAAGATGATCTCTCAATACTGTATCTAGGGATGCGGTGTATTCCACCATATCCAAAAATACCCCTCTATTAGAAGAGCCAGCCCGTTCATCGTGCCCACGGAGGGACAGCTCGTGACAACCAATGAACTTCAAAACATCTATCAATCGACCGATAACATGGCGGTTTATCTCGACGTTTTGGTTGTGCCGACGAATAGAAACCGCGCGTCCTTCATCCAACTGTGCTGCAATATTAACATTTCTGAATGTTCGGTATTTTACTGCATTGTCCAGATGCTCCATAGAAGATTGATGATCCCTGGCACGCTCGGAAAGATGTTTAAGATCTCTAAAACCAAATTTACACCAACGTGAGTCACGGGCGGTAGCAAAAAGTAGGCAATAAAAACAAAAAAGTGCATTTTTGTCCTCGCTGTAACACAACCATTCGTGTTTTTTATACCAAGTTTCTGCGCAGAATGTACGCCGACGCTTTCCTCCGTCATGGGATTGTTCCAGTGAACAATTTTTTGGTTGATAAGGCCCAAGACGTTGTACCTCTAATTTTTGTTCCAGCGGCAGCTGCGAAAACGGAGTGCGAAGTAGTGCATCAACCTTATTCATTATGAGGTCTAAGGCTAAGAAATGCGAAGCCGGAAAGAAGTGAGGAGCTCAAAAGGAATGTGGAAAATCGAAAGCAAATGGACTAAAGGTCTCTAACTGATTCAAATAGCGAAACAAGCGACAAAAACGAAGGCGAGGAAACTATCAACTCTTCAAGCAACCAACGAACGAGAAGGAATGCGTGAATATGTCAACACGTTGTTATAAGAAATGTCGGCATTGTGTCATCATAATTTCGGGGCTAGCCCCGATCGGCCCCGATGATTTAGTAAAAGAAACAGAAAACAAACGAGACAAACGCGGCGAGTGGAAGATAAAAGAGAGAATACGATATACAATGAGCAACCGGGGCAAAATCGGCGTCGCCCCGTCGACGTTCGGCGAAGGTTTTGCGAGCGAAAAATGAACCATGTCGGGAGAATATGGCTAGTGTAGACAGTCTGTGAAACCGATATTGAGGTATTTTTCGAATATTTTTTATTATACCGAAAAAACAACTGGGGCATTGCCCCGGTTGGCCCTATTGACGCGCCGCCACTGACCGGTATACTTTTTTGAGATACAACATCGCCTTGTATATCATATATCACGCTTCCTGAAATAGCAACTTGGCTAACATCGCATGCTACATAATGAAACATTACATTAACTCAACCTATTTTAACATTCAATATGGATATAATAAATATAGGATGTCTATAAAGTTCCTTTTAAAAATTCAAAATTTTACAGAGGGAAATGATGAGATATCGCAATGAGGGTTGTTGTATGTTAATCAGTATTTCATAAAGTTTTATTGACACATTTAATACACTTCTAAACGTTTAATCAAAATTATCATTACTCTATTTAATATACTTCTATATATTCATTGAGGAAAAATCTGTAAGCACATTCTCGCACATAACCTGGTAACCCTATTCTGCTCGCTACAGGTCTATTCAATAAACGTTTCCTGAAATAGCAACTTGGGTGACATCGCACGATACATAATGAAACATAAACTCAATCTATTTCAACACTAAAAATATGAAATTTTATGAATATTCTTCGAGTAAAAATCTGTATGCAGATGCAATCCCATACATAAGCTGGCAACCCTATTCCGCTCGCTACAAGTCTAGTCAATAAAGTTAGAATGATCTAACTGTCAACCCGCTCTCTATAGAGGAGCGAATCGACATCAGGTCGCTAATACGTCGCGAGTGGTCGCGAAAAGCAGTGATTAAATTCACTTGAACTCCCCTCGTCAACGCTGTTAAAAATATTGATTGAATGTACTTAACATGTTAAGTATATACAGTGGCGTATCTACTAGAGATGTACCGATGTATCGGTATCGGCAATATCGGTCATTTTTTCGGTATCGGCCATGTATCGGTATCGGTTAAATCAAGGCCGATATTTCCGATATATTTATCTTTTTGATATGGTCCAGAATATTTTAAAAGATAAGTTGGAATACTACTTTTTAATTTATTTTTTGTCTGGAGAGATCGTGAGCTATGAGCCATACATGTCCCCACCCCCGCGAGAGAATAGGATTCACGTGTTTTTAGCTATTCATCAGCCAAACTAGCTCAACTAATTTGGCTATTTTCGCTGTCAAATTTTAATATTGACATTTTTAATATTACATAGTAATTATGAAGAAATATATCAACACAGCACATAACAAAAAGCAACTAGGCGCCCAGTTTCAAATCATACAGTGGAATTGGGGTCCTTATCAACGGCACATGGACTTTTGGCACGGGTATAAGTTCTGACTGTTTGTCGTCAAGTACGAGTGTCATTTAGTCCGTCGACATCGATAAACTAAATTCCGAAATTCAAAATATATGATAGCAATTGTAAAATATTTTATATTATAAAATAGTAAAGTAAAAAAACATCCTCGACGGTTATAGGTAGGCCTTCTTTTTGTCGGTGCTGATTGATATTCTTTCATTTTGGCTTTGACTTATTGCGTCGACGATTACGATTAGCCACGAAATAAAATATTTGTAAAATGCTTTTAATCTGAACGTAGGACGGCGGCGCTAGAATGTGTGGGTGATATTCGATATTCTTTTAAACACGAATAACGATATTCGAAGGTCGCGATATTCATATTAAGTTTAAATGGGACATCCGGGCATAATGAGTTTTCTAATTGAACACCGAGATTACTAGCGTTACTGTATAATGTATCTTAATCAGTTGAAGCAAACACCAAACATTAATTTCATATTATGTGATATATCTTTTTTTTCGACCTGAAATAATGTGTACTATGAACAACGCTCAAAGACCATTGTTTTAACCCGTCTGCCCTACACAGCACACCTAATTAAGTAATAATTACATAGTATCGGTATCGGAATATCGGTAATATCGGCCTTTTTGTAGTATCGGCGTATCGGTATCGGTATCGGCGTTTTTGGCTGGTATCGGATCGGTATCGGTATCGGCGACAAAAGTGGTATCGGTACATCTCTAGTATCTACGTGAAATGACGCCCATGGAAAAGTTTAAAAATGCGCCCTCTTGATATTTGGTTAACAAATTCTGATGACTGTTATTAAAATGAAATACTTGTACGTTATTATTTGAGAGTAAAAATACCAGTTTCAGTTATTTTCAAATTGAAATTATTTTATATAAACATATTAAGATTGTAACTTTTCGCCGTTTTGCCCCTTTTCTAACGGCACCCATGGCACGAGTCTCGACCAGGTTTGTTTTTCTTTAATCAATAATTGTTTAGGTATTTTTACTTCATTTAATACATCTGTGAGGGCCAAAACAATATATTGTATCGATAAATTCTCTTTCCAATTTTAATTTTTTTTAAGACGTTATGGACACTCCAAATTTTTTTGTCGACGTTATTAATTTATTAACACAAAAACGTCATCAAATTTCATCATACTATCGTGTCTTTAGGTTAGATATCACGCCTTAGTGAAATTAGTTACTATAAATATATACCTTCCCCCTATCACCATATATCATTCTCGTCTGAATTGTGGTCATAGGTTCATTTTGATTTCCCCGGAACAATAACATACACAAATCCATGACACACAAAGAGAGAGAGAGATTTTATTTACACAGACAATGAAAAACAATATCGATAATTTTTATAGAAACATTGTTTTGTGCTGGCCAGTATGCAAGACCGTTGAAGGCCATTGAGGCTCCTGACCAATTTTACACTGCTATTAAAAAGTCGGAATTGGTTGCTACAATATAAATATAAAGAAGACGGAAAATGAGTCAGCAGATATTTTAGTTCCATGATTCGACACTAACAGCACCTTATGATAGAGTTCAGAGGACATGTGAAAATATATATAATACCGGTACTACACTGTGATCTTGTACAGGGCTACTCAACTGGCGGTCCGAATCCGGACCTTTCAAGTATTTGATTCAGACCGCACCTAATTCTTTATTTTGGATCACTAGCCCCACTTTTGAAGTTTCCTTTTATAAAATGACTTTGATAATTTTGAATTTATATGAAAAGAACTATAACACTATAATAAACATTCTTGATTATCTAATAATCATTAGCCGGCCGAGGAAGTGCGCGTTTAAAAATGGCGAAATATAATTTCTGGAAAGACTGGACCCAAATATGTATGTAGTTTTGTATGCGGATCTTCGGTAAAATAGTTGAGTAGCCCTGATCTAGTACATTACAGATTACCATGAGCAAATCGGGCTCAGTATAAAATATAAACAAACAATAAGAATAGCACAGACAGAATAATGAAAAAATTTCGCACCATGTCATACTATTATTAAGGTAGGGCAAAGGTTTTAAAATTTTCTATTTTATATACATATTTCATGTCCTATTGAATACGAAATGGATTGTTTTGTCATTTTGTATTCTTAATCTTTTTGTTATGAAACAATTGCCTTTTTCGTTAATTGGTTTGAAATTTTCAGTGATTAAAAGGTTGTATTTAGCGCTAGAAGGCTATTACTTTCATTCATTTCAAAAATGTCTGTGGACTCTATGAGATTCGTTTTTTGTGTGTGGTGACGTAATCAAAATTTAAAATTGCAATGTAGCGGTTCCGCGTTTGGGGCCAGGCGAAATCGTGAAGACTGCGGTATCGGTAGTCTATTGTGACAGATTGCACACCCGTGATACCTCGTTTTGGCTTTCGTGTCCATATATTTGAGCATGTCTCTCTTGTTGTTTATCATTTTACATGGATTTCTAATCATTTTTCTATATACGACACAATATCATGTAGGGTTTCATGCCATCTTAGAAGCCCCAAATCTGCTTATCTTGAATTGTAATGGAGATACATATAAGAGGCAGTGGATTTGATCCAGTTAGAATAAACATCAACAAACCAAACACGATTCTAGCTACGCAACAATTACGTCGTATAATAATAGCGTGCTTGTCAGTCTGAGAAAGTAGTGGTTTAACTGGTGCGAAGTATAAAGGTTCAGCATACTCCACTCGATAGGAAAAAGATTCGCACCGCTGAGAATAACCATGGGCATGATCTAATAAATTTGACTGGCTATGACAATTTAAAACGCGCACCCGCTCACGGCTTTTCAGGTCAAATCCAGCAGCGCCGCATTTCGGACTGGCAGAATATAAAATCTTTTTCAAAGCAAGAAATATAATCTATTTGGTTAGTACCTTAGTATCTTGAATATTTCAGTGATGGCTCGTGACTTTATTCTAGTGAATATTTTTCTCCTTCAGCCATATTTCTTTATATTGCCTGTGCGCGCACGTAACTTCGCTCAGAGATCTCACCTCCTTTCTTGGATAAGCATAACCTTGCTTTGAGCAAAATTTCACAAAAAAACTTATTGCATTGCAAATTTTTATAAAAAGCACGAAGGAATATTGACCCAAAACCCATAACGATAGTTTGTATAGTGTGTTAAAAACATAAACGATACCCGTAACCTAGTTAAAAAATCACATCCTTTGCTTCTGAGTGAATGCGCATGACCTTCTTTCGAGAAAAAAAACATGATGCCTTGCGACAAACCCACAATGGAAAGTTAAATGGCGGTTTGATTTTAGGAACTAACAATTCTTCAGAATGTAAATTTTTTGTATCACATATTCGGAAATAACACCAAAGACTTGTGTAGTTTACGGTGTTTTTTGATCAATTATGTAAGGGTCAGTTGTTTATGGTCGTATTGCAGGTCGAGGATGTGTCATCGCTTCATGACTCGTCTATTAGCGTGTTATGGTGAATCTTTTGAACTTTGACAACTCATTTAACGGTTTTAACCTCCATAAAAGGGCGTTCCAGAAGTATGTGTACCAATATAGAGGTAACTAATTTTGTCCGCCTACTTTACATCAAGTTGTATAAATGGACTGGAACCTATGGGCAGGGAGTATATTTACTTGGCTATCACAGGCAATTCATTTTTGAAATGGGCTAGAAGTTTTATTGTAATCTACAATATATGGCTGAAAATAAACCGGGGTTTGAAATTTCAACTTGACAATCTGTTTTGTCGAACTTATAGCGAGCTCGCACCAAACCAAACCCTGCGAACCCCCTATCACCACCACTGTCCTTGTACACAAATAAGTTCAGATATCTCCTCAAAGAAAATCCCGTTTGTTTATTAAAGTAAAGTCTTAAAAATCACGGGAAGTAAGGTTACGCTAACGGTGTACTAAGAGGTACACACAAAAGTAATTATCTGTTAACAGTTGAACTTATAGCTTAAATTGTGCAAAATGTAAATACTCGGTTACTAGACTTCGAAGCACTGACTCCAGAAAAAAAGAGTTACTGAAATGCGCAAATGCAAAGTAAAATGTGAAGGATAAGTGTCCGAGTTAACCTACCTGAATTGGAACAGAAACAACGTTCTGCAAACTCCTGTACACAAAACAAAGATATTTGGTCTCCGCTGGGAATTATCCAAGGACCTCGATGACGGCCTACTTTCACACTGGTTAATTATTTAAAGAACTAAATTTAACATAACTGGAGCTAACTCAAAACAAATTATTGCTTTCAAACATAATTTATTTTTTGCCGGTGTAATATGATGTTGAACCTGAATTCTTTAGGAAAACGGGAAAGAGATATTTAATTTAAATATTCGTTATACTTTAAATTTGCCATTTGAGATCGAAATGAGTTTTTCAGCCGAAACTTAGGACTACCAGTAGTAATTTATTACAAAAAAGTTTTGCGAGAATATTGCGTGGAACATTTACTTATATTTTAGTATATATATATAGTGATATCCGATCTTATCGGAAGAAGACCGTAATTTTTTAAAAGTAATAGCTAGGAGTGTGCTAAGTGTGCTTTAAATTCTTTTTCATACCTTCGTTATGTACGTATACGATATCATAAAAACACATTTCACGAGAATGCGAGCTTTCAAACAACAGAAAAAAAATTCTAGAACTATTATTTCATTCCTATATATAAGCGATGTGAATCGATAATCCTTTACCGTAAAAGCATAATTAGTAATACCTAATCCTCAGAACGGCGGAAACTTCAACTCACATATCAAAAAAAAACTTATAAAATTCACAATAACAAATTCATGTTTTCCTATTTTCAACTAGTTTTTAGCCCTCAAACCGTATATATTCCAAATTTTCCTACCTCTTATTGCTACATATAAAAATAGTAGTTCGACAACACGATGTCAACATTTGACTTGGACTTCAATCTCGTTTACCACAGAGAGATTTATTTTTTCGTCAACCAAAATATTACAATAGTCATTGTAATAATAAAAATTATTAACAAGTAATAGATTAGTTTGGTATAGAGACAGGAGGGGGTGATAAGAGTAGGGCTATGTTTAAGATTCGCCACTGTGTTCAAGATTTACAATTTTAGATGACTGAATATTGGAACGTAAAACGTTCTAGAATTTACGAATGTTTAAGAAATGTTGCTACAGCTTGAATCTTTGAGCTCTTCGAGTGCTCTTGCTAAACATTAAAGCTAACAGTTTTCAACTGCTCCTCCGAAAATAGTTACTAATAGCTAAACTCGTTATATAAACTGAAGCCTTTATTTAAAACTTGTCAAAAATGTAAATGCTCGTTACATTACACAACATTATAACTTGCGAACGCCCGTTAGAGATGGAATGTCGCAAATAAATCTCCAAATTTACAATATTGTAATGAAGGTTTGAAGACTCAAAGTTCATTTGCAATACTTTTACAGTTACCATTCCAGAACCATTATTTTATTCTTATAAGCGATGTGAATACATAATACTATACTGTAAAGCATAATTATGAATACCCAACCCGCATAAAAACACTAACCGTATAAAATCAACAATAACAAACTTTCTTAGCCCTCATATCTCAAATATATTTCAATCACCCTACCCCCCATTACTACATATAAAAACATCTCCCAGTTTAGATAGAAATTCGGCAACACTTTGAAACGGTCGATCCGTAGTTTACCCTTTAACATTTCCTGCAACCGTTTTCAGTAATTGCTGACAATTTAACCCTGTTTAACTAGCTCAATTAATTTACACTTTCAGGAAATGTATAAATTGAATACTTTGTTACGGGCTCCGGCGTACATTTTCATATTCCTCCAATTTAAACCTCCTTCTAACTCTCAAAATATGTCTACCTATGTGTTCTAAATTTACCTACGAAATAGAGTGCACCGCGCCACAAAATCTCTCCTAATCAGATTCATTAATAATGCAAAAATAATTTTGATTCGGTCGTTGTCTCTTATGCGCACCAGTGGAGTATTTGGGAATAATATTAACAGGCTGTGGCGCTGTTATGCCTTTACCCCGCCATCAAGTGGCGTCATTGTAATTTTTATAGAAATGTATCATTTTTGTACACGAAATGGTCTATCGATAGCTTCCTTGAATCGTTGTTGTTGTAAGTATTCTTCTTCTTCCTGTTGTTGCAAAATAACGGGTTTCTCTTTAACTACTGGTCAAATTGCTTTAAAATTTTGAATGATTAAACAATTGCTGTTGTTTACAGAAGACTTTAAGTTCACATTTCACACATTTCCAGTAATTCGTACAGTAAAAGTACAGTAATTCGTTTTTCACTTCAAACTTTTGTGCGATGACGAGCAATTTGTGCATTAGGTTGGTATTGCATATTTGTGACTCATGATTAAACAGCTGGTGGACGCCGGTAAAATCTGTGGACGAACGTATCAATACCAATGTGAAAGAACTATTTTTATATATCTAAAACAGTGCTGAAACAGGTGAACCTCGAGCATGCCACAGTTGATCACACAGTTTTCCTAATTTTCAGACTAATTTGCTAGTTGACGGCCAAGGTAATGGAATAATTTTAATAAATTCATTATTATTTCAAGAGTGTGATTTTCTTCATTATTAAGATATTTTGTAATTTCCCACATGTGATCTGTATTAAAAAATATTGTCATATCTGTCCTGTTATTTGGAGTTCGCCCTTCGACGTTTAAATAAACTCACGGATAAATTAAAAGTTTATTTTTAATCACTGTTTGTTTTGAAAAAAAATTTCTGTATGACTTTTGATTGCTACAAATGATCAATATCCTAAAAGATTGTCCTATACATCGTATCATTCTGTCTTACAGCTCAACATACAAAAAATAGCATAGGGTGTATAGGATTAAAATATTTATTCCGGGAATGAAAGCTGATAAATCGGCGCTCCAGAAGTATGTGTACCAATATGGAGGTAACTAATTTTGTTCGCCAACTTTACATTAAGTTGTGTGAAGGGACTGAAGCCTATAGGCAGGGTGTATATTCACTTGTATAACACAGACAATCCCCGAACTTTTAATACAACTAAAATAAGGAAATTTGGAATAAACTTATGGCCTAACCCTAACCTGGTACAAATACTACGGGAGTACCGATATATCGGCGTAATCACATACGAAATCTAACTACTTCGGTGACTGAAACTACACTTTCTAGCATAAAACTTACAATATACAAAGCTCGTCGAACTAATTATTTCAATATGCATCAAGTGACAATGTTTGACAATGTTAGAATACACCGATATTGGGCAGAAATGTGTGCAGCTTTTATTATTACAGCGTGAGAAAAAGAATTAATATATTTAATATTTTTAATTTCACACAAAGTGTACACTAGGACAGTTTTTCTAATTTTTTGTTGTTGAAGTCATATACATATTATGGCGCTCCCGAAGTATGTGCACAAAGATGGCGCACAACCTGAACCCTAACCAGGTATATGTTTAGGTTGTGCGCCATCTTGGTGCACATAATTCTGGAGGTCCCACATAATTATATATTTCTGTTATTTTACCCAAAATTTTGCTGCATTATTTTAGCCCGATGCAGCAATTTATATGATATTTGGAAGCACTGTTGGTTATCACATAACCTTCGTATAGTTGAGAATTGTTCACAAAATATTGATTACCTCGACCTAAAAGTTATATGTCAAAATATTAAAAATGATAAAACACATTGTTCAATTACAAAATAAACATTAAAGCACAAAATTTGATCAAAATCTACAATCCACTAAACAGATTGTTGAACATCGCCAACATTAGGTCGTTTCTTTAGGGTTTCTGCATCGTCTCTTGTGGGCGTTTCTTTATTGGTTTGTTTTTTATACGTTCCCAAAGTCTTCTAATAATGTTAGAAATTACATCATTTTTATCGTGACCAGCTTCATCGGTTGTTCTAAGCCACCACGGAGTAGTTGTTTTCATTGGAGTTGTTTCTGTTGGTGTTGCTGCCGTGCTGGTGCCGTAATACACTGCCGTATACTGTATTTTGAAACCCGGTGCTGTAATAAACTTGTCACTATGGAAAATAATATAAGCGCTGTTGTTACTGGACTGAATTTGAGCATTGAAGTTTTCATAAAATCCCGTCAGATGAGCCAGCTGTGGTCCTGTTTGATCCGGTGTACCATCATACATGAATACGTAGTCAAAGTCATCTTCTGTGTAAAAGTAGTCTACTTCGAGAACAATATTATACCAGGAAGGAACATGAATGATCCAGATGCAGTCAACGTTATTTTGATAATTTTCCGGATAATTTGGCGAAATAATTGTGCCATTGTTTTCGTATAAGGTGCCCCCACAGCTAATCGATTGAGATGGCAGTTTGTCTGGCGGTATATAAAACTCTGCATCGTATCGAATATTAAAACCGTTTGCCACTGAGTACGAATTAGTTGTGAAACGAAGAAAGGCAAAATTTGACGAAGTAACGATAGTGTTATTGTATGGAACATATCCCTCTAGATCTGCTATGATTTTATTGTTTTCAGAATCCCCGTCGTAAACGTACAAATAATCACCACTTCCCAACGAGAACGATTGTATACTCATTCGAATAAAAGTACCGAAAGGTGTTTCTACAGACCATTGGCATTCAAGATCGTTTCCATAGTAATACGACGGGTAACCTGGTGATGAAATATATCCATAGAAACCAGATAAAGAGCTTTTCCCGCATGTACTATTGGACATGGGTTGCGTGGTAACAGGTGAGGCTGTTGTATCAGATTGTGTGTACTCATTTGTTGAATACACATAAATCAAAAATCCTTGATCAGTTACACCAGAGTTAGACTGAAAGTGCATTGTTGCGTAAGAAGACGTTGGAATATCGAGGTAGAATAAATAACCTGTAAACTTTGCAATGAGTTGTGAAGAATCGGTTCCAAATCCATTGTAAATTCTCACCCAATCGTTAAAGTACTCAAGTCTGAAATAATGGATCCCAAATCGCAAAGCGCCGTATCCACTGTCTGCTTGGATTCTCCATTGACAATCGGCATTGTTGGGATACCCAACACTAGAAAATCCCGGAGACTCTATAATCGCAGATCCCGTCAAATACTGAATTTCGCTGCGCTGCTGTGAGCTAGAATAAGTCATATCCGAGTATATTTTTTCTTTAGATGTTGCTCCGATAACGACAAGGTCCACCTATTAAAAAATGAAAAGTAGAAATGCAATAAGCTTCAAATACTCTTGAAGTAAACAAGTTAGTATATGAGCACAGATGACTGCGACAAAATGTCCGCGGGCCACAGTCCAATTGCAACGACACCATAGGGGTTTTTAATGTCGTGTTACGTGTTTGCGCCAAACTGGGACGAACACGTGCCTGACAAAAATTCAATAACGGATATTTTTTTTTTCATTGGTGCCATGTTATAATTAAAAAAGTTGAAATTTCTGACAGTAAAAACGTTGATTACAAATGGCGTAAGTTAGATTCGAGTGGTGTCTGAAATATATGGTTAAGCAATCAGGATGTAGTTAGCGTAATTTGTCAAAGCAGGTGACATTATTGTACAAAACATTCACACTAATTACGATAGCTATGTGGAGCAATTACGGGTTAAAAATATTTATTAAGAAAGTGTCACAGGGGAAGAAATAGTTGTCGAATGCAGTGTCGAATGGACTATCTCTCTGGAAATATCCAAGGAGAGCAAAATTACTGGCCAGACAATACATACCGTGTTCCCTTGGAAATAAGACAGGGTTCAGGACAGGTCATTTCAATTATTTTTTTCGAAAAATAACACTATTTTATATTATGGCTTATTTTATGGGATGTCTTTTATTTACATTTATCAAAAACTAAAATTACAAAGTATCGAATTACGAGATTTCCAAATATATAAATTATGAAAAAGATGACTGGGTCTTATTTCAAGGGGAGGGCTTAAATTAAAATTCTTTTTAAAATTCAGGCTAGGTCTTATTTTCGTGGAAAGGAAACACGGTAAGCCTACGTCCCTCTTGCTTTATATTGATGGGATTTTATTGAATAACTAAGGTTAAAATTTTATAATGCTCAAGTTATAGTGAACACTAAAATGCAAAGGTGCCAGTGGTTTCAGTTGAATTTAAATGTAGTTGTAGTAAAAATGGCAATACATAAATTCTATGGTGTACAAATGTATTGTATATGTGCAGTTTCGTAGTGTATAAACCTCAAATTCATTACCAAAACACTTTTTGAAGAAACTGTTGTGTTAAACAAGAAATAGGTGATCCAGTAGTTTGTGTACCAGGCTAGGGTTATGCCATAATTTTATTCCAATTTTCCTTATTTTTAGGGTTACCATATTTTTCTGATCTCAAAGCGGGACACATCCAAAGACCATAGCTGTGGTTTTTTCAACTTTAAGTTTAACGATTTTCCATTAGGGGCCTATATTAAAAACAATCCCGCTGTCTTCATTGACCATATTGTCATCGAGCGTTCATGCGCTATCTGCCTAAATATCGGTTTCAGTTCGAAATAAAGAAAGGAATTTACGTTAACGTTAAACATCATTTTGGCATACGGGGCTTACACATAACAACTCGTATAGTCCGGCAGAATCGGGCCTCAACATTGTTTTGGGACATAAAGTTTTTTTTATTGTTTAGATATAATGTATATGACATATATAATGATACCCAGGTGGGTGTGGAGTATATAATGTTGAGCAATTTTTTTTAAGTGGATCTAGAGTATTCGGTCCAAGATGACGCACATCCTGAACCCCGACCTGGTAAACATACAATGTTCAGGTTGTGCGCCATCTTGGTACGATTACTTCAGGAGCGCCTTTTTGTTAAAAACAAATATTTCATAACTACATGGTTTAGTTTTGTATACATAGTAACATTGAATCTCCTTACAACGTCAGGAATTCAATTTTAGTACAATGAATGGTAGTTTGTTTCACTAATACAAGCCAAGATCCATCGACAGCATCTAGCCACTTTCTATTGCGCTCTTCAAACTACATTTGCGTTGTCGCGCGCATTTCGTTTTCCTAGTTTAAGCTTAGGGACTTGGGAAATATTTTATTAGTTGAATTGGATTGGAATATTTGACCTCGTCTTTCACTCCGAACAAGGCCATGTAAAACCGTCCACTGGTATCTAAAGATGTGTAACGTGTTTTTTTTTGGAAGAACCGCAACCTTTCAGTGCGGCATTGACTTTGGCAAAATTAATATACAGTATCCTTGTGGAGATAGAGGATATGCGTATGCGAAACCGAGATGTGCACCTGTTATGCCAATTCCCGACATAGTTTAGTCAAACGTTTTGAATACTAATACATCACACACATTTTCCTGCGTGCTTCGGTTGTACGTAGTAACGCGCACATTTTTGCGCACATGCATCAAGTTTCACTTGATTATTGAGCTATAGATTTTTGACGAGCTTTTGTGTATACACATATATAATATAATTATATGATTTTATTCTATAGAATTTGTATGCTGTTCTAAAGAATACTAGTTTCAGCTTTTCCATTCTCTTAAACCGCGTGTTGAAAGTGAGTTTTGTAATATTGCGTGTTGGTTTCCAACATCCTTAAATCGGTGATGCCAGTAAATCTTTAAAACAAAAAGATCAGTAACATCTGCAATAAAAACAGCAGTACCCACTCAAATGACAGCTGGGGGATGGATATACTCTTAGTATCTGCTCCATCGCGTGCCTCTTACAGTCTTACCAGTTTACATGCGTGTCAATCGGTATCTAAGCTCAGCCAGAGACAATAGGTTTCGGACTGCAGTTGCCGTGACGAAATGTTTTTAAATATATATTCAACAATAAGATTATTTGATTGCATACTACTGAAAGTTCCGCCTTATATGTCTTTTCCCATTGCACTATTCCTTTACTGATATTCGATAATATGACGCTCATCTGACATGGTTCTTAAAGTGTGTAGATGGGTATAATCTTTTCCACGCTGTTCAGATGGGAATGCGCGAATATATATAAGAATTGCTAATATTGGTTTGCAATGCGATGAAATCCCATCTTGGCATTTCTGCCTCTCGCAATTGCTGCGTATACTTATCGGGGAATTTCTGTGTCGTGGTTATCGAATGAAAAAAAACATGGGAGTATTGTTTCTACTTCTCTACTACCATCAAACCTTGACATTTTGTGAAAACTTTTTTCCATGCAACCTTTTTTAAAACATCCCCAACAACCACAATTAATTTTGTTATTAAACTCTCGAAATAAACACATAAAATCATCAACGGATGCATATCACCACGTAGATATTGCTGAATTGATATTTATTTTACCATTTTTCATGTAATTCTTTCTGGTAAACCTGTTATCTATCGTAAATACAGCACATTTCACAATGCTGTAGTGTGACTATTTTGGCCTCACATTTTTGATATTTGTAGTTAGAGCTCTTGGGGCTCTGTCAAACAAAGGTACATACAAAATATTGGTTGTAAATTGCAAAACATGATCATGTTGTTGGAATAACTTGGCATTTTACCACCCGTATATCATTCATTGTTGAGAATATTATTGCGCACAACCTGAACATAGTATTGTAACAGGTTATGTTTCAGGTTGTGCGTCATTATGATGCACATGTTTGACGGAAACACTAATACAAATATCTCAATAAATACCTAAAAGTTATTGATTTTATTTCCTAGTAAATTTGGTGCTTGCGTAGTTTGTGCACCAAGATTGCGCACGACCTGAACATATCATTGTAACAGGTTATGGTTCAGGTTGTGCGTCATTATGATGCACAGGTTTGACGAAAAACACTAATGCAAATATCGAGCCGTAAAATAAATTGCTCAAGGCTGCAAACTCCACACCCATGTAGAAATGATGGGCAATGACCCCAGGATGAATAATCACAAATAAAAAAAAAACTTTATGTCTGAAATCAAACTTGGGCCAAAAAGGTCCCCTTATCTGCCGGACTAGTAGCAATTATCCGCTAATGTTAGCGGAAAACAACCAACCAGCGAGACTTTTGGCTGATCGGTCGGGACGCCGGGACAAGACGTTGAAAAGTGGGACAGTCCCGCCTAAAACGGGACGTAGGGTAAGCCCACTTATTTTAGTTTTATAGCGACTTCGAGGAATGTCTGTGTTAGCCAAGTGAATACACCCCTAGCCAATAGCTTCAGTCCCTTAACACTACTTGATGTAAAGTAGGCAAACAAAATTAGTTACGGTACCTCCATATTGATACACACACTTCTGAATCGCCGCGAATTGCTTGTAGGAGTGTATTGAATTGCTTGTTAGAAAATATAAAATGGCGGTGTATTATACTAGGAAATAAATTAAAACTCACTTCATTGTTTGTTATAGATCTTTTCTTCACTTCATCGTTTTCTGCATTTGATAAGGCAAGATCGAATACACACAAGAAGGCAGTAAAAACGGATAAAATCGCTTTCAGTGAAATCATTTCACCGGCTGGCCTAAATCTGAAGATGAAAAATAATTTTGACCGTGTGAAAGAATAAATTATAAATTTTGGTCCTCCCGTAGTATGTGCATCAAGATGGCGACCACCGGAAAGTAGTGTGTGTATCAGGTTGGGGTTTGGTCATAATTTCAGGTACAAATACTACTGGAGTCACTTGGCTAGTACCCCTAACTCGAAGTAGAACTAAAATAGGGAAAATTGGAATAAAATTATGGCCTATCCCTAACCTGGTACACATTCTATGTACAGGTGTCCGCCTCTTGGTGCACATACTACGGGAGCGTTTGCCTCCAACTAATCTTGCCGTTTTGAGCCAGTACGCTGTCGGTACTAAACCAGGAAATTCGGTAAACTGCACCCTGTCCCAAAGAGTGCATAAGTACAGTTACCACTCATTTTCGATGTTATATAGTTTGAAGAGCGAGACGACATACGAAAAAATAAGATGAAAAAAGGGTACGAAACATCCAACCATGCGTGTGTCACGTGATCACATTTATAAATTTTTCTTCGAAACTCCAACTCAAATTCCGACCCTGAGAAGTAACTAAATATAATGTATATATGTCAAATAATTACAAGCCGATACATAGTCCACATCTTAACAATGCTTATTACAACCATATATAAAGTCATGGTGTTTTATTTCGGGGCTATTTATTGCAGTGACTTTAAAATACTACTAAATTTAACCTTCAAAAAAGTATTTGATTATAAGATTGCAGATTTCCGATCAATGTTTACCCCCATATCAACTTGGGCGTTTATTCGCCGGAAACCGCTTTCCGCCAATTGCTATTTTTCTATAAAAGTTATACATTACCAAATAATCGCGATAAACAACCATTAGTAGAGTTATAATATAATAACCGGCAATATTTATCATTAGGCAAGGTATAGGCTTGAAGCCTGGGGGTCTCAACATTTAATTTTTGGTACTCTCGTAGCGTGTGTAACAGGTTAGGGTTAGGCCGTAATTTCATTCCGATTTTTCCTAATTTTGGTTCTAAAACGAGTTCGGTGATTGTCTGTGTTAGCCAAGTGAATATACCCCCTGTCCATAGGCTTCCGTCCCTTTACACAACTTGATGTAAAATAGGCGAACAAAATTACTTACCTCCATATTGGTACGCATACTTCTGGAGAGCAAAAAAAAGTACTTGACGATAAGATTGCAGATTTTCAATCAATGTTTACCCCACATATCAACTTGAGCGTTTATTTGCTGGAAACCGCTTCCCGCCAATTACTATTTTTAATAAAGAAGTTATACATTACCAAATAATCACGATAAACAACCATCAGAGTTAAAATATATATACAAAAAGTACTTGACGATAAAATTGCAGATTTCCAATCAATGTGTACCCCCATATCAACTTGAGTGCATATTTGCCGGAAACCGCTTCCCACCAATTGCTATTTTTTAATAAAAGTTATACATTACGGAGTTATCACGATAAACAACCATTAGAGTTGTAATATAATAACCGGCCATATTTATCATCAAGCAAGGTGGGCTGAAGGCTGGGGCCTCAACATTCGATTTTCGGTTTTCCCGTATATTTCCTGTACCAGGCTAGGGTTAGGCCATAATTTTATTCCGATTTTTTCTAATTTCAGATCTCTTACAAGTTCGGGGATTTTCTGTATTAGCCAAGAGAATATACTCAGTGGTGGGATTCAATTTTTTGTCAGCCGGTTCCTTCACAAAATTCATATTTTTTACCCGGTTCTGATACAAAAATTAATTGACAGTAACCAGTAATGCTAACCGGTTGGCTGATCTCATAAAATTCCGTGAGACGGTTCTATAGAACCGGTGCGAACCGGCTGAATCCCACCACTGAATATACCCCCTGCCCGTAGCTTTCAGTCCCTTTACACAACTTGATGTAAAGCAGGCAAACAAATGTTTAGCCACATATCAACTTGAGCGTTTATTTGCTGGAAACCGCTTCCCGCCACTTGCTATTTTCAAAAAAAAAGTTATACATTACCAAATAATCACGATAACCAATCATCAGAGTTAAAATATATATAAAACCTTATTTTTTCATTCCAAATTCACGGAATCATTTGACGTCACAATGCTTGCATACGATGTGCATTATTAGAACTAAAAGCAATGTTATTTATATATATTTTAGTTATTTCGTTTGGTTCTTATTTTTCATGTATATTTATTTTCTATTTAACTATTTGCTCCAGATTGTGTTCATTCAAAAAAAGTTTAAATACTGGTCATTTGACGTCATCTGCTGCTGTATACAGCAATTTAGGTGTCGCTGACACGTTAACTTTATAGTTTATTCGCGGCTCCTCGCCTATTGCAGTCGAATTATTGTACGACTGTTATTTTTTTTCTCTCAAATCATTTATTTTCTTTGTTTATTTATACAATATTCCATGCACGACGGTAATAAATATCTGAATCTGTAAATTCAATAAAAAATAATAAAATAAATTCACGAATCTAATGCAACGTATTACTTCGGATTTCAATTGTGACAGTTTGTAATTGAAAGACGCAATGTAATTCCACTTACTTCAAATATATGTGATATATATAATATTATTGAATAATATTCACATAGAAAATTACAATCACTTTCAGTGATCGGAAAGTTGCGACGGAATATTACGGAGGGTTAATTAACGTTTCAAACATGCCATCTACATGCGGGGTTAGTTATGTGCGAGAGGATTGCTGGACTCCTCGTCGTCGTAGGATGGATGGTTCCCGTAACCGCTGGTCGGTTACGGCTTCCTCCACCATTAAGTCCCTGCTTCCGAAAACAAATAACTAAGAGCGTACTTGGTGTATATGCATAGGTACCGTTTTATTATTATTATTATTGGACACGTACCGTTTTTCCCCGAAAATAAGACTGAGTCTTATTTCAATTTTCTTCCGAAAGATAACACTAGGACTTATTTTCAGGGATGTCTCATATTTTCATTTATCAAAAACAAAATTACAAAGTAGAGGATTACGAGATTTTCAAATATACAAAATATAAAAACGATATCCATTTACTTATAAATAACGGTTCCATTACATTTGAACCCACGTACATTTGAACCCACGACGATTGCATCTGTATACTATTGCACCTACAGAAAATTTTTTTGATTTACGGATATTTGAACCCATACTAACCTAACCCATGGGTTTTAGCACCTGCATATAGATTGAACCCGCGGATATACACATGGGTTCAAATGTACTTGGGTTCAAATGTACGGTCACCATAAATAACACATCCTATTTCAAGAAAAGGGCTTATAGTAAAATCATTTCTAAAATTCAGGGTAGGTCCTAATTTCCGGGAAACACGATAGTGGACCCATGGATCGTTTTGTTTTGTTAAAAAGTTCCCCCTTATCGTTATTACCAAATGATTTAAAATTTCATTGGGTGAAGATTATATTTTTCGCTAGAAGGCTATTACTTTTATTTGGTCCTAAATCTGATATTTCATCTAAAATGTGTTGCATAATTTTCAATTCCGGTAACACGTTTTTAGGACATCGTAATGGCTGTCTTCCACGTTTTTATGACGTCGCGACGAGTAGTTTACTATGACCACAGAATTGAAAATATATATATATATATATATATATATTGCATACCTATATTACGGCGTTTTGGGACTTTGTGTCCATATATATATTTGAGCATCGCTCTCTCGTTTCTCAACGTTTTGAGAAACCACATTGACCTCACATTTCTAAGTCCATGCTTCCGAAAAGAAATAACTAACTAATCCCATACCCGACATGGCATGGTAACCGGACGAGAGGCCGTGGTTCGCCATATGATTAAGCCGTCTTATCGGTTTTTGTTCGCTCGGGATAAATAGGTAATTCCTATCCTAAGTCAAAAACCTCTAGTGCCCCACACGCCCTCACGTTTATTCCTCCTATATTTATTAGGACTTATCAAGACTTATTTTAATTATTTAAATAATTTACCGTGTTTTCAAGGTATTATTTAAATTTTCCTCCGGGAAATAACACTAGAGCTTCCGGGGGAGATTTCTTTCATTTTCAAATATCAAAGACAAAATTACAATGTAAGGAATTACGAGATTTTGGATTGAACAAAATATGAAAACCTATATTCATTTACGGGTACTCCTGAAGTATGCGCCCCAAGATGTCGCACAACCTGAACCCCAACCTGGTACACAACCTGAGTTCAGGTTGTGCGCCATCTTGGTGCGCATACTTCAGAAGGTCTTATTTACTTATAAATAACACATTTTCCTCTTTCAAGCGTTTTAGATTATTTATCTATTTAAATTATTGCTTGTTATCGACTAGGGCACCTAGATCAAAATAAAATTTTCGCTATCGACTAGGTCCTGTTTTAAGGCTCACATTAAAATCGATTTCAAAATTTAGGCTAGGTCTTATTTTTTGGTAAACACGGTAGTATTCATTTCAAAATGAATCCAAGACCGAGTCATCAGCCCTATTTCAACAAGTAGATGTAAGGAAGGCATAGTACACTTTGGTGGCGCAACATCGTGGCGCAATATTTTCGGCGTCACGTGTTCAAAACAAACCAACAAACGTATAAAAGCGGATCCGCTACTGCAGCGTTGCTATTGTTGTCGATGTTTGCATTCGGAGGTAGGTGGTATTGCTTTGTAAATTGCTAGTTTGCAATGCTGCAACACTTTAATACACTCTATCTTATACACTTCCACACTTTTCTATATCGTTTTATGAATCCCGTCTCACTCATCACACGCACAGCCGCTATTCACTACCGTACCGGTACTTACTACTGTAAGTAGACTAATTTCACGCAATTTGATTATGAAGACGCCTGAATAATGACCAACCGTTTATAAGCAATTCATGTTTGTTTGATTTGGTTTCTTTCTTCCACGTGAGTGAATGCGTTTAATACGTTATAAACTTATTTTTAGGTTTTGTTCACTTTCCAGATTTAAATCTATCTGTCTATCATGAGGAATTAAACATTTGACAAGAAGCGTAAATAAATGATTTTTTGCATTTTTATCATATGCTGTTAATATTTTCAATTTTTCCAATTTCTATTTCCTCATTTCAGATCTAATATTTGGCAGAGATTCAATCTGCTAACTCTACCCAACATCATGTCTGATTCTACAAGGTAACTTCAAAATTCATTTTATCTCACTTTGTTGCGATTTATTGAGCCCGTACACTTTGAACACGGGTGCATTCGCAGAGCTATTTTAGCATAGTTCAGTAAAAGGACGGAAGCCTATGAGCAGGGGATATATCCACTTGGCTAACACAAACAGTCCCCGAACTCATAGAACTGACATTAGGAAAATCAAAATGAAATTATGGCATAACCCTAACCTGGCACACACACTACGGGAGTACCGTCAAATATATACCTAAAGCCTGGCAAAATTTTCCAATTGCCCAATATGCTGCAAAAAAGTCTACTACCATTTAAGACTACTTTTCATCATTAAGAATTTCCCGCATAGTATTTGATTAATTCAGTTTCAACTCTTCACATATTCATAATATATTTAACAGATTCACATGTGATTATGCGAAACGAAAAGCGAATTGCAAAAAATGCAAACAACCAATAGATAAAGGAGTTGCCAGAATCGCCAAGGTTACTCCTAATTTTTTCAACGATGGGGACGGCGAAATGAAAATGTATCATCATATAAACTGCATGTTTGAGGTTTGTGATACATTAATGTCTTTTCTACTTCTATATAAATCATTGAACCGTGAGTAGTCGGAATCGTCTCATTTCACCTGGCATGTGCATATGCTGCTATTTATAGCATACTTGTTTTATGTTAAGGTAGAAGACAAATAGTATTGAAGTGGAATCACCAGTTGGTTCATTACAATGTAATTTTTATGTTTTTAGTGCACTTTAAATTATTTATGTTATTAGTGTTTCAAGAATTAAGTTAAATTAATGAGAAGAAAAGCTATGACTCGAGTCATTATTTTTCTAAAACCATGAAATGACACGTTTATCTGCATTAGTTTCTACTCAAAGTTCATATCATTTGTAAGTAAACACATATACGACACTAATTTGACAATGAATTCTACGTTATACACTCAATCGAAGTACTGGTACTTGATCAAACTTTCGTACCCATCCAAATTCAAAACACAGTCTATACCGGGCCTATTTAGCTCTTGAGTGCTGTGATTCAAATCATTTGGTCGTTGAAACACTTTTGTTCATAAGCGCACTCATCTTGGTTATAATTTAATTCATACCCCCTGTGTCCTATATGTCAATATCTGATACTTATGACTTTTACTACCCTAGTTTCCACTTTTTTAATGTAGTCAATTCCGATTCCACAGAATATGCAACTGTCATCAAATATATGAATGTTTAAAACTCAATTTACAAAAACTTTAAAATTAGTTCAATTTCAACTGAATTATTCGATATTCTTTTGTGTGAGCTTTGATACATATTTCACTACAGTCAAAAGTGTCTTTTTCCATTGCTTAGGTATTCTCTCGAGCACGAGCAACCACCAAGAAAATTGAAGATCCGAGTGACTTGGAGGGTTTTGCAAATATGGAAGATGACGAGAAAACTGAAATTAAGAAATTAATCGTAGGTAAGAACAGGCTATAGATTTTTAAGTATTTGATCTGGGATAGTGTTTACAAGTTGTATTGGTACATGAATGTTATATAGGTATCTCTGAATGAATTTCAATATCAGTGCCTCCTGTAGTATTAAAAACTGTTTCTCTGGAATGAATCTGGACTGTGAGAAGTGACTTTGACTAATATATTTTTATTCCTTCTTTGTGAGATGGAACCCCTGTTTGTTATAAAGAATTCAGGCACAACTATCTTTTAGGAAAATTTGATTAGTTTGGTTTATCATACTGAATCTATTACAATTTTAGTTGGGTAGTTAACATGGGGATAGAATCAAAGATATGTGTCACATATGACGCCAACATTCTAAGCATTGTATGCGCATTATTCACACACTTCTAATTGAGAATTATCCTTGAACATATTGCGACTTTCAAGTCAACTCATATTTATCTGATATTATGTGACTGATAATCACACTAGTCCTTACATAAGCAATTCATTCCAACCTACAGAATTATGTGCAAAACAAGCTGAAAAGCAGGCCAAGTCACCTCGTGGTGGAGGAAAGAAAGCAACACCGAAGAAACAAAAACCTGCTAAAGCACCTTCTCCAGTTAAAATGAGTAAGACATATATACTGCATTTAGGTTATGTCAAAAAAAATTATCGTTCGATTAAAAGATTTATTTTTAGGTCCATGGAAACCCAACATTGTCATATTTATTCATAAAATTTTCAATACATTATTTTTTGATTACGGTATATATTGTTATATTTTCCTATCAACAGCTTTATGGTTATCTGGGATGTGGACTGCTGAGTAGTTTAGGACTTCTCTAATTGGAATCAATCGTAAAATTGTCAACTGAATGGAAAATAGGTTAGCAGACAACAGAGTTTTCAGAGCCAATTTTTTGTTTTTTTGAGGTGTAGTTCCAAGTATTTTTTTACAAAACATTTTTGTCAGCTTAGAGTCTGGTAGAAACTTTACAGTGGTTCCACTGCTGTGTAGTTATGGTATTGTTGTTCTTCTTAATATGTTCTGGAATTTTATGCGAGATAAAAGATATTTGCAATTGCAAATTGTTAATCAAAAACAATGTTACTATTCAGAAGCGAGTCCACTGTCGAAGCCAATCCAATCTGCTTCCATACACACATTGAGCACAAGTGCTGATTCATCTAAACCGCCTCCTCCGTTCTCGAAAGATAATAATTTTCGTGAATATCGTAGACTATGTGCAATGATTGCTGATGAATCAAGTTATAACGAGAAAACCAATATTGTCAAGAATTTTATTACTCATGGAGCAAGTGGCTGTAAGTTTAATTTAATAATACAATTAATTTATTGTATATTGACAGATTTAGAAATAGAAATTTTATATTCATTTTTGGTGGGGGGAAAGATGATAAGACAGCTCACTCATAATTATGGCGTACCATGGCCTCTTGTATTGTTACCAGTCTATGTCTGGTATGGGATTAGTTAACGAGGGTTTCTGATGTATGGACTTGATGATGGAGGAATCCATGACTGACCAGCGGTTATGTAAGCCACCTTATGACAGCTAGGAGTCCAGCAATCCTCTCACACATAAATCATTCCCCCATGTAGGGATGGGCAATATAGAATACCGAATCCGGAGGATTCGAATCCCAAAGTATTCGAATCCAACGGGATCTGATAACAGGATTCGGTTTCCGCCTCTCTGGCGCCAAGCGTCAATTTTTGTATTTCGGGTTTCTAATTTATCAATTATAGACGAGCGTTTTTCTCGCGTGGAAATCTCTCTCGTTTAATTAAACTTGCGTCTGCTCGCAAAGAACCCGTAAATCGGTAAACATCAAACACTGTAATTTCAATCGGCATATTAAGGACAAGAAGTCGGTAATATAACCTCACGGCGAGGACTCGTTATTGCACCACTTTTGCCTTTTCCTTCTTTGCTACCCAGCTAGCGTTATTTGTGCCGACTTATTGGTGATATTCCGATAATCTGAATGCAACAATCTTTAATTGTTTACAGACGTGCCTTGCCTCATTTTAAATTAAATGATTTTTCGCGACCTACGAGTTTTCCCAAAAAAAGGATGCACGTAAACCAAAAGCCAGGCGTTAAATGTTATAACATTACTCGCCATTAATTTAGATCAAATATTATTCACGAATAATTTTATTATACCATTTTCCGAAATACAAAGTTATATCGCAAAACGCGAACAACTCTCACATTTAAATTTCACTCTCAAAAGATTACATATTTTTCGGTCCGTTTCTATCGTTCAAGATAGACGCACGTTTGATCGAGTATTCTGTAGTATTTTAGTCGCCGATGAATTTTGAAAAAAGTTGCCGCATCTGGCGAAGATAGTGACGTATTGAATTTGAGTAGGGCTAAGTCTGGGTAGATAATGATTAATGATAACATTTCTATCGTTCAAGATAGACGCACGTTTGATTGAGTGTCTGTTGTATTTTAGTCGCCGATAAATTTTGAAAAAAGTTGCCGCATCTGGCTAAGATAGTGACGTATTGAATTTGAGTAGGGCTAAGTCTGGGTAGATAATGATTAATGATAACATTTCTATCGTTCAAGATAGACGCACGTTTGGTTGGAAGTCTGTAGTATTTTAGTCGCCGATGAATTTTGAAAAAAGTTGCCGCATCTGGCGAAGATAGTGACGTATTGAATTTGCGTAAGGCCAAGTCTGGATAGATTTGTAACGATATGTAACGATAATCATAGAAAAATGAGTTCGTCTTCAGATGTTATTACATAATAACTAAGTACGAAATCGCGTTTACGGGAACTTGGTTTTACGTGTCTTGCTCTCACAGAATAAAAGGTTGATTTTAATTGATAGTGGTTAAATTTAATATTTTGCAACGGCGCATAGGTTGCAGTGGCCACACGCTGGTTCTCAGCGGGTTCGTTTTAGTATACTCGGCAGACTTACATTAATAATGATTTAACGCCGTTTCAAGTCTATTTTGTATTTAACCGCTTACTATTAAAGTGTGTAAAGCGTGTCTTAATTTAGCATATCAGTATTTATTAGTATTTAGGGATTACATACCTTTGGAACAATTGAAGGCAAAAAATATTGTAATATTCCTAAATTTTATTGTCCTGGGAACTGCCTGTTTAGTATCAAATGAAATCCAATGTTCAGGACATTTCCAAATAGATGATACATTTATAGTAAGTAATACATTTGCAATTTTTTACCATCTAAATCCAGCAATGTAGAAATTCCCACTATTTGAATAAGTATAAAAATAGAATAGGATTCGGTATTCTGGATTCGATTTAACTATTCTAGAATATTCTAGAATAGTTAATTCTTCTACATTGCCCATCCCTACCCCCATGGGGATCCCGCTTTTCTCCTATCGTGATATGATATGAGAATACCTAAATCAAAGCAATCTGTATTTTCGATAAATGGACATAGTTCAAGAGACATAGTACTAATCACCCTAGGATGATCAATAGTTAGAAAACATGAATGAAACATCAATGATTTTTTCTGACCGATCTTCCATGAATTTTACAGCTGGATATACAGGTGACCTTCACATCCTCATCAAACTTTTACTTCCTGGTTCAATCAAAAGAACTTATAATCTTCAGAATAAAACAATTGCAAAAATTTTCAGCAGAATATTTGATACAGACCTTGATGAAATGATGGAACATCTAGAACAGGTACAAGTTTACAGCTATAACTAAATTTGAATATTTTTTTAACCTTTAACCTTGCTTGCTCAAAGTGACGCTCACTGAAACTAAAAGATCACTGGTGATACGTTCCAGCAACCATGTGTGAGCGTCTACATGAATCAGCATTGTACTTAGGAATACGTTTGCCACCGCACCTCTGATTACCCTGATTGTGTTCGCAAGTTCGAAAACCGTGGGGAATACTAATGTGCAAGAGGATTGCTGGACTCCTCGCCGATGTTTATGTAACCGCTGGTAGTTCACCATCAAGTCTGTGCATCTGAAACAAATAACTAGCTAACTAATCCCATACCCAGAATGGATTGCTAACCAGACGAGAGGCCATGGTTTGCCATATGATTAGAATGTATTATCCCCTTAAGAACTATACAAACATTGTCATAGTAAAGACTTAATAATTTTAACATACTTTAATAACATAATTTTTAGAACTGCTCGATTTTGATAATCAATATGTTTACGATGGACTTGACCAGTCGCTTTCTGAAGCATTAAGAAATTTTTAGTAAGGATGTATCTTAATTTTATTTTTCAAAGTAATTTATCACATTCTGTTAATTAACAATAATCTTTTTTTTGCCAGGGAGATGTTTCTGAAACTGTGTTTAAATTTTTTGAAGAAAGTGACTTTTTTCCACCTTGTAAGAAGAGTAATTTAACAATACATGATGTTGATGGAATGCTAGGGAGATTAGAAGGGTAAGGCTACCTGTACTATTGTTATTGAGATTGGATTATTATTGGGAAAGAATATTGGGATCTAACATTTTTTCCTTAGAATACAATATTATAGGTATTTAAATGCCCAGGTTTGGCACAATCAATCAATCATCATTTATTTGTCAACACAATACAATATAAATAGATCACGAGGAATATGACGAAATATGAGGCAAACAAAAACGACTAACATTAATTGTGTGACAGGAGTCGCGAGGGACTTCAAATGTCTTTGAGCAGGGATACATATGATGCTGATTCAGCTTAATGAATAAATTTAGTAAATGCAGATGCTTCTAATTAATCTTAATTATGGTAACCTCCAGGCACATTTTGAACATTTCACGACTGTCAAGGCATAGTTTTGGTCTACAAGGAATGATAATCTAAATTTCAATCAAGATACTTTTTCCTTCACATGAATGGGGACCACAGTCATATTGTCAAACTTTATCATCACTAGCTATCCCAATTCAATGTCAGAACCAACATTATACACAATGATTAACCTGTTTATAGCTTTGAATTCTCTTGGGGAGAAGTGTAAAGGGATTGCTTGATTCTTTTTTGTCACTGAGTATTTCACATTAATTTTTCCCAATTTATTTGGTCTTCTTGGTCATGTCCTTCAAGTCCATGCATTAGAAACAAATAACTGGTTGGTAACTTGGCCGTGGTACACCATATTATTAAGGTGTCATCCTTTCCCCGGTTTATTGGATAATCAGAATCCTATGGTATGTTGATTATTAATAACCCTGAATTAAAATCCCTGCAACACATGGATTTTTCACCTATTAAATACTCAAAGCATTTTTTTAACCTTTTTGACTTTCTTTTTTGTTAATTATTGCTTATTGTATGTTTTTATCACAGCCTCACAAGAGAAGAAGACCAAGAGAATGTATTGAAAACTTTTGCACGTAAATGCACAGCAAATGATTTGAAAGCAGTGATAAGACTCATAAAAGGAGATCTGAGGATAACAGCTGGTGATAAGCATATGTAGGTTCACCCTATTCATATTAGCCTTCGATAACTGCTCACTTTTGGTTGTGCTGTCTATTTGATTGGATTAGTTTAGTTGCTACATAGCCTACATATACCCCAGCAAGCTGCTACTTATTATATTTTTAAGATTCAGTCTTTCGTGATGTTTTTATAAATTCTCAAATGCTATAATGTTAACTGATAGTTGAAGTCTGGTAGCTTTTTCTTCACCGCTTTCAGACGCATTTTTTGGCTTTTCTAAACAATTCTCATTTTATGCTATTTATTTTACGCGGCAAACAACCAGAATTTTTTGATTTCTCCAGATTTGAATTTTTATCACATTTTTATAAAATTCTCAAATGCTGTACTTTGCATTTGACTGAATGTTATTACCTGGTAAATTTTTCATCAGTTTTATTTTTCATAAAATTCCACCTGTTCTTTGATGCCACTATTTTAATAAACTCCACCCCATACTGAGTAATCGTGCCGCCCATAATAAATTCAAATGTTGCACGGCCCATATTAGCATATTGTTTTGAACAAGCTGATACATAGAAAGATGCACTAGGACCATAATTGTCCTAATCAGTTACTGTATTTTATTTACCCTGTGAAGATAGCAGACTCTCTCAAAGAATAACCCTCAACTCAACAAAACATCAGGGACTTCTTCCCAACACTGATTCTAAAGTCTAATACAGGGGTCAGCAACCTACGGCCGGATCCGGCCCTCGACACTTCACTGAATTATAGTAACAAAACAGCTGTTTTATCGATTATATTCTTTACGCAAAAGAATTTACGTTTAGACTAAATTATATTGTATCGTAACAAGTATATAATTCACAATTACTAGTTTTAATAAGTCTATAATTTAATTATAAGTTAGACAAATGGCAACAAAACGCAGAAAAGTTGATGCTAAGTGCAAATGCTTTAATGGCGCAGAAAGGATTTAAATGGGTAGTCTTCGCTGCTTAAAATTTAACTTCTGATTTGTGTGAAAAAATGTGAATCATATCAGTCATCCGTTCGGTTTTTAACTTTCTAAAAATATGTGTGCCCCGTCAATGACTTGCAACCTTTAATTTTGGCCTGCGAGCAACAAATGGTTGCCGGCCCCCGGTCTAATACATGAGTCAGCTAGTTAATAAGGCCATATTAACTGCAAGTTTCATTACACCATAAAATCCTATTGCTTTTAGCAAACTGGTACATTGGAAGATGTATTCACACCAGAACTTTCAAGTCTAATCCATTTCTCTAATCAGGGTAGATTGTTGACATGTACCTAGCAATGTACAGTTATTATACAACAACGCAGTTAAGACATTAACTAGAATAAATGTTGCAATAAATAAAACTTGAATTTAGACTCGAAGCACTTGACCCAAATGCTCATGAAGCGTTCAAAGCATCAAGAGATTTGGAAGACGTCATCAAACGTACGTTGGAACAGAAAAAATCTGGGGGTTCAGGGTTGGAAGTTCGGGCTTCTCTGATGACCCCTGTCGCTCCTATGTTAGCTGAGGTAGGTTTTAATGAGTTCTCATTTTTCTATCTGCTGACAAATTAGTCTATTCGAATTCTCATGATATTACGGAATAACATCTTTTCAACATCAAATGATAAAATAGTGCTTTTCTCCCTTAAATTTTATAGGTTTTTGGAGAATAATTTTTTTCATTTCAAATCCATACCAGTGTTTATCAAAAGTTAACTTTCTTAAGTTTAGATTGTAATTTGTTGGATGGCTTTTCACCTCTATTTTATTACTCTTTGGAAACTGTCTTTGGTCATATGTCAGCATATTTTCACTTCATCGCATTTTTGGTAGCCTTACCTTTTTAATAATTAAGTGCAAAAACAATAAAAAACCTTCGAAAACCTTGCAAAAACACTGAAAAACCGTCCGAAACCGCCAAAAACCCTGCAAAAATGTCCAAAACAGTGAAAAATTGTCAAAAACCAACAAAAGTACTCTTACTATTATAATTTGATACTGCAGCCTTCTAATTGTTTGCTGTTTAATTAATCAAAATGTTTTCCAAGGCTTGCAAATCAGTTGAACAAGCCATGAAGAAATGTCCAAATGGAATGTATTCTGAGATCAAATATGATGGAGAAAGAGTTCAACTTCACATGGATAAAGGAAACTTTCAATTTTACAGCAGAAGTTTGAAACCAGTGCAAAAGCATAAGGTGTGGTTTGTTTCTATTATTTGTTGATGATAAATGAAAAAAAATTGGTACTCCCGTAGTGTGTGTCCCATGTTGAGTTGGACCATAATTTTTTCCGATTTTTCTTATTTTAGTTTTATTACGAGTTCGGGACTGTCTGTGTTCGCCAAGTGAATATATCTCTTGCCCATTGGCTTCAGTCCCTTGATGTAAAGTAGGCGAACAAAATTAGTTACCTCCATATTGGTACACACACTTCTGGAGCGTCTTGATTTGAGGATAGAAGTAATTGTGTTTAAGCTATAGAGTATTAATTTAAATATTGTAGCGTATTTACGCTAAAGGTCAGCGTTGGATTCATTCCACCTAAGTAAATATGTCCGTTTCTAACAATCGAGAATACAAACAACTTTGTTTGCAAATACTTATCGCCAAGCCATAGAATTCAAAGTTTCAATTCATAAACGTTTTTGATGGCCCAAATGACATAGCAATCCAGTTTCATACCAAAATATTTTTAGGAGCAATTGTTTAAAGCTAGGTAATGCACACTCGCTCAATTATTAAGGATTGATCTTCGAGCGAAGGTGTGGTTGAACCCAAAATGCCAAGAGCTACCGAGTTTTTATTCAATCATGAGAAAATCCAGTCAAAGCAGATTGGATTGGGCTCCTACAGTTCAAATTGATACTTGATCAAAATTTTCAAGAATTTCAATATGGTCTCCCAGAAAATTCAATGCCACCACCATTCTTCTTTAGTTAAATAAATACATATTACTGTACGTCTGCTCACAGCTTATGTATGCAAATATGCAATGCTCAATTCCTGTTCACCAGGAGTTGGCAAATTACGCCACACTGGTCAAATCCGGCCTGGCGAAGTGTTTCATCCGGCCCATTTGTGCCTGCTGAAATTATCGATATAAATTTCTGTTGAAAATATCGACGAAACTAAAGTCATAATGACCCGAGTTGTTACATTGTGATTCTTATTTATAAGTACCAGTATATATAGGTTAGCCTAGATGCTGGACTAGCTGATTTTTATTCATGGTTTTTCATATTGAGTTTTTAGCCTTCGGTACAGTAACCACGTCTATTATCTGTAACGGGTCTGTTCAGGAGAGTAATTGCCCACTCATACTGTACACCCTTATGCTTCCACACTTGGCAATGTGCATGTATCATATTGGTCATTTTTTATATATTTGACAGATTGCTTTTAATGATCTTTTTTTCAGATTGTCCATTTTGAGGAAGTTATTCCAAAAGCATTTCCCCATGGTCACAGTATGATATTAGACAGTGAAGTGTTACTCGTGGATAACAATACAGGTATAGTAAGGAAATATTGTTAGTTCAGAATTTATTTTGGCACTCCCGTAGTGTGTGTACCAGGTTAGGGTTAGGGCATAATTGGATTCCGATTTTCTTTATTTTAGTTCTATTACTAGTTTGGTGACTGTCTGTGTTAGCCAAGCGAATATACTCCCTGCTCATAGATTTCAGTCCTTTTACACAACTTGATGTAAAATGGGTAAACAAAATTTGTTACCTCTATATTGATACACATACTTCTGGAGCCTCTTTATTTCATCACAGATACCATTGTTGATTGTAAATTCTGTTGAAGTTCTTTATTTTAGAATTGTGTTTGCCTACTTGTAACTGAAAAGTTTAAATAAATGTGAATGGAATGTTTTTGTGTGTAGCAGGTTATAGTTTCGGTAGTTGCTTTGCAAGTTTATTTTTACATTAATCTTCATTTCCAGTACATGGCTTATAGATTTGCTTTCAAATCTTAACTGCCCGTATTTCAAACCCATTTCTACTTTTGCAAAGCTCTAATCAATTTGGTTGTGCTGTATCATTCATGTCTAGTCATTCAACTAATGTTGCTGCATACTTTTTTGATTACCTATTATGCCAGAGATTCGAATATTAGCTTACTGCTTATGTTAATCAATTCAAATCATTGGTTATTCCAAAATGGCCAGTCCTAATGCTTTCTGTAACACAATTTTTTTTAAATATGCTTCACAGGTATTCCTCTACCATTTGGAACACTCGGAGTTCACAAGAAACAAAAGTTTACTTCAGCCACTGTTTGTCTTTTTATTTTTGATATTCTGCATTTCAATGGAGAAAACTTAATGAAAAGGTAACAAGTATTTGAGTGTTCTCTTCATTTTTTTAAGCAATAAGCTGTCCCGCAACAAAGGTAACAACAGCGATCTTCAATAGTATTATTCAATAAACTTAATACTCAGTTCGCCATTCAATTTTTTTTTTTTTTATAAAGAGACATAGCTCAATTCATTGTGGTTTTTGCCATGATCAAAACATTTTCGTCAACGGTGTAAAATGTGAATTTGCAAGACTAAATTTAAATAAATAATGTGAAAAGTTCCCGAAGTATTCGTAAGTTGTGCGTCATCTTGGTACGAATACTTCCGGAGCACCAAAAGTTGGTCTTTATATGGAATTGTAAACTGTTGAAACATATTTATCCCATCTATAATCATCTAAACTGAATTTGGAACATTTTTAATAATCTAACATTTCTTGTAACAGACCAATTCGGGAACGAAGAAAACTTTTGTCAGATAATATAAATGAAATCAAGAACAGAGTGATGTTGTCAGAAATGCAATTTGTGAATGTAAGTTTGTGTTCGACTATTTTGGCTTTGATGTTATCTCTGGTTCAAGCGCCACCATGTCCACCATTTCACCACAGGTGTAATGAAAATTAAATTTTTCGTAAGAAAGGCCTCTTCTGTATGGATTCCGGTGCCTTGCTAAAAAGTGATTATTCATTCAGTTCGCAATTGTCCACGTCATTTACGATGTAAACCAATGAGCGACAAAAACCAATTACGACAAAAACCAATGAGCCCAAAGCACTGATTTTCTTGATCACAATGATCCAGTTTAAGGGCCTGGATATTACAGTACAGTATTATCTTTTATTGGACACGTAGTGGACATAACGATCGTTTCAATATTATGTTGTCCTGGTTCTTGTTGTTTGTCACAGAATAAGTGACCTAGTGGAAATATTAAAAAACAGCTTTTCTCTTCGAATACTGGACCAATTGCTTTGAAATTTTCAGTGGTTGAAGATAAAAATTTTCCCCAGAAGGCTATTACTTTTATTCATTTTAAATATTTCTGTTAGCTCCGTGAGATTTGTTTTTGTTTGCTAAACGTTCTGCGGACATCGGACGCCATTTTGTGTCCTACTGTACTGCTTCGCTTGGTGTGAATATATTTGTAGACTGTGATCTGACGGTACGGTAAACCGTACTGTACTGCGAACAGACGTGTCCATATATTTGAGCGTAGCTTTCTTGTATTTTTATGGAGTGCGTTCGTAACCTCGAAACAGCGTAAGTTGCAGTCGTAACCCGAGGACTCCCTGTATAGAACAATTGAAAATTAATGTTGTCAAAATAAATCTTTCCCATTGAATAAAAAATTGCTGTGTTGATTAACAGCTTGTAATAGTTTTACGTTTTAATCGATCTTCAGTTATAGTTATATAATTAACGGTTGAATTGTTTTGGCTAAAATTCCCAAATAAGTCTGTATACAGAAAAATGTCAGAAGTATGTTTTTTTACAATTCACTTCTCAATTCAGTAAACATTTATGGATACTAATATTATCTAAGTAAAAAGAAAAGGAATTCTAAAGACAAGATATTTCATAATTTGCATCGTATTATATTGTCATAGAAACCTGAAGATTTGAAATCAATGATTGTTCGTGTCATAAAGGATGGTTTGGAAGGTCTTGTGTTGAAAGATGTAAAGGTATTTGATCCATTTATTTTGATTTAAATAAAAAGCTTTTAAATACGATTTTAAGTGAATTATTGCTATTGATGTTCAGAGAACAATAATACGAAATATTGAAAACATTATCGTTTGTTTAGGTTTGCACTGACCAGTACAGTGTTACATTTATATACTTTAGGGCATCGCTATGTCCACTAAGCCAATGATCAAGGTACTCCTGTGTAATTTTTATCCCAATTTCCCATATTTCAGTTCTATTACAAGTTCGAGGACTAGCTAAGTGACTCCCGTAGTATTTGTACTTGAAATTATGACCTAACCCTAACCTGGTACACATACTACGTTCAGGTGTCCGTCATCTTGGTTCACATACTTTGGGAGTACCATTATCTGTAAAAATGACCACTGATACTGATCATGCTATTTGTATTTTAGTATGTTCAATATTTATCCAAAGGTGCATGCAGCACATTTGTTTTTAAAGTCAGTATGTTGTGTGTGCTCTCCAGCATCAATAATTAACACCTTATCTACATATCTAATGATCATGACTCATGACGTGAATACATTTAATGGGCTCGGTATTAAATTACCATGATTAGTAAAAATTTATACCTCATACTAACCTAAAGAATTTACATTCATTGATCTTTAGTTCAGATCGAAACTCAAATGGAATAATTTGGTAATTGTGTTAATTTCATTCAGAGTATTTATGAACCAGGCAAACGTCACTGGTTGAAAGTCAAGAAAGATTATTTATGTCAAGGTGCTATGGCTGACACTGCTGATCTTGTAGTATTAGGTGCTTATATTGGAACTGGAAGTAAAGGTATTTTGTATTTTTTTTCTCAGAACAAAACTTCAAGAACGCAGTCATTGTAATGTGAAATATAATGATCATACCTGACCAATCTTAGATGATTAAACGCTGATTTGCTTTGTATTGTTTGTGTGATGGCTCAGTAAGTGACACATTGGCCTGTGTAGCTTGCAAAAACAGTGAAAAAAACACTAAAAATCATGAAAAACCACCAAAAACCTTGCTTCACCACTGCTATACCAGAGCTTTTACATCAATAATCAACTGTGATAAAGATATTTAAAAACACCAAATTGAGACAACATTTTGAAATCAGCAAATTTTTCAACCCTCAAGCATGCTGCGTGTTACCAAACAGCCTGAAAGTTTGGCACTCCAGAAGTATGCGCACCAAGATGCCGCACAACCCTAACTTGGTAACCCCAACTTGGTACACATACTAGGTTCAGGTTGTGCGCCATCTTGGTGCACATACTTCGGGAGCATCGGAAATTTTCATTTGGATGAGAAATTTTTATTTAAATTTGGAGACAAATATGTGCGTTTCAATGTGACCTACTTTGCCATTCTTAGAGAATGGCTAAAATTGATGTTCGTGGGTTCAAAACTGATAAAAAAGACTGTCTCTTGATTTATATGGGACAAATGAAGTGTTACCAGTGGCAAACCCTGGGTTACCCAAACAACCTGAAAATTTTTATCTAAATGAGAAATTTTTATTTGAATTTAAAGACAAGTATGTGCGTTTCAATATGACCTACCTGGCCATTATTTCAAGAATGGCTAAAACTGAAGTTTGTGATTCAAAACTGATGTAAAAGGCTGTTTTTTGCTTTATATAAGGCTATAAAGTATGTTTGCATAATTTGTTCAATTTTTGATGGATCCTTAGTCAATTTTACCACATCTTGCACACTGGCTTTTGCACAGTTTGATTAGTTTATAATGCATCCATAAAAATGTATTTCCATGATATCAAATAACTAAACAATATTTGTGAATCGCTCCAAAATGCAAATGATATTCCCTCCTCAAGAACATCAAAACGTTGTAATAGATATTTTTCAATGACATTTTTTGGTACTCCAGAAGTATGTGCACCAAGATGGCAGACACCGGAACGTAGTATATGTACCAGGTTAGGGTTTGGCCTTTAATTTCAGGTACAAATACTACAGGAGTCACTTGGCTAGTCCCCGAACTCGTAATAGAACTAAAATAAGGTAAATTGGAATAAGATTATGGCCTAACCCTAACCTGGTGCACATTTTACGTTCCAGTGTCTGCCATCCTGGTTCACATACTACGGGAGTACCCAATTTTTTTACATTTACATTTTTTTCATATTTGAAGGTGGTCTGATGTCAGTATTTTTGATGGGAGTGCATGATCCTCACACAGATAGATGGAAAACCGTAACCAAAGTAGGGAATGGACATGATGACCAAACTATCGATAAAATTAATAAAGAATTGAAAGTTCAGAAAATACAAAAGGTAAAAAGATTTAATGTTCATTATATGTAATTGGATAAATGTGTCCTAGTTGTGTTTTAAGGAATGTAGAATGATTAGTGCGAAAATATTTCCATTGAGAACTGGTATTCAGAAAATGTGGGTGTGGGAGAAATTTTATTGGTTTCAGGGAGGAAAATAGTATCGGTACTCTCCCGTAGTTTGTGTGCCATAGGGTTAGGCCATAATTTTATTTCGATTTTCCCTATTTCAGTTCTATTACGAGTTTGGGGACTGTCTGTGTTAGCCAAGTGAATATACCCCCTGTCCATAGTCACTTACACAACTTGATGTAAATAGACGAACAAAATTAGTTACCTCCACATTGGTACACACACTTCTGTAGGGCCGTTGCTCGCGCAGGGCCTTAATTGTAGCAAAAGGCATAACTTGAAAAATACAATACCATCTACGACTCTAATATCAATCAAAACATAACAGACACCATAGCTCTTGAGTTTGACTTATCAATTTTGCTCCAATACAGGACTTCAATAGAGTACCGAAATGGTTGTTATTGAATCGTCAGTATGTTCCTGACTACATTGTCGAAGACCCAAAATCAGCTCCAGTTTGGGAAATTACTGGAACTGAATTCAGTAAATCTGATGCTCATACAGCTGATGGGATTTCTATAAGATTTCCAAGGGTGACAAGGATAAGGTGAATATTTTTATTTCTTCTATGAATAAGTCTTTTAGGGTTTGTTGTGGGACTGTATGTGTGGAATGGTATCGTGGCTAAATCAAATGTAAAGGTATTGATATATTTGCATTCAAAATAAAATGTGTGAGTTGATGAAATCGAAAATCTTAAATCAGAATGTTTATTCAAACTATGTTACCCACCACTTCATCCAGGGTGTGATAAATTGTTGGTTGTGTGTCTAGGACAGGGGTTCTCAACCTAACCCTGGGGGTTCAGGAGAATATTTCAGGGGGTACTTGGATGGCAGTCGAGTTTTTGTGTGTTGCTGTTTTTCAATATCTTTTATTACTACCAGAGGAAAATGCGTGCCGATTGAAACTGGATGACAATTGAAACATAAATTTTCCCTGATCTTGCGTTTTTGTGATTGTGACGTAAACAATGTGAAATTCACGGCTTTGCAGGAAAACTGAAATTTCCAAATACAGTGTGCTGCAAGCCTGCAAGCATTGGAGAAAGTGATATCCCTATTGAAACTTGAGAGGGTTTTCAAGAATTTATTAGTTGGACCGAGGACTAGGGCAATATCAGTAACAGCGAAATCAAATTTAGTTTCATCTGGTCAATAAATTGTTGTTTCAACAAATTGTTAGTCGATATATCACAACCTTGTTCGGTGTCAGATTACCGGGGGTTCGCGTTGATTGTTTCGTGACTCGGGGGTACTTGACAGAAAAAAGGTTGAGAACCCCTGGTCTAGGAGGATGTGAATGTGTGTGATGCATGAAAATAATTTTGCTCGATTTGATATAGAATTTGGAAACTGTGTTTGTATGTGTAAAAAGCGTGCGTGCATGTTTAAGTATATATGTGAAATGCATCGGTGTATATGTGTAAAAAAGTATGATTGTTTGTATGAAATGCATCCTTCTTAATAAAACTTGAGTTTTCTCTCCCTTGATATAATCACTTTTTGAGTGCAATAACTATGTCTGTTTTGCACAATTTGTTCTCGTCGTTGCACCAATTTTTACGTAGAGTAAGTCGCTCAAAGCAGATTTAGATGATAAATAACTGTAATTTGACTTGATGAATACTTTTACATGCAGAGATGATAAAGACTGGAAAACAGCGACGAATCTTCCAAGATTGAAAAAACTTTTTGCAAAATCCAAGGAAGAATCTGATATTTCTGCTTTACTTGATAAAAAATCAGGAACAAGTACTGTGAAAATCGAACAGAGATCTATGAAACTAGATGATGGTGAGTATGGTTATTTTGGTACTCCAGAATTGTGTGTAACAATATGGAGGTAACTAATTTTGTTCGCCCACTTTACATCAAGTTCTGTAAAGGGACTGAAACCTATGGGCAGGGGGTATATTCAATTGGCTAACACAGACAGTCCCCGAACTTGTAACAGTATTAATATAAGGAAAATCGGAATAAAAATATGACCTAACCCTAACCTGGTATACATACTACGGGAGTACCGTTATTTTTATGCGACATTTTCACTTTTCAATTTTGATTGAGGCTACTTATATAACCTATGTATCAACTGATATGCAATGTGGGTGTGATGGCCTGATGTCCCCAAATTTTTTGACACATTCTTCCCTTTGTCTGTTTTGATCCTTATTTCTCCCTCACCTTGCATCAAAGTTGTGTTTCTGCTATTTCTTCAATCTTTAATAGTTCCTAATCTAGTGTTGTGTGCATCTGACACGACATGTTTACAGTTCGCATCGCATCCTAAATATGAAAAACTTATAATATTATGGTCACATTTAATAAAGGAGCTTCTTCATCATCACCACTGAAACGAAAACGAGACCCCGGTACAACACCAGTCAAGAAGATCCCAAAAATCAAACAAGAAAACGGTGGAAAAGCTTCGTTTCTACATGACGTATTCACCGACATGAAATTTGCGATATCTTCTTCAGTAAAAGATCAGGAAAAAATGAAAAGATATATTGTTGCTTTTGATGGCGACATTGTTGAGGTACGTATCCTTAGAGATTTGTGATATAACCAGACCACATGGACATTTTGGCATAGGAGTGCTCCAGAAGTGTGTGTACCAATATGGAAGTAACTAATTTTGTTTGCCTACTTTACATCAAGTCGTGTAAACTGTAAAGGGACTGAATTTTATGTGCAGGGGTAATATTCACTTGGCAGACAGTCCCCAAACTAGTAATAGAACTAAAATAGGGAAAATCTGAATAAAATTAGAACCTAACCCTAACCTGGTACACAGACTACGGGAGTACCCTTTAAAGATCATTTTGTGTTACCACTGGTAACTTACCAGTACTTGTTATTCTTAGTGATTGCATGGACATATTGGCATTCTTCACATCATGACATGTTAGTGGTTTGGCATCATTTGAAAAGGTTTTGAGAACTTGCGATTTAAGGATAGATTTACAAGTGCAATTTGTTCGCTTTTGATTTTATCTTAAGCTGAATTCACATTTTTATACATGAATACGCTTGCTCACACTCCTGCTTGATAACTTTTAAGCATCTGTTATTTGATCTAGTCTTCTGCTAAAACTAGAAATATATGTTGAGTATTTAATAGGTATGGTACTCTCGTAGTATGTATACCAGGTTATGGTTAGGCTATAATTTTATTCCCATTTTCCTTATTCTAGTCCTATTACGAGTTCGGAGACTGTTTGTGTTAGCCAAGTCAATATACCCTCTGTTCATAGGTTTTAGTCCCTTTACACAACTTAATGTAAAGTAGGCGAACAAAATTAGTTACCTTCATATTGGTACACATACTTCTGGAACACCTGTAGTTGTCGTTGTCGCAATTCTAAGGTAAACTAGATATATGAATCTCAATGTAGGATAGGAATTTTATATTCATCTGACTCTGAGTAATAAAATGATAAAACGATTCAAACAAAAGTTCTCTTTCTGTTCCTGGACACGATCAGTTATAACCAGGTAAACATCCAAATGTATGGGTGGGATGGACACGCGGGAATTGGAAATATTTTATATTCCTGTTATCTTCAACTGTTAACGACTTTTTTACATTTCTCTCATAGGACTACGATGTTTCATCTGCAACACATACAATAGGAAAGATAGATTCAGATGATATTCCTTCTGATTGTAAAACGTTGACTGAAGATTATATTTGGACTTGCATTAAAAAGAAGAAATTAGTTGCTTAGATTAAATTTTGTAATATGATTTGCTTTCATATCAATATGTACATTGTAGCAGCCTAGCAGGACCCATTATTGAAGTCACGTTTGAAATATTATTTTATATATTTTGATTATATGAACTAAGTCTGTAACACTCGTTGTATGATAAAACATATATGTCCATCGGTCTTTCGGCTTAAATAAGTCTTTCAAATATAATAATAAATTTCAAACATTGGGTTTGAAAAAAAAATTTCAACCATTCAACTTTTTTTGTTTATAATCTTCCCTCTTCATCAAAATTGTTTTTGTTTCGTATTCGCCATTATTCAACTGTTCTTTCTCTTGGAACATTTTCTTCTGTATGATTATCATGGTATAGATTTTGTTTACCTAAACTGTAACATACATTGTATGATTAAAGGTATTTTTTTGAGCCTTTTTTTGTTCAAATATGTTTAATATAAAACTAATGTGTCTGAAGGAAAATGTTCAACTTGATTCGATGTTTGCAAATCTGTTTTATCAATTCTCTCCCTTTTCAGTACTTTTTATCATGATTGTTTTTGTTCCCTATTCACCCTTTTTTTTTGATATGTGACAGAATTTTAATCTAATTTAGTTACTTTAAATATTTAGTATACAAGCTTACATGATAGTTGCTGTGTGAAATCCTGTACCATATATACGTTTCACAAGTGGTTCTACATGTGACCTGTTTACTTTTGAGTAGAAGGCTCGTGGTCTAATCAGGCTCCAAAAAAGATTATTTTTTATGAATACTCAATTAGTTCTGAAAATCAATATTACTGTTGAACTCGGAGCCATTGTCAAGTTTGGTAATCAACCCAATTTGTCAACTCATTTGTTATTCCTAGTTTTATGTAAACGACCTGTGGATGTAGCACAAGGAGAAAGGCCCCTCAGTTCAATACATAATAATGTTTTTAATTCTACATTGCCTCTCCTGCCTTGTTAAATCATTATTACTGCGACTCTCGCCCTTATTAAGTTCGATAATCAACTCCATCCCTCATGTTAGTCAACTCGTACATTGCACTGCGATACCTCAGATTTCTATAATAATGTATGTAACCAAGTTTTATTTTTGTTCAATTATGATTCTAGTTTGATTTTCATGCACCTGATATATTCAACATAGAAAATAAATATGTACGTGATGATTATGGTCAAGTTCAACCTATGCTGACAGAGTGCTTTTTCAGGTTTGAAGGTAGTTGAGAGTGAGATACCATTGTTTCAGAGAGAATCTATTGGACCAGTCATGTTATATGGTTTTATTATTTCAGTATTCACCTCATTCCACTGGCGTCTGGTGAGATAGCTAAGTTAGGATCTTTTATAGGTTAGGCTGTAATTTTATCCCGATTTAAGTTCTATTACGAGTTTGGAGACTGTTTCAGCCAAGTGAATATACCCTCTGCCCATAGGTTTTAACTTGATGTAAGATGGGCGAACAAAATGAGTTACCTCCCGATAAAAAGACTATTTGCTTTGCAATGAATGTATCTTCAAATTGATGACAAACACTGCCAAAACGTCATTTTACACAGAAGGTTGTAAACAAGCACTCGCTATCTCCCCCAAAGTCTTTTAACATATGAACAAGTTCTGTTAGTTTTTATCTGACCATTTTTATCAGAATCTCATACATTTGGCTGTCTGGTCTTAGACATTATAATGCTGTCATGTATCAACATCTGTTACATGGATGTATAAAAAGAAATGACATTTCAAACAGCCTTTCTTGTCAGTAGTTTGCTAAAGTGGCTAAACATCACACACCGCTATACTTTTTGGTACTCTCGGAGTATGTGTACCAGGTTACGGATAAGCCATAATTATTTTTCTTGTTTTAGTTCTATTACGAGTTCGGGGACTGTCTGTGTTGGCCAAGTGAATATATCCCCTGCCCATAGGTTTCAGTCCCTTCGTACAACTTGATGTAAAGTAGGCGAACAAAATTAGTTGCCTCTATATTGGTGCACATACTTCTGGAGCGTCCTCTACTTGATGCATATGCAATCAGTGGTCCTTGCTGAGTTATCAAGAAACTAACTAGATGAGTGGTTGCTGTTGTAGTGAATAAACTTAATAAATTTTCAAAAATTTTGATACATCTCCACCCTATCCGCAAATCCTTAATTGATTTCTAAGCATAGTAGTTTAATTGCTTAGATCAGATCCCATGTTGGTTTCTACAATGCATGAGAAAACATGCTATGTGATTCACATGTTCGGATGCCATTGATGAGATTATATCCAAACAGTGTTTTTTGTTGTGGTTGGGTAATTTTTCTGACAAGGGCCAGGTGCTTCCAGAATTTTTCCAGCAAAAGAAAACTGTTCGAATATAATTTGCCTCTTAATAGATGATGAAACGTTTAAATGATGAAGAAATATAACGTCATCAAACGGAAACGTCATAATTTACCGTTTGGCAAATAATGAAACTGTTCAAACCAGCTTGTAAAAAGTCTGACCTGGCTTATTTTCGAGCAGTCCGTCAAACAAAATTAATTTTCTCTTTTTGTGTTAAGTGAGATATTTTATTGAAATCATCATGAAAAAGAAACTTTACTTTGTGAGCAATTTTTGTTGTAAATACAACAAAGAAAAAATAACATAAGAATAATAGTAATATGCTGTATTCAATGGTAGAAGAATATTTTTATTACAAGTCCGAGACTGAAATAATCTGGCAACAGTTAAGAGTTGGATTCTGCTAAACCTCTGATAATGAGAGGATTTAATTAACGATTGGGCTGAGAATAACCATGCGAGCATTGAATTAATCATGATTTTGGTTTGGATATGAGTACATATAACACATTAACGTAATGGACCTAAAGTGTCGATTGGTTTGCCAGTATGAAATGTTCAAATAATGCTAATAACATGCAACACTGACTGAAAGTACTCAATTTCGATTGGAATCATAAAAATTCAATATATCTATGAAAATTGAAACATAGAATCCAGCAATAACACACAAAACAGTACAACACACAAAAAAAAGAATTTCATTCCTATTTTTCCTATTTAATTGAGTTGAGCATGAAATTGAATAATTCCTGTGCAAGGACGGGCACCCCGGAAGTATTTGTATCAAGATGACGCACAACCCTAACCTGGTACACTTACTATGTTCAGGTTGTGCGACATCTTGGTACGAATACTTCAGGAGTACCTAAGGACGTCTAATAAAGAGCATCATTCAGACATTTATCCACAAACAAGAAAACACAACAAAACAAACAAATCAGTTGTAATACTGTTGAAATATGTACTCAAATCAATATGTTATTGAAAGTACAGAACTTCAATATATCCCCAAAAACAAAAGATTGAAACATACAATACATATTTAGCAACAACAGACAGGATAGTACAACACACAAAACAGACTTTCTTTTATATTTTTCATGTCCAAGTTTATCCGAGTTAAGCACAAACTTTGGTGCTCCCGAATTATGTGTAGCAAGATGGCGCACAACCTGAACATAGTATGTGTACCCGGTTACGTTTCAAGTTGTGCGTCATCTTGATACACTTGCTTCCGGAGCGCCCAAAATTGAATAATTTAATTAAAGCGACCTTTGATCAAAAGCGTCATTCACGGCACTTATCTAGAAAGTGGAAGACAAATTAGTTGTAAAGGACAAGACAAAATGATGAAAACAAATAAGAAAATTTCACAATATCATATAGTTCGAGATTTACAGAAGTATTAGTGCTCGCTTTTATCAAAAATATTCATGATTTGATGCCAAATAACGAACGAATAAGTTTTATTTTCATATTTTTATATGAGAAGATTATGTACCAGAGTTTTATTGACAACAATATTGGGTGTGTGCTATATTTACTTTGGTACAGGTATGCGCATGTTAATGTCAAAGCCAAAATTTGACGACTTGCCTAGAACAGTGGTTCTCAAACTTTTTAAGCCGCACCCTCTTTTTAGAATTAAGATTAAGAAAAACTAGCTAACAATAAGCTACAATACAAATACCAGATAGGGAAGCGAAAGTACCGGTATGTGTTATTCAAAAAACATGTTGAAATATATAGAAGGAGTGTAATTATCCAGAATAAGGCGAACAGGATCAAATCTAACAAATAATTAGATTTTTAATCATCTTCACGCCCCCGCAAAAAATTGTCTGCACCCACCTTGTGGAGTGTGCCCCACCGTTTGAGAACCACTGGTCTAGAAATCTCAAATGAATGTATTATAGAATTTCTAGTTCAACTAATTCCTTTAAAATAGTTTGAGATTTCTTTTTAGGCTGATTAAGTCTGCATGGAGAAAAATTAGAAAATGGATGGATTTCAGCCCCCAAATCTATTCCATGCTAAGATTGAGATTAAACTCAATTGATAAAGTATAACAATGTGATGATTTCTAGATACAACAGCAAAAAATATGATAAATAAAAAATAATAGTAAAAAATTTTAGGCACTAATATGGTTTATTTCTTCAGCAAAAATAATTTTAGAAAAGTGATGAATAGTTTGTTAAGGATTCTAATTTTGTTTTTTGATCGAGTCTAGTAGAATTTTTTTTCTAATTTTGATTTTCTATGTATTTTTCAAAATAATTTTTGCTGAAATTCGTTTTTCATATACTATGTACATAAAAATAAAAACAGGCACGAGACAAAAATATTAAAATACTCGATTTATCGTTGGCCTTTTTATGCTGATTTTCATATATGCTGGAGGGAATAGATATTCTTCAATAAGGTGATACAGGTATGTAGGTAACCAACATTGCAATGAAGTATCAAACTAATTTTAACTATTCAATTCTAAACTATTAAAACAATTACCGTATTACACATTTTTGGATCCCTTTATGTGTATTTACCAAGTTTATCTGGGAATAGCTAAAAAATTAAACTTCTGCTGAAATTTATCATTAAAGTCACTTTTATACATATTCAGAGTAGACTTATATTATAATTTCTGAAATTAAGTCTACAAATATGCATTTTAACAATGTTGTTATGAAAGTAATTCAACCTCCAAATATCTTATAACAACAACATAGTGCAGAATTTTGGTCCAAATAATGATCTGTGTAATGGATGGACATAGAGATTGTAATTGCATTGTTTAGAAGTAAGTGAGGTTCGCTGATGGAGCAATAATTGTTAAATAAATCATTGAAAACTTGGCACCTTAATTTGCAAATGGGAACACTGTGTTTACTTCTGTTTTTTCTTTTCTTGTTTTCTAGTTTTATTGATTCAGTATGGCAACCTTCAAAGTGTACTTCATTGCAATATCATTATCATCTATGGTTGTTCATTACATGTTTGAATCTAAAGTACTTTTGCACAGACTTGGCATCTACTGACTCTTGTTCGAAGGTTGCCAGCTTTTAGAGTCTCTTTTTTAGGTGAAGTAAATTGCTCTTCCTTGCTGATTGTCGTCAGCCAATATGAAAATTGGTTATTGTAGAAAAAGCAATGTCCTCGAGCACCATTACACTCTATGAACGGTGTTGCTCGGAAATCTTCTAGGCAAGAACCTGGACTTGATAGCGACTGACCACTTCCATCTGCTCCTGATGCTGTGTGCTGTAGTTCAAAAAATTAAAACATGACTTTTTGAAATCTGCCATTGTACAAAAAATTCAGGAAGTTACAAAAACTTCAGATGTATATATCACATTGACTTTAAATAAAGTATATTTTACATTAAGTTCTATTTAGACAGATTTAGATTGGTAGTCAACATCAATCACCTCATTTTTAATAATAATATGGTTGAACCCATATTCAGAAATTTGTTTTTGCTGGCGACTGCCATAGATTGAACTAACAAAGTAGCTCTATACATCAATTACCCTTAGCTTGGATCTTTGAGTAGGGGATAAAAAAAGAAAATACAACAATATGAAAGTTTAAAAGGAAATTGAAATAACGAATATACATAATTTGTACTTACCATTACAAAACTGTATCCAAACCAAAGTCCTTTCCATCCATTTGGACAATCAGGTATCATATCACTCTGACTATGGAACGCCATTGCTATTGATTGTGATTCACAAACTGTGCATCTGCTGACGTACTCTTCAAGCTAAAAATGTAATTTCAAGTTTTATAGAATCTGTTTGATTTCATGTTTATACGGATGTCCTATTAATAACTTGAACCCTATTCTAATTTGCTATGTAGAATTTTTGTCAGCCAACAGCATAACACATTCATCTGACTAAATCTATCTCATCAAATTGAAGCTTCAAGCAAAGAATAATACTTGTTCAGTGTCAAATAGGGTTCAAGTATAACGGCTTTGTATGCACCGTATCTCCTTACTCATACCAATATCCTGTTGTAAATTATTATAATTTTCTTCTTATATAATCTTCCAACAGGAAGACACATTTGTCTATTTGAAACTGTATATTCTATATGCAGATTTAAAGTCCCAACTATCATTGCCTACCAGGTTAAATTACCATTGCCAAGTTATAAAAATAACTAAAATATGTAGGTATGTTTAATCACAGTGATCTTGTTTAAAGGATTCATTTAATAATGAGCAACAATTTTGATTTTTGTTCAAACAAAATATGCATATTTCTAGGATGTAAATAATTTAGAAATATAAAATTAAAAATTGCCGCCCTGTGGCCCTTCTAGGGGCCATAGGCCCCCAGGTTGGGAACTACCGGTCTAACTCATCATCATCATCATCATCAAAATTTCCTGAAAAAATTATTTTAAAAACTTACCCCAGTTTCCACAGGCATCATAGGTATCGGTAATGTTGTTGCAAGCCAGTATGATTTATCATTTCTGCTGGCATAATTACAAACTTCATTCACATTGCAATACAAGAATGGCATTGTGTTGAAACGACGAAGACACGACCCTGTTGAACCTGAAAAATGGAAAGTGATTATAAAAGAGTAAAGACTTTCGTCTTCTGACTAACCTGGTAAACACACCATGGGGATAACCATAAGGACAACTACTTCCACAAGCCAAAACAAACCTAAATCTTGTCCATGAGCTCGTTCACTTCCGGACAGATACAGCATACTGAACCCAGACCACAGTTTAGAAGTTCCACCAGGACATGTTGGGACATCAACTGTTTGACTATGTCGAACTATTAAATGACCAGCAGGCCTGAATTTTCCTGGTTTTCCAGTTCTTCCCTTTGTTCCTCGTGCTCCATCGAGTCCTGTGTTGTGAGAATTAAAAAAATTGCAAGGTTTTGTATATATATAGTTGTTAATATACTATTTACTATCGATCTATCACACAGGCATTAGGACATTGAATGCATCTTGGGTGCAATTCTCTGAACCAGTGTTGGAGTTAAGTCGGGTCTTGGGCCATCCAGAAAAGTTTGAATCCGAAATTTTAAAGTTTTCAAAAATTGTTAGAGGTATATATCAGAGATTTGAAGTGTAAATAAATATGTTACTCTCTCGTTCACATCTATCTTAGGTTGAGCTTATTATTATGTGAAATATCTGACATATATTTGCAAAGTGCTTTGTCAAATCAAATAACAGTAGGATTCTTCAAATTTTGTAATAAAGAAGATATGGCAATATGCAAAGTCATTGTCGTATGCGGACAATGACAAGCGTTGTGGAGAAGTAGACTCATATATCATTCGAATCCAAAAGTGAGTCAGTCGGTCATCGAGTCTTCCAGTGAGCTGATGACGGGTCACAGTCCGGCGCGGCGGTGGCTCAACGGGCTAAGCGTTAGGAATATGCTCGCCACCGCACCTCTAATCACTCTGCATGGGTTCAGGTTCGAATCCCATGCAGGGATGGTTATGTGTAAGAGGATTGCTGGACTCCTCGCCGTTGTTGGGTGGTTCACGTAACCGCTGGTCGGTTACGGCGTCCTCCACCACCAAGTCCATGCTTCCGAAAACAAACAATTTAACTAATCCCATACCCGACTTGGAATGGTAACCGGACGAGAGGCCGTGGTTCGCCATATGGATAAACCGTCCTATCGGCTTTCCTCTACCCGGGGATAAATATGTGAATCCTATTCTATCCATTTAGATTACTCATGATACTCAAGTTACAAGTCTTTGATGAAAAGTGACGGGAAACCAACTCGAGTTGAGTCAATGTAAATAGTCAAATAATAACTAAGTTGCTCTGAACAATTTGTGATTATATCAAGAAGCATGTTCAAGTCATTTGTACAAATCAATATTTCATATAAAAAATCCATGATGCTCTCATTTTAATTTTTCAAATGAACAGAATATTATTTTTATCCCTGACACAAACTTACCAGCTGGTCCTTGTGGTCCAGTCAATCCTGTGGGTCCATCGCTTCCTCTTTCTCCTCTTGGCCCCGGTATTCCATTGATTCCATTTCTGCCTGGAATACCTGGCTCTCCCTGTGAAAGAAATGTTTGATTTTTCATCTAGTTACTAAGATAGGATTTTCATATTTATCCTGGGGGATAGGATATAACACGACTAATCCATACGACATATCACTGCCAGTTAGTTTCAACCAGTTACCAGTCAATGTCTATTATAAGATTAGTTAGCCAGTTATCTGTTTCTGATGGTAGAGGAAGCTGTAACCGGCCAGCAGTTGCGTAAACCACAATTTGGCGATGAGGTGTTCAGAAATACCCTCGTATTTTAGCGCTGAGGTGCCCAGAAATCCCTCATACATAATTAGCTCTCACAGGATTCGAGGAAGCGAATCCACACAAAGTAATCTGTGGTGTGATGTCAATGGTTGAGGTTCATTCCATATATCTGTAAGCTTCTCTGTTGTCATATACTTAATATTAAACCGACCTTAAATCCTTCGATACCGCTGGGTCCAGGTTCCCCTTCCAATCCCATTAAACCTGGCAACCCTCGTCGTCCTTTTTCTCCTTTTGGACCAGGAGGAACATTTTCTGGTTCTAGTGATCGACCTGGTGGTCCTGCGTCACCTCGTTCTCCTGGTCTGCCAGGGAATCCTGGTCTTCCAATTTGTCCTTGCAATCCTGCATTTCCTTTTGCACCGTCTGGACCTTGAATTCCAGTGAGACCTGACATTCCTTTCATGCCTGAGTAACAGATATGAATAAATTGAGAAAACAGTGTTGTCACCTTAATTGGGAAAACATCACACTTTAGAAAACTATGTATTCTTGCAATTATGGCTCTTCTACTTATTCCACAGACCATCTATCTACACAAAATTGATAAAGATTATGTTCGAATGAAAAAAAAAATATTAATAAAAGATTAGATATATCCAGTGTTGCGGTATAATCTCTCAAATACAAATTTGCAAGTGCTTAGAGTAAAAGTTTCTGAAATCAAAGGATCTAAATTTTTAATACCACAGAGTGAGTTAAGATACATGATACCTCGAGTAGTTATTCGGCTCTGGGTGGAAAACAGCAAATCAAAAACTCTCATGCCCTGCTTTACTTGTTTGAAGGGTAATAAACAATATTTTGCTGATATGTCATTATATTTTTTGCATTGAAGATTCAGAACACAAGATATATTATTGGGTACTCCTCAAGTATGCGTACCAAGATGGCGGACACTTGGCTGGTCTTCGAACTCGTAATAGAACTAAACTAAGGTAAATTGGAATAAAATTATGGCCAATTCTAACCTGGTACGCACACTACATTCTGTTGTCTGCCATCTTGGTAAGCATACTTCAGGATTACCTTACCTAATATTGTATGGTCATGTATGAAATGTTTTAATGTCAAGCAACCTGTTGGGATTATTTTAGTATTTATTTAATTATACCTTTGTCTCCTCTCTCTCCAATATCTCCAGGAGATCCACTTTCTCCAGGTGAACCCGGGCGTCCATCTCTTCCTGGAAGTCCAGGATTACCATTCATTCCCCTCATTCCTCTTTCTCCCGCATTTCCAGGCAATCCTATTTCTCCTTCTGGGCCAGGCGGGCCTAGAAAATGAAAGAAATATTGTTGTGACTTGTTTCAAATATGCATAATAGATATAAATACATCTTATAGAATGAATTTGATTTTTTGTCAGAATGAACTAAGTATATGCAATGTAAAAACTGAATGAACTTGAAATTTGTCAGAGTGAGCTGAGTATATGCAATGTAAAAACTGACTTCAACATCTAAATATACGAAATTCTAGTGAATAAAGGTTTGGTTGATAGTCGGTTACTGCATTGGCTTGCTTGTTGGAAATCAAACATTGCATGAATTTGAAATACAACCAGCAAAACAAAAACCTTAATTGAAGGCATACATATTCTTTGTAAATTGTAAAAGGATTGAATAGATTACCTGGTGGTCCGGGCAATCCTTGCCTTCCATTGAGTCCTGCTTCACCTTTTTCACCTGGGAAACCTGGCAACCCTGCATCACCAGGGAAACCTTGTCTTCCTCCTAATCCAGGAAGTCCTGCAATACAAAAATATTTTAGTAATGAGTAATGATAAATAAAAAGGAGGATGGGATTTTCATATTCATCCAGACGAAGAGAAAAGCTGGCGAGACGGCTTAATGATATGGCATACCATAGCCGTTTGTCTGGTTACCAGTCCATTATGGTATGGGATTAGTTAGTCAGTTTTTATTTGTTCCAGATGCATGGACTTTATGATAGAGGAAGCCGTAACAAAATAATGGTAATATAAACTATCCCCACGCTTAGGACACGCTTGGGAGCCCACAAACTTAATTACATCACACATGTTTCGAACCTGCAAAGCGACGCAGGGTAATCAGAGGTGTGATGGGACCTCTTCCCTTTACTTCCAAATTTACCATTTTGGACAGTATATAAAAAAAGAACATAACAGGTACGTAAAAATGTAATGCACATACCAACATCACCCCGATCTCCTTGACGTCCCTGAGACCCAGATAACCCAGGTAATCCACTTTCTCCTGGTGGTCCTTGTAGTCCTAAAAATTAAATACCAACTGTGTTATTGTCAAGTGTAGGTATAAATCTGAAATATGAATTGTGATCTAGACTAAATGCAATCAAATACTGGGTGTCACAATATAAATGAAACCTACAAAATTGGTAATCGAATTGATGGGTTCCATTTATTTTGTGACACCCTGCATTGATTTTTCTTCAAGAATTGAATTTTGGTAGATATGCTATGTTGTTGCTTTTTTCAGCACAGTATGACATCACTGACCAAGTTCCAAAAATTAAATATCTAACGCAATATTTTAGTTCATAATTTACAAACAATAACAAGATATATAAGAAATAGAAAAAATGTCTGTAAAACATGAAATATCTCATGTATTTATTTCTTATATTACACCTCACTAAGTTGTTTCCCTGACAGAATTGACTTGATTTTTTTTTCAATTGCTTTCTACAGATATCTCTGTCGCAATAATAACCCATTTTTAACTAATATTGTATCAGAATGAGATTTTCATTTTATTCCATAAGACAGCTTAACCATGAGGCAAACAACAATTTCGCGTATAGTTAACAGTCAAGGACGGTTATGTAAACAGGTAATCAGTTATCCATTTCAGATGTATGAACGTAATCAGTAAATTGTGATTTGTGACTCTTTTATCGCAGACTTCTTCTACCAACCTGGTAAACCAATGCTTCCAGCTGGTCCAGGAACGTCAGAGAACCCTGGGCGTCCTTTTGGTCCGTTTGTTCCATCCGTTCCATCTAGTCCATCCAGACCAGAAATACCTGCATCACCTATGGTGGGAACAGCAAAATATTGATAAATTGAGCTCAGATATGGCTAGAAAAAGTGTGTTTTATTGAATTTCATTTGGAACATCACTGGTTTTTAATAGGAGTTCAAAATTTTCAAACTGAATATTCAGCCAGGGCAATACTATATTTTAAAAATTTGCAGAAAGAAAAAATTGAAATCCACTGTGTCTGCAGTATGTTATGATACCAAAGTTACATATTCGTGTTTTATCTTTTTTTTAATATTTGTTCGTGTGTGTTATATGAGTAAACTGGCACATGTGTTTCTATGTGTTTTAAACCCCCTCAGAGGTTTTGCCAGTTTTCCTGATTTTCCCAATCTAGTGTGTGTTCAGTGTGTCGTTTTGCATGTTTTCTTGTTTCAGGGAAATCAAAATAAAGTTATACTCATACTTTACTGAAATTTCCAGTTCAGTTTTAACTTAATTTTTAATACTTTGAGTGATATCTGTTTTGAACATAAGATTTTAGGAGAATCAAAAACAGGATGGAAGATTCGGAACAAAAATTGTCCAATTGAGAGAATAATTCAAAATTAGGATCATCTTATTTAGGTGAATACATAAGAACTTGCTTTTGTATAGTATTTTAATGATAAAAGTAGCACTTGCAGTGCTCAGTAACCAGCGATGAAATGGCAAATCAGTAGATTAATGATTTGAATCAACAACTAACATACTGTAACATACTGATTGCCAAACAAACTACACAAACTCAATAATATACAATATGCTCACAAGCTTGCAGCATATGTCATATTCTAATAACTTATTGTTCATGATATATTATGAATCATGAGTGAATTTTGACACAAAATGTTCAGGTCATATCCTGTACAATCAAAATAGACAAGTATTTTTGCACTTTTGATTGGATATATAACAAAATTCGTAATTTGAGGTTGACACCATTTACCTTTTTCTCCTTTCGTCCCAGTAGGTCCTGACAAACCAGTTCTTCCATTCAAACCATCAATTCCATTTCTACCTGGAAATCCTACCATTCCCTTTTCACCTGGAGTGCCTGCATTAGATTAAAAAATATTGAGTTGTTTTTGCAGTTGCAGTTTTTGTCCGTATTAAGACTCTTTACTTAACATTTGATCTGATTAGGAGAAATGATAAAATTCATGATTTATCCTGTCCAGAAGTAACAAAAACCTGGCATCACAATACAAAGACAGCCATTACCCATTGATTTGACACTCAGATGTAATAGTTGTTTGTCTACAATTAATTAAACAATATAGTAATAGACCAGGGGTTTCACAAACTGGGCCCCCTGAATCCCATAAGGGAAGCACAGAGCTGTTCCAAAATCACAAAAACCTGGCATCACAAAGTCATCAGGCCATAATACGAAAATTTAAAAAGAAACAATTTCCCAATCTCCAGGGACCCATGATCTGGACTTTAGATATGCCATTTTTCTCAATGCAATTCTGACATATGGCTATTTTCTATAGTTATTGATAAATATGTGTTTTTCATTGTGTGTGAACGCTCAGCAATATGTCTTAGTGACGTATTCTATGTTTTTCGTAATTCATTTGTTGACAGGACCAAAAAAGTCGCATACAATTGCATATCACCCATTGACTCCCAAGTGTTCGAGATTCGATTTGAAAAAAAATAGTCGTTTCGATTCTAAAATCATTAGGTATTTGAAATTGCCCAGCCCTACACATCATACAATTTGAAATAGCAAACTAATAAAGCATGTTTCAAACCCTAAGCACATTTTACAACCAACTTCCAATATTGCTTTTAACCAGTTGCAAAGAGTAAAATTAATTACCTGGAGGGCCAGTGAATCCTCTATCTCCTCTAATGCCCCTGGTACCAGGCATACCAGATATACCAACGATACCAGACAGACCTGGTCTTCCCTTTGTACCTTTATCCCCGTTCATTCCATTGAGTCCGTCTAGTCCTGCCAGACCTGGTGAACCTTCGGGACCATCTCTGCCAGGCTGACCTGCGTATATATAATGAAATAGTGATTTAAGTTGAACTATAATGCGAATCAAAGATTTTTGTTTGGGTTTCAGTCTAGGCCTATTATTGGAATATCTGACCCAGTGGTTTCCAACCAGGGTGCCGCGGCACATTAGTATGCCGCAAAAGATTTTGGTGTGCCGCGAAGACATTTTTGAATTTATTTCAAGTGATTCCAATCCCTTGATATCCACAAGAATTACCTCACGGCTCTTGCTAACAAACAGAAACGACAAATTTGAGGAGTCGTTTTCTCAGGTATTTGGGTATTGTTTTAATTCTAAGTTTTGCATAATGCGCGCCAACACTGTTTCGTAAAATTGGAAAGGTCAAACAAGGTAACAAATTATTGAGCGAATTTTTTTCTAAATTTGACCAAGGAATTATTATTTGACTAGTGCCGATTTATTGAATTATCATGAAATAGAGGTTTTAGTATTTCTCTGAGGACGAGATGTTGATATAACAGTTGAACTATAATGCGAATCAAAGCTTTTTGTTTGGGTTTCAGTCTAGGCTGATCATTGTAATATCTAAACCAGATGAATGATTCAAATGCATTGACATAGATAACAACATTTATCATATATTTAGAAACTTACTAAGAGAGGTAATTTTGATATTAAACATAGGCTTTAAAGTTAGATCAGGACTTACAGACAGCATTACCTACACAACTTTTTATCTTAGTATTAGATTGTGAATCTTTTCCACTACAACGCTTCAAAATTACGGGAGTCCAGACTTCCCAGAAAATATATTTCACTGTGTGACTAATTATATTTCATTTCCCACAACTTTGAGGTTTTAGAGATCCAAATGAATCCAAGTTTAATAATCGGAATTCGCGAACACAGACTGTGGTCTACCAGTTGAATAGTCTTACTTTATAATATAAGCAATCTCCGTGGTCAAAAATGATGTTTTTCAAACAGTATCCAGTTTAGTTCAGATTATGGAAAAATGTTACCTGTTTCTCCAGAAGGACCAGGCAATCCATTTGGTCCAGGTCTACCAACATCGCCCTTTTCCCCTGATTCTCCAATCAAACCCGGCAACCCTGGTTCTCCAGTTTCTCCGTCTTCGCCATTCAATCCATCCAATCCAGGTCTTCCTGGCAATCCACCGGTTGATGGTCCTGCTTCACCTGGTTCTCCTTTTTTACCCGGATCGCCTTCTTCACCTTTCTTACCAGTCATACCAATCATTCCTGAAATATGTTATGAAGTGTTTCCAGAATAAATTTTTATGTTGAGAAAATAGGGAAATATTTTTGAACATCTAATTCAATGTAAATAAGAATAATATGATCTCTCTCTATTTTTTAATGCAGAGGTTGGCAGGGAAATGACATGTGCTTTCCCTTAAACTAGGGGTGTGCAACCTTTTTTTATTCGTGGGCCAAATACAAGTAACTGGGTGAAGCCGCGGGCCGCACCTTTTTTTAATTTAGGCTTTCTGGTAGTTGCAAGCACAAAAATTGCCTATATTTGCTCTTGATCTTACGGCATTATTAGGGGTTCTTGCAGAAATAGTAGATTTAAAACGCATAAACTTCTGAAGAAACCGCTTTTAAATTTAAATTTTTTGTCACACCGACTTCAAACGAATGCAGTGAGAAACACGTTTTTTTGAATTAAAAGTGAAGTTTTTCGAGACACACAAAAAACTTGTTTACGGATCGTAGATTCTCAACCAATGTTTTAGTGGAATGAGATTATGTTATTCTCATTTAACGCTACAGTACTATCTCATCCAAGCATACTTGTACAAAATGCTACATTTGGGTCTGAAAAAAATATTCTATCAATCAAAACAAAAAATATTGTCGACAGTTCTAATTGTAAAATATTATTGATAGAAAGACAACCACAAAACAATTTAAAAAAAAAAACATAATTAACTGGCAAAAAGTTTGAGGTAACAGGCTGGGTGGTGTCGATAAGGTCATCAGATTTGTATACTGAAAGTGCTTCAGGTGGTATTTCACATTTGCAAGCCCTCATTCATAATCATAAATAAATATTGAAAATGGAGTTATTTTCAATACACCATGTGAAATCATTTGGGATGGTTTAATCATAATTATAAAAATAAATGAACCAGATTTTGTCAAATCATATTGCAAGACAGAATAAGAAATCGAAAGTAAAGAGATTACTTATCCAATGTGCTCAGACAATTAAGAAAATTCAATTAAATCAAACCTTCTAGAGTAGTGATTCCCAAAACGCGGCCCACGGGCCAATTACAGCTCGCGAAACGATTTAATATGTCTCGACGAACTTAAGTGAAATAGCTTAAGCCATTGTTTTTTTTTGGTTTTTGCGATCTAGATACGACCAATTGTTACTATCATTATCCAAGTATCACAGTTTAAGCATGTGTAAATTCGTAAGAATTCAATTATACGGCCATCTCAATTACACGTACTGATACATGTATTGGCTTGTTGCGAGCGCTCGCTTCCTCTGGCCCGCGAATATCCTTCCGCTTCTCATTTTGGCCCCTAGTCAATCAACTTTGGGAACCACTGTGCAAGAGGCTGAAAATTTTACCTGGTAGTCCTGGTAAACCTCTCTCCCCTGGCGCACCAGGTTCTCCATGTTTGGATGCCATTAATTGTCCAACAATAGTCACATTCAAAGCTTCACCTGGTTGACCTTTTTCACCTTTAGGACCTTTACTACCGACGTCGCCTGGAAAGTGAGAAAGGAAGGATGCTAGTTCATGAATAGTTTAATTTGGGAGATACAATTGTCTAACGGTAAAGCATTGATCTTAACCGTGTTTGCTTCGAAGATATATCGTGGGTTCGAATCCTATGCCCACTACCTCACACAGGGCAGAATAAATTAAGAATGTTGAGGATGTGTGAGTGTTTTTTTTACCCTGTCTGGGTTCGCAGGTTCAAATTCTGTGGGGATATTTATGTGCAAGAGGATTGCTGAACTCCCCATCGCTGTAGGGTGGTTCACGTAATCGTTGGTTAGGTACAGCTTCCTCAACAATCAAGTCCATGTCTCTGAAAACAAAATAACTGCGCAACTTATCCTACTAAATTCGACATGGACTTGTGACTGGACGAGAGGCCGTGGTTCGCCATATGAGTAAGCCATCCTAGTGGTTTTCCTCTTCCCCAGGATAAATATGTGAATCCTATCCTAGTAGGCTATGCCGAACTAAAAGGATTTCGGTTTTTGCAACAAAAACTTCTTATGTATCATTACATATCAGTGGTTGCGAACCTCCTGAAGTATCCGCACCAAGATGGCACACTACCTGAACTCAGGTTGTGTACCAGGTTAGGGTTCAGGTTATGCGACATCTTGGTGCGCATACTTCAGAAGCACCGTGATTCCTTTACATGAGGACTTGTTCAGAGCATTATAAAAAATACTATTCTAATGAAAATAAACCCCAGGTCTCAGAAACGAATTTGTAGAATCTAATTTGCTTGGACTAATATATTGATAATGATCGATCCTGTGAAGCTTAATAGTATTCATTTTTTGACATCTGCTATATGTTATAATATTGTCTAATATTTATCTAAGTGATATAAGAATTATACTTGAATTTCGAAGTTATTACAGTGAGATAAACTGACCTCTTCCCCCCACATCACCAGGGATTCCTTCTCGTCCAGTGTCTCCTTTCGGTCCTTCTGGTCCGTATGATCCTTTTTGTCCCATTTTTCCAGGAGGTCCAGGCAGTCCTGCCATGATTTAATACGTAATGTGTTAAAGAACAAGAAAAACTTATTTCAAAAAACTAGGACAAAATATACAAAATAACAAAATAAATACAATAGGATTGATTGCTTATATAGAGCCTGGTTGGAAGTGAAAAGTATATAAAAATGTCATTACAAAATATATAAATAACATCCATAGATAATGATTAACGGGTACTCCCGAAGTATGTGAACCAAGACGGCGTACACGGGAATGTAGTTTGTGCACCATGTTAGGGTTAGGCCATAATTTCATTCCAATTTTCCTTATTTTGGTTTTATTAGAAGTCCAGGAACTAGCCAAGTGACTCCCATAGTATTTGTACCTAAAATTATGGCCTAACCCTAACCTGATACACATGCTATGTTCTGGTATCTGCCATCTTTGTTCACATACTTCGAGAGCACCTATTAATGAGCATAAACTCACTCGTGCACTTGTCACTTAGGTATATTGAATTTTCATAAAAAAAATTTCAAGTAAGCCTTACTGAGTGTTTCCTCTTATTTTGGTGAGCAAACTTTTTATAAATAAAATATTATCAGTGGATAACTGTAATGCCCGCTCTTGCCCTTGATTTTGATAACATTCTATGAAGTAAACTACATTTAGTATATTTATTTCTTCTCATGGTTCAGTAAACTTTTTTAATAAAAATACTACAACTGCGATTCTCACAGAAAAGTGTTATAGCGGACAATGAAATAAAGAATATGCTCAAATTGGCAGTTTCTCTTTGTGTTTATTGGTTTTGTTTTATTTTACTCATTTTAAATCTTGGTGTCGCAGACTTATGATGACCGTTTCTGGCCTTTTGCAACTTCCTGTCAATTGCAATGAAATTCGTTACTGTGATGCATAAAAAATTTTTGTTGTGAATTTTGAGTTGTGATTTCTTGCACGACACAATAAATGTTTGTCTGTTGTCAAAATGAATTTCCTTATCCGCTCTGTGAGTGAGTACTTACCAACAGAGCCAATTACTCCCATCATTCCATTGGGACCTGGGAATCCTTCAAACCCTGGTCTTCCTGGTTCTCCAGCTTGTCCTGGGGGGCCTGTGAAACCTTTTTCACCTGGTAAAAGAATGAAAATAGAGTAAGAATCAAGATCTTAGCAATTAGCAATTTGTGGCATTTCACATGCTTGTTATTGACTATATGAATTATTCTCTATAGTAGGGCTGTGCAACCTTTAATACAGGCAGGCTAAATACAAATAACTGCGTGGAATCGCGTGCCGCAACTTTATTTGCCGTAGGTTTTCTAGTAGTTGCAAGCACAAAACTGAGTTTGGGCATTGATCTTATGACATGCGTTGCTCGCTTTGCCCAAGCTAGCTGTTAGGACATTGTCATAGGCATAGATAATAAATTCAGGTATGGACTTGACGCAAAAGATTCGGAATTACTCACATATTAAACTCGATTAAACTAAACACTATTCAAAATTGGCATTTCTCCGCGGTCTGCACATTTCTTCCTTGTGGGCCGCATTTGGCCCGCGGGCCGCAGGTTGCACACCCCTGCTATATAGGATGTTTTGCTATCCTATTATCTATAATCGTTCTATGTAGAAATCAATCTTAATTTCTAATTGGGAATTATAATTAGTCAAACTGGACTTCTGTTAAGAAGAATCGTCTTGTCATTACAGCGCTGCTTTTTATTGTTTTCAAGGTATTGACAGTGAGGAGAAATAATTATGTGCAAATGGATTAATTAATAGACTTCTCCCCATAGCGAGTGTGGTCCATGTAATCAATGACTGATCACATTTTTTTCATAATTCCACCATGAAATAAAATATATACTCGAGTCTTAGCAGAATGTTACATTATTTTTATATTATTCCAAGTGCTTAATTTTGGTTTATCTTATCATTTAGAAATTTTGCAATAAATTTGTTCAAGAATGTGGAGGAAAATTTTTTTTGGTTGCAAAACATAAAAAAAATATACATATCCGATTTCTATACTTATATATGTTTAAGTAGTTAATAAAGCTAACCATATTTTCCAGGCAGTCCAGGGAATCCTTTCATTCCTTTAAATTTACCAGTGGCAGGAGGGCCGGCCCCACCAATCTCTCCTTTTGGACCTGTTACCCCAATTAATCCAGGAGGGCCACGTGGGCCAGTAGGCCCTCTGTCTCCAGGTCGGCCTTCAAAAGCAGATTCTCCTTTTTGTCCTGGAGTAAAACAGGTATATAAAAGTGAAATGACAGTAACAGCAAACAGTAAACGAGTTCAATTTGATAAAGTATGTCCATAAATAAGAGGAAATTAGATAGAGTCCTAACATTTGCCTGTCAAACAGTGTAGCCGAGCGTCGAGTTGAACTCATCAAGGAGTACTCTCAAAGTATGTAAACGAAGATGGCGGAAACCGGAACGTAGTATGTGAATCAGGTTAAGGCAAAATTTTTATTTTCGGAATTCCCCGAACTTGCCAGTGAGACATCAGTGATTGACTAGACCTCATCCTCAAGACCCAGATGACTTATGACTGCACTCAACTCGCGATCTGGGGTTCGGGGCTTTTCACTACTGATCACAGATGTTAAAAGCGTTATTTAAAATGATCTTCATACAAAAAGGCAAAACATGGCATGATGGTAAAATATTATGAAAGATATTAGGTTGACAATATATTATTCTAAGAGAGCGTATTCACAATGAGGTGACAAGCTATCACGAAATTGCGTAACTCACATCAAAACACTTATTGGCAAGAAACTACGGAGCACCAGAAGTATGTGCACCAAGATGGCGCACATCCTGAACATAGTATGTGTATCAGGTTAGGGTTCAGGTTGTGCGCCATTTTAGTGCACATACTTCTGGAGCGCCGAAACTACTAACAAACAAGTGTAGTCAGCAATAGATAAAAATGTTCTACCATTTTGAATCACAAATTTTCAGTTTTAAATATACCTGGCGGTCCTAGTCTTCCAGCTGGTCCTATTAAGCCGGGCTCTCCATCCGGTCCTGGCTTGCCATCTGCACCCATTTTGCCTGGCTCTCCTGGTGTACCAGGTTCACCAACAGGGCCTTTCCCTCCACCTTTACCGGGATTACCCTTTGGACCTTCTCCTCCTGTCCTTCCTCGAATATCTTTTAAAAAATTGCATTTCATTTATGATTATAATAAGATTCTAGTTTGGCGAATATGCAAATAACTATTATGAAGCAAGATGCAAACATTTTAGCTTTTTAGTGTAATCAAAAGTTTAATGTGGCTCACTTCATAATTCAAAATAAATACTCATTAAATACAAAACGTTTACACTAAAACAAATTTGATCTTCCTGAACAAACCTTATGCAAAATTCTTATATGCCCTACCAGGTATTATATCATTTGTTAAAAATTCACAAAAAAAAGTTTTCCATCCTTTATTATTTTATTCCATACCTGAAACACCACGTTCTCCCTTTACTCCTTTCTCTCCCGGAGGGCCAGGGACCCCATAATCACCATCATACCCATCTCGACCAGGTGGTCCTGGACCACCCTTGTCACCAGTTTCCCCAGGGAAGCCTTTAAAATATATATAAAGTGTTAATAATTGGTCAAATAAAATTAAAGACTCAACTTGGAGTTATGATTTAGTATTTAATTCATATCCCTGTATTAAGAGTATAAGTATAGAAATAGTTTCTATTTAACATTTTTTGTCTGTCGAGCTCCGTAATGCTCGACTGCTCAGCTCCTATCTGTATTAGATTACCGAATGACAGTGTAGGACTGTTGAGGCGGCATTATACAGCGTCAAATCAGCGTATCACTATGAAGTCTTAGAAAAAATGACCGAAAATAGTTCTACGTTGTGCTTGTGACAAAATTTAACGCATTAGATAATTTTTCATTCTCAACTGCGTTATATATTTAAATAGCATATAGCTTAAAGTTCAAAATCCACCCTTCGGCTTCATTCTAGCCCTTATACCAGCTGACTTATTAGATTCGGTACAACAACACGACGAAAATTTTCTATAAGACTCCATTGTTTCGTGTTTTCCAAATGTGGCACAAGATGGCGTCCATGAACTTGTTTGACATTAGGCAAGTTGGTTGCCGGCCATTGGTTGGGAGACTGCAATATGGACAATTACCTTTAGGTCCTGGGAGGCCAGGTAGCCCCGGAGGCCCTGGTTCTCCAGATTCACCAACTACTCCTGCCAACCCATCAACACCTGGTCTTCCCATGTCACCCGTGTCTCCTTTTGATCCTGGTAACCCCGGTGGGCCAGGCAGACCCATCAATCCCTTTTCCCCCCTCGGCACCTCTACTTCTAACGCTTCACCAGGTGGGCCTGAAACACAATACAGTGAATAATGGGACCTCTAGAAGCATGTGCACCAAGATAGCGAATAACCTGAACGTAGTATGTGTACCAGGTTAGGGTTCAAGTTGTGCGCCACCTTGGTGCACATACTTCGGGAGCGCCGAATAATGATGTAGCCAGAAAATTGAAATAATTTAGTAAGATGAATGGTGCTCATCGAGTTGATTTTTTTCTAATTATCTCACAGAAAGTAATGTCAATAATATGAAAACTCAGTTATAATCTTTCATCCTGATATCAATTCTAGTTTAAGAAAAGACAACGAGTTTAAAGTTGAAAATGGGCGCGCAAATCTCGGGCACACCAGGTTTGCTTTGACGTATTTATTGTTTTCTTCAAATAACATATATAGTCGAATCTTTGTTATTATTATTAATATCTGTTAGACTATTTTAAGGGTGCCGCTGCTCGATAACCTATATTGGTTTTTCGGGTTTCCCTCGCCCTGAAACGCATTTTTCATATTCATTGTAATTTTTTGTCTATCCAGTGTGTTTCAGCATGGTGAAAAAATAAATTACTGATTACTGGACGACATTCCAGAATGATGGTGCTACACTGTTTTAGAATCTTTCTGTCTTTTAAATAAGTATAGAAATAGGTTGACTTATCAGTATTTCTCAACTTTTGAAAAATGGTGAATCCAATTAATAACATTTTATCAAGTTTAGTAAGAGAAAAATAAGATAAGCTAAAGAATTGGAAATATAAAACAAATTATCAGAAGAATAATAGGAAGAAGAAAGGCGTAAACAAAGTACTTTGTCTAACCAAACCAATTATCAAAAATTGGCGTTCCAGAAGTGTGTGTACCAAATACCGATGTGGAGGTAACTAATTTTGTTTGCCTACTTCACATCAAGTTGTGTAGAAGGACTGAAACCTATGGGCAGGGGTTACATTCCGTTGGTTAATACAAACAGTCCCCGAACTCGTAATAGAACTAAAATAAGGAAAATGGGAATAAAATCATGGCTGAACCTGGTACACACATTACGGGAGTCCCTGAAATTGGCTAACATACCTTGTTTTCCGGGGTATCCAGTTATACCAGGTAAACCTGGACGTCCAGACTCTCCTTTCAAACCTCTGGCTCCAGGTGTTCCTTCAACATCCCGTCCAGGCCGACCAGGGTTTCCTCTTTCGCCATCCGAACCTTGAGGGCCAGGCTTGCCAGGTTTTCCTATGGGTCCTAGTTCTCCCTGAAAGTTTTTTGTTGTTGGAATAATACAGATTTAAATATATAGTATTGCTTATTTATCGTAAAACGTATTTACAGTTATGGCACTGTTTTGTTCCAGATCAGAGGTGGGCAATTACTTTTCTGAGTGGGCCAGTTACAGATAATAGACTTGGTTACCGGTCCGGAGGCTCAAACTATGAATAAAAAATTGTCTATTTAAAAAGGTAGTCAACTAGGATAATAAGAAGCAATACGTAAAAATCGGGGTCATTATGACGTTATTTTCATCGATGTTTTCAACGGAAAAAGATATATCTAAAAACTAAAGTTGTCATTTTAGCAGACACAATTGGGCCGAATGAAACACTTCGGTGGGCCGTATTCGTCCCAAAAAGCGAAATTTGCTCACCCTTTCTGCAAAGACAATGTCCTGCGGGGAGACCAAGGATAAAATTTTCATGTTGTGACAAACATTTTGTTTAGCACATGATGCTAAATAGCATTGATGAAGCACTATGATTGGATAATAACTCAAAGACAGGCAAATTTGCCATTTAGAAAATAAAAATTCGAGACTTGGAATGTGAATCAGGGAAACATAACTGTATAATAGAAATCAGATTGACTTTGACATCCGCTTTGTTGTACTTGACATGAAAAGTAAATTCGTTCATTTGTTTATTTCAAAACTTTTGCTATTTTGTTCTATTAAATACCTTTTCTCCTCTAGCTCCAGGACCACCAATTCCACCAGCTCGTCCAGGTAGACCATCCAGTCCTGGGGGACCCTGTCCCCCTGGAACACCTTGCTCCCCTTTCTGTGCTTTGAATATGTCACCAGTTGCAGGCTCACCTTTTCTTCCAGGAGGTCCAGGAATGCCCGAAAAACCTCGAGGTCCCTAAAACAGTAATACAGACAATTTAATTCAACAAGAAATGTGTTATTGCGGTCAGTAGTAGTGGAATTTCATCCTAAATTATACAGTTATACTAATCTTTATTTGTGCTTTTTTACTGCTGTTCAAGTGCAGTAGAAAAATAACACAAACTGAACTGCCGTCATTGATATCATATCACTATTATTATTTGAATAGTCTCCAAATATATTTCCCCCAGGATATAAAAAATACTATTATTTGTGAGGTTAAGAGAAAATATAAATATAACATTGTTCCATGCAAGTATGCAATTCGTATTTGAAATACATATAATATTCTTACTAGGTCTCCAGGAGTTCCCATTGCACCATTTTCACCGGGTGGTCCTCTTTCCCCTTCTCTTCCTGGTATACCAGGAAGGCCATTGCGACCTGGGTATCCAGGAGGTCCTCTTGAACCGGGGTCTCCTCGTTCACCCACGGCATCTGCGCAGTCACATTCTCCTCCATGATCACCTTTCATGCCCATCAATCCCGTAGGTCCCATTTCACCTGGCAAGATAATGGTATTTTCAAATATTTACCAGAGTCACAAAAATGTCTTCACTTGTCTCACTTGTTCAACTTATTCCACTGCTCTGAGTCAGGAGAATTTATTGATACCATATATTGTTTTGTCCCTCACAGATGTATTAAATGAAGTAAAATACTTAAACAATCTATGAACAACAAACCTGGTTGGGATATACTGAGAACTGACCTATGGACACCATGTATAGTGCGGGACAAATGGATTAGGTAATCGTATGAAATGGGCTTCATGCTGTGTTCTTTAATATTATACTTTGGAAAAATGTTTACAATTGGGACAAGAGTGAAACCAGCAGAACACGTGGAGGACAAGTGAGACATAACAATTGTGAAACATCCTGCTGTAATGGGTTATTGAGTAAAGATAGACGATTATGTAATAGTATTTTAAACCCAGCAATACCTAAATTGAATCAACATATATAAGTTTTGAGGCAGTTAAATTATTGGAACCCAATTACACCCGAAGTATTGACCACACAGTTTTTTTGTTACCAGGGTGTGTGAGAATAAATCAATTGATTTTTCAGTCAATCTTGAAAGAAATATATTTCCAATCAATCAGATCAGTTTTACTTCATTATTTCTTCCTAACAACAAAAGTATGCAAGTCAGCGGATGACAGTTCATCAGGAAGAATAGTTTCTACATGTTCAGCTGCACAAATAAATCAACCTTGAATTACCTTTCAACCCCTTTGCACCCTTTGCTCCAACATCTCCCGTAGGCCCAGTTTCACCAACTATATTTTCACCGTCATAAATGAGCTTTCCTGATTCACCAGGACGACCTCTAGGTCCTTGAAGACCACGTAAACCAGGAAGACCGTCCATTCCATCTTTGCCACTTTCGCCTTTGACTGATCGCCCTGGAGCGCCAACATCTCCTCGAGAACCCTTGTCACCAGGCAAACCAGCGGGCCCAGGCACACCGTCAAGTCCATCAAGTCCTGGTATGAAGTTGAGACAACATTAATACATGAAAAACTCATAGCAGATAAGTTTGCAGTTCGATTTTTAGTAAACTCAGATTATTCGAATTCTTAACAATACTTCATTTATGTTGGTTAAAATTTGATCAAGGCGAAATTATGTGAAAGATAAAAACACTACAAATAACACAACGAGTCGAAATATTGTGAAATCACGTGATTTTCACATGCTCAAGGAGGCGCTCCCGAAGTATGTGCACCAATATGGCGCACAACCCATACCTAAACCTGGTACAACTACTATGTTCAGGTTGTGCACCATCTTAGTGCACATAATTCTGGAGGTCCTTCAAGGACTACTCGTTCATTGGTCTTATCGGGTTTTCTATCCGCCATGATAAATATGTAAATTCTATTATGTTAGATCCGCCATGGGCAATCTACGGCCCGCGGTCCTAATCCGGCCCGATGCGTAATTCAATTTGGCCCGCCTGATGCTGCCACATTCAAACTTCGACCAAATTCCGATGTTTTAGCTAAAAAAAATAGCTCAAAGAATTTGTTGAGATTGCGTTCAAATTTAGTTTTGGAACCCCTGAAATTAGATTTTTAGTGATAACTTACCTTTGAGTCCAGTTCTTCCTTTCTCCCCCTGCACACTGTCACCCGGTGACCCTGCTGGTCCACGGTTTCCTCGTTCGCCTTTTTCCCCATGCAAACCAGATTGGCCATCAAGTCCGGGAATGCCTGTTTCTCCCCTGATTCCTCTTTCTCCTTCGGGACCTGGGAAACCAGGAGGCCCTGATGGGCCATCTAGACCCTGTAATATAAAGAAATCGAATGCCTAAGCTTGTAGCCATGTTTAACATAATTTATGAACAGGTATCGTAAGATCATAATCTTCTTCCAACATCAAGTCCACGCATCTAGAATAAATAACTGATAAACTACCCCCATGCGCCACGTTGACTGGTAACCGCACGAGAGGCCCTAGTTTGCCATATGATAAAGCCGTCTTATCGACTTTCTTTCGACTGGGATAAATATGAAGATCCGCTTGATATTGCACCATAATGATCAGTAAGATAAATACATTTCAAACACCTAACATTGGGAGGTAGGCTTCAGTTGCGTGAACTTTGATAAAGTCCGATATGCTTATCGAACAATTTTATATTATTGGTTATGAAGTCACCTAATTAATATAGTCTTAACATCTGTTTATCATTAATCGATATTCATTTCGAATTGGCAGAACGGCGTGGTTATATTGCTTCGATATACATTGTGCGCATTTCGCTAAATTAAAAATTGCGTGTGCATGTGCCCATTGCTATATCATGCGATTGCTGGATAGGTCGCTGTCGCAGGGAAGTTAATATAGATACTGGTTTGAGACGATCCCTATCCGTATTCATTAAATGATTGGCATGGATTGTCACGATGGCAAATTCTATTCCGCTTCTGCTTTTAATCAATGGTATTTCTTGTTTTATTTGATAAAACATATGGCTTGAGTTGTGACAGATACAATCTGCGATTCGAGACCGCTGTAAGAGTAAATTGGTAAATTGTTGTGAATTTTATGTTAGTTGTTTTATCTTGGCGTTAGTCAATAAACATACGACTCTGCACAGGCATAGAACCTACATCAAGTCCGCGGAATCCAGGAATTCCTTCAGATCCCGGTACCCCTCTTTCGCCTTTTAGACCTTGTGCACCATCAGTTCCTGGTCTTCCATCGTCCCCAGGTTCTCCCTGTAAAGATGAATAGTTAGTGGTAAAGTCGGATTAAAAAGAAGAGAGCGAGAATATGTTCGTTTGTTATATCAGAAAACAATACAAATTTATATATATACATAAAAGAAATATATATTCAAGTTTTCGGTAAATGACTGGATGGAAACGATACGACCGTTAAGGTCATCAAAGTAAGTTATCACCAAAAGAAAAATGCACATATATATATAAATAGTTGAACAGGTTTAATATTTTACCTTTCGTCATATATCCATATAAGATTATAATAGACAAGGGTAAGTAAGTAAAGTCGTAATTACGCGAGTAAAACAACCTAGCCAAAAATTCGAGTCGCATTTGTGAATTCCGTAATTTTAGAATTTAGTGATAGTCAAATCGGGCATTTAACAACTAAAACCTCAGCATTAGAACAAAGTGACTGAACTAAGGATGTTTATATTTTGAAATCCACAAACAACGATGTTTGCTGTCGGTATTATTACTCGAAGATGCACGTCGAACCGACTGTCTGAGGTAGTTACTTGCGAAATAAAATACGCCCTCCATTATGACATTGCACGGTTATAAATTGGTTAGCGGTTATAATCGAATATTATTTAATATTTTACCTTTCTTCCATTGAAGCCATTCACTCCGGGCACGCCAGAAGGTCCACGAGGCCCTGCGGGCCCCCGAACACCTTTCTCTCCTGTTTCACCCTGCATGCCATCGAAGCCCTGATATATAATACAGTGACATTAAAATTAAGCCTTACGATGATACTAAATAATTTAGTTCACTGAATTATGAAAGCAAAATAAAAACGGAGAGCAATTGTCAAATGTGTACAATCGAAGGATGTATCGGTAACATGAGTATGCAAACATTACTAGAAGACATCACAATCTATAAATAATGAAGGGTTTCGTTTTTTAATGAGAAATTCCTATTTTGCTTTCAACAACAACAAACTATTTAGCGAAACAACCCTTAGGTACCATTCGTGTTCAATATCAAAATCGTAATAACTTACCGGTGGTCCAACAAATCCTGGGAATCCAATGTCTCCCTTTTCTCCTTTGTAACCCTGAAAATATGTAACAAATTTATTCCTCAGTATGACTTAATGTTAGACTCACTCCCTCATAGATGACGCTGCCCGATAATTATCACTGGTTTTTAGCGTCTTCCTTCACACTGAAATGCATTTTTCATCTTTCTTAATTATGTTTGTACAATGTGTACTTTCGGCATGTAAAAAAACATTACGACGACTGAGCGAACAATTGGCCGGGGGATATTTATTAAAAAAGTCTTTCACTATATGACGCTGTTGGGTCAAGACAGAGTGACAGACAAATAAATACAACACGAATTTCATTTTGAAATAAAACTGGGGGGCAAGGTGGGCTCCCGAAGGAGCTATCTTTTAAAATAAATAGAAATGTTTGGTAAAGGTTCCTAATTGAACCGCGAGTCAATTTGAGTCAGAGTTACCCAAGTCTCAAGTCGATTCATTCACTGAATTAAGTTTGATTCGAGTCGTTCCGCGTCTTCGATAAATGCGGACTCTGCTCTAACACAAGTGACGTCAAATACTCGGGCATTCCAACATTGACACTATATGACGCTGTTGGGTCAAGACAGACAACTCAACTCGACACAAATTTCATCATGAAATCAACTATGAAGTCATCAGCTATTACTTAAAAATAGTGGCGCTACAGAAGTATGAGTAATTTTCGACTACTTTACATCAAGTTGTGTAGTGGGGCTGAAACCTATGGGCAGGGGGTATATTCACTTGTTTAACACAAACAATAACCGAACTCACAATAGAACTAAAATACGAAAAATCAGAATAAAATCATGGCCCAACCATAACCTGGTACACACACTACGGGAGTACCAAATTGAGAGCAATATTTGGTATAGGTTTCTAATTAAACCAAGAGCCGCCAGTCGATTTGCGTCAGAGTTATCCTGATTTCGAGCTGAGTTCAAATTCGAGTCAATCACTGAATTAAGTCTTAATCGAGTCGTTCCGCGCCTTCGATGAATGCTGAGTCCAGTCTAATTCGAGTGACGTCAAATACTCGGACTTCTCCAACACTGATTATTAGCGCTTCGCTTAAAAAGGCTTGCGCGAATTTCTGGTTTATAAATTTCCCAGTCTTGTTAATTACAATGACCTCCACCTACCTTACTTCCGTTTCTACCAGGAAGTCCTTTGAGAGGTTGTGTGAAGCCAGGTGGATTTCGTTCAAGAAAATCAGGTCGTCCTCCGGCGGTACCAATGGATCCCTGAACGAAGTAATTGATTAAGTTCATGAAATTGGAGTATTTTATAGCACTGAATTAAACTGAAACACGGAACGAGAAATAGCTGCCTCAAGCGTCATCTAAATTTCATTAACTAATAGTTTGAGGTAAAAATTATGAATTCATACTATAACAATCGTCGCTGCTTCTAACGTAAACCAACAAAACAATTACACTTATATATAAAACATTCAATTTCCATAATTAATTGGAAAAAATTTAAGTCAATTCAAGAATATATGCATCTGAAACAAATACCTGGCTAACTAACCCCATACCCGACATGGACTGATAACCAGACGAGACGTTGTGGTTAGCCACATAATCAAGCGCTTTCTTATCCGCATCGCTCTCTCCGAGATAGATCCTAATCCTAGTACAAATATATCCCAATTCTATTGACAGGTTATCAAATCGACTCAGTGCAAGCGCATTTTTCCAAACGTTGGGTGGCTACTCAAATTTTAGTTTTTTATAAACATGGCATTGATACCTTTTCTCCTTTTTCTCCTTGATAACCGATCCCTTCATTCCCTTCGTCTCCCTTTTGTCCTTTTCGACCAGGAGGGCCCTAAAGTTAAAAAAAAATTCTGAACACTCGAACAACAAATATCCAGGGTGTCCATAAAGTCCCTTTACAATTTCAATTTTGTTATGAACTCAGTTCTCAATATAACTTAACCAGTTTTTATTTAATCAGTAATTGCGTAATTGTTCAAGTATGTTTACTTCATTCAACAAATCTGTGAGGGCTAAAACAATATATTTTTTATATATAGAATTCAATTGACGGCTGCATGACAAATGCAAAAATATTAGACTTTATGAAGGGCCAAACAAAAGACCTCCCACAATATAAATTCTTTGTGAATTGATTATTTAATTGAATTCGACATTTTTTGCCCCATTCTGTATAAAAAAGAGATTGTCTATCAGGTGCTACAGAGAAAAGAATAGCTTATAATATCATTTAATTCGTCAAAATCAATGTCAATTAATTTATTAAAATTAAACTATTTATTCCACAGCTTCGCGTATATAAACAAACGACAAGGCTTTCCAAATCGCCATTTTTTATGCATTTCATATTAAATCTTCCACCTCAAAACACTTTGGGGCAAAATTGCATAAAAATCTCCATCAAGCGAATATTCAAATTGTACAATAATTCAGTGAAAGTCAAATAATATCAAATGTTTAATTTTGTTGAACCTTTGATCAGCGCATCAGTAAGTAAGTAAACTAACCCAAAGTGTTACTTACAGGGGGTCCGGGCGGACCGTCGTATCCCATGGGGCCCATTTGTCCAACTGGGCCCTGAATGCCAGGCCTTCCTTCTGGGCCAATAGGGCCGTCTTCTCCCGAGGCTCCTTTGATCATAGAAGCGTCATCGACATATGCAGGTTCACCTTTTTCGCCAGGAGCGCCATCCCGACCCTGTCAAAATCAAATAGTAACCCTTGGAACGATATATCCTTGAATAATAAAGGTAATAAATAGGCTTCCAGTGACAACATCATTCCTCAACCACCATAAATTTTATAAAGCAAATGGTCCATTAGTTAAAGAGGATAGCGATTTTTCATAACAACAAGACTAAGTAAAAAAATTATAATAACAACACTAGCAACAGCATAATACTAAAACGATCTACGGTACATGTCCACTTCGTGGCCAATAAAAGAGCACCCATAGGTGCTTGAATTAACATAATTCAAAGATTTAAAATATCATTGTATTGTAAATCATTCATCAAGGGAATTCACATATTGGTGAGATTTTGAATTTACTTACCACAGGTCCTGGTAGCCCAGGTGGTCCGGCTTCTCCACGAGGACCCAGATCTCCTTCCGTTCCGTTACACCCATCAAGTCCCGGATGTCCTACCGGCCCTTGTTCTCCAGGATGTCCAGGCAATCCGTTGACTCCTGCATATCCCGGTGCACCGGTTTCTCCCTGCGTAAGGAAAATAGAAATCATTTCATCTTTATTTACTGCAGTCTATATTTTTATTGTACTGCAGTCGTTTTCAACCATTTATGGCTCGTGGCCCTAAAGGATTTTAGCACTCATGGCCCTTTGTTTATCATTGGCTTTTATAGTGTTATGGTTGATTGATTTTCAAACAATTTATGCTCAACAAAGTGAAAACACCCTGTGAAATAACCTTATGAATCAATGAAACTAGGAAGAATGGGGGATTTTCTTGTAATGAGAGAAAGTAAAATCAATTTTGAGCCCAGCATTGTCGCCCCCTCCAATTGCTCTGTAGACCTCGGTTGGGAACCGCTGTTGTACTGAATTTACGTTTTTCGCTTACCCTGCTTCCAGACTGTCCCCTCGCTCCAATTCTACCAGGATAACCCTTTTCTCCTTTCGGACCTGACAAACCCTCTGGGCCTGGAAATCCTGGAGGTCCGGTTGTTCCAACATCTCCTTGTCTCCCGGGAAACCCCTGGCGAAAACGAACGTATATTTTCAAATAACTGAAGTATCGAATAAATTAAATAAATCTTCACAATAAAAAAAATTAATATTAATACTGTATCGTATGACTTTATCAAGGAAAAGCAATCAGCTACCCGCTAGTGGAAAGTCCAAAGTAGGTCTAAGATATATTCAATGCTATATTTTTTACAGCAAGCTCTCATATTTTTACTAGGTCAAAAATATTTGTTTTTGCACCGAAAATCATTTTTGCCTGAACCGAATTAAAGTTATAAATCTCTCATTTTATATGGGCTGATTTATAATTCAATATAATTTTTATGAATAAATAAATACAGTATTATCAATTATCGCATCAGATTTAAGATTGCGCTAGCGGAGTGTTTAAACTAAGATATACCGGTATTCAACAACATATATTCTATCGATCTGAGTTTTAATATTTTTCAAGTCAACTAGCATCGTGATTTGTGGATTTAAAAATGCAAACATGTGGCACACATTGCTTGACGTGACGAAATGATATTGAACATTGCAATCCTATAAGATAAATATACGTGATAGAAAAAGTTTTTTTTTAAGTCATATACCGGTATGTATATTTTTGCATAGTCAAACTGTGAATTATTATAATGTAACTCCATCATTCAGCTTCCATCGTTGGAGTGAAACGTCTTTAAACAAAGAATGTTCACACAATCATAAATGGTAAATAGAGCACGCCATCAATCAAGTGTCTTTGAAAAATTTGATCAAAGAGCATCGGAATAAAACACTTTAATCTGGTCGGTCAGAAACAGACAAAACAAACATTTAATACGCCATTTATTGTTAGCTTATTTTCGTTGACTTCCTAATTTTGTCTAGTATTATCGTTTTTATAAAACAACAACTGTGCAAAATAAATCAATTGGCGAGCATTTAACATTTATAGAATGATCATTTTATTGCAACTGCCAATGGTGACGAAAAGAGCCAACCGTTGCCGGGAGCTTTGATTGAATGTAGCCGGCTATAAAACTCGTCTCACAACCTTGATCTTACATCGTCTAGCGCTAATAACGCTAAACAGCTCAAGTTAGTACATTTAGAAATAGTTAAGTAAGAATACTTCTGATATTTACCCTATTTCCCTTCTCCGAAACACAGAAAGAACATGGTCCTAGGTTCCTACAGTCACGTCCAGCACACGGTCCCTTGATGTTCCTTTTGCGTTTTCTCTGTAAAAAGATTTTCGAATTGGAAATATATGCTACCATTATTAGGTTCATCTAAAACGGGAATCTATAATATGCAATATGTGATTATAATTAAGAATAAATACATGCGCATTCAACATGGGGGTGAGTAGCGCAATATTCACAGCACTATCCAGACTAAAAAGTTTGTTTTCATCTGATTTTTGAATGGATTACGAATATGACGTAATAAAGCAAGACCAATAAGCGTGCCCGATCTTGCTAGGACAAAAATTTGCAGCGTGGTTCTGGTTTCAGAGACATTTTATTATGAATATCAGATATTGAGAGTTTGAAATCATGCTGTTGCACATATTTTTCTATAAAAACAGATCAAGCTATGTAACGGTACCTAAGGCATGTGATCGGGACGTAGCGCCTAACGTTAGCATAATTTAGACGGGTTACCGGTAATTTTGTAATGGCAGAATGTGACGGTCAGAACTGTAGATTGGTGTTTTTTTAATAGCGAGCATATCCTTACGTTATTGAAAGTATATTTCAGGAATTAGGGAAAATCGTAATGACCGTAGATGCAGAGATGAGTTTGACTTTCTAAATTACTGAACTGGGTGGCACGCACTGCTGCACGCCCTGACGCCTGTACTAACTGACTACGGTAACATCTGGACATGCAGACATGGGCTGCAACTTTCGAACTTATAATACAGCTATTTAGCTAGAGACCTAGGCTAACAGGCGCTGTAATATATCTATGGTAGGCCTATCTGCCCAAGTACAGAAGTATTAGTTCATTATGACTGAACAAATCCATTACAGAATTAGGAAAATATTTTTTTTATTCAAACAACATTTATCAGGCTTAGAGACTAATTGTGCTCATTTTGAAAAGTGTGAAATTGGCAAACAGCTTTATACAATTTAGCAGTTATTGTTCAGATAGTGTGAAACTTATAAATGTAGAAAGAGAAAAAGGATAAAACATCGTATAAGTGACAAAATAGAGCTATGGAACCACCAAATTCCCCAAAAAAAGATATGGGTTGAAGGTTGAAAAAAAAATTTAGTGGAATTTCTAATATTAACAAATATATCCATTGTTCTGTAGCTAGACAAAGTTATGTTTTGCCACATGCAGACACATGCATAAAACTTGACCCTAGTCGCCAAAGTACCCACTTTGTAATCCCTTTTCTTAGCCATTATACAAACTTTTCGCCCATGGACGATGGTTTGAGATATCATTTTGAATTACATTCGCCTTGAGAGTTGTTAAAAAAATATTCATTTATAAATACATGCAGATTTATAGGACATTTAGCCGCAGTTAGGCGGTCACAGAGTTAGGGTTGCACCGTAGCCCCAATTTATGGTATATTGAATACATATCATAAATAAATAAATAAATATTTGTGAATTTCATATTAATATACTTAAACAACTTCATGGGCGAATATAAAACTAATTCATAACTGAACAGTTCTGTGGTCGGGAGAGTCCATGAGGCGTAAGGTCTGTGAACCTCTTATTCAATGTCTTTTGTCTTTTATTTTTTATCAGTAATCATCCCAATTGTTGGGTTTGTATGTAATTTAATAACCATTTTTAAGCAGTTAATAATTGACTGGTAACTTTGACCATGGCACATCATGGTTTTGGACGCGGTGGCAGAGGATATGGATTCTTGGCTTCACAAAAAGAAGAGGGAAAACCTGGCATCCCAGAAGAGGAGAAAAAAACAGTTGCAACTGATTTTCGAAGTCTATTACTCGGACGTGGCAGGGGAGCACAATTTGCAAGAGGGGCGTCCTTGTTTTCAGGAATCGAAAAACCACCTTTCATGGGAAGAGGTGCGGGCGCATCTATGGGCTTAGCCAAAAGTGTTGAGACTGGACAAGTTGGGATACCAACTCGGGATCCAAATGATAATATTTTACAACCGAGAGTAGAGGAGGCACAATCTGTTCGGCCAAAGATTAAAGATTTGCAAGTACCTGAATTGTCTGGACCCAAACCAATTTCTTTGTCATCTCTGACCAAAGATGTGAAAGATATGGATATAAGTGAAACGACAAAACCACAAATTATAGGTCAAAAATCTATTGAGGATAATAAAACCAGTCTTATAAAAGCGGGAATATCTGGAACTACCACACAAGTTAAATCACCTACAAAAGTGGAAGAATTCCATCAATTACTTGGGTCTAAAACAGGTGGATTGCTGGGTAAACCAGGGTTAACATTTGGGAGAGGATCAGCTTTAATGCTAGGGAGAGGGACAATGCTCCAACCTACAAAGCCTATTTTACCGACCGCCATAAAACCTCAATCTTTGGACACTTCATATGAAACAATACAACCCGTTTCTGCTCCGAGCCAAGTTGTTATTGATTCTGCAGATAAAAGAGGAGCAGTGCTCTCAGTGGGAAATGAGAAGTCTATGGAAATGTTGAAACAAGCACAGGCATTCCCAACATCAGGCAGAGGAGTCACTTTGCGACCTAGAGGCTCAGAACTTCCAGGTACATCTGCAAAAACTGCACAAGAAGGGCACCCTACCTCGCTATCGGAATTTCATCAAAGAAAACCAATGCCAGAAACGATGGCTTCGAAACCGTTACCAAGTGTTTCCCAGTCACCAGAAGACCTCATGGTGGTGAAACGTGATGTCATTGAATATTCTGGTTCCCAAGGAATGAAAGTTCCTATTGGTATCAATTGCGTTCGACTAAAATGCAGAAACGAAGCAGTTTACCAATATCATGTTTCTTTCAATCCTAATATTGACAACAGAAACATGAGATATAGCCTTCTTAACCAGCATCGTGAATTAATTGGCAATACTCGCGCTTTTGATGGATCTATTTTATATCTTCCTATCCAATTACCCAAATCAGAAATGATTGTGGAATCTGAAAGAATCACAGATGGAGAGAAAATTCAACTTAAAATAGCAATTACAAGAGCGGTGCATCCTGCTTCTCATCTTTTGATTCCATTTTACAATGTTGTTCTCCATCGATGTATGAAGATTCTACAAATGTGTCCCGTAGGACGAAATTATTACGATCCAAGCAATGCACAACCAGTGCCAAAATACAAACTCCATTTATGGCCTGGGTATGTGACTGCGATTCGTGAAATGGAAGGTGGTTTGCTGATGAATATCGACACTTCTCATAAAGTTCTACGAAATGAAACAGTTCTTACAGTTATGCAGGATATATATCAAAACAATAGAGGAGATTTCCACGGTCAGTGCATCAAAGAACTTGTTGGATCAACCATTTTAACAAGATATAACAATAATAATTACAGAGTTGATGATATAGATTGGAGTATGAATCCTATGAGCACTTTTACGACTTCAAAAGGTGAAACCATTTCTTTTTACGATTACTACAAGGCACAATACAGGATCGAAATACAGGATAAAAACCAACCAATGTTGATTAATCGACCCAAAAAAGCAACACAGCGTAGCAAGCGAGTTGAGGCTGGAGAAGACAGAGTGATATCATTGGTACCGGAATTGTGCTTTTTGACAGGTTTAAGTGATAAACTTGCTGGTGACTTCACAGCAATGAAAGAGATTGGGAATTTCACCAGACTTGGACCAAATGAGAGAAATTCACAGATTGAAAATTTTTTACAAAGGTTGAATGGATCGCCAGAAGCCAGACAAGAACTTCTTAAATGGGGATTGGAGCTTGAAAATCGTATTGTGTCAGTGGAAGGACGGACACTTCCTCCAGAAAAAGTTCTTGTTGGGAATAATCATGTTTTTCAATGTAATGAAGATGTAGATTTTTTCAGGGATATCTCTCGGGTACCTGTGCTTAGATCCGTTCCAATAAAACATTGGATTATTGTATTCACTGCAAGAGATGCCACAAAATCTAAAGATTTTGTAAGAAAATTTGAAGAAGTTTCAAGAAAAATTGGAATGCAGATTCAACCTCCGAGGTACATTGAGCTTAGAGATGATCGAAGCGACGCTTTCAAGCATGCGATATCGGGTGCAGTGAATCCCAGTCTGCAACTTGTGGTCTGCATTTTTCCGACATCTAGAGATGATCGCTACAGCGCTGTTAAACGTCTATGTTGTGTGGAAATGCCTGTGCCTTCACAAGTAATTCTATCCAAAACACTCCCCCGGGATCCATCAATGGGAAAATTTCGTTCAGTTACCATGAAAATAGCTTTGCAAATCAACTGCAAGTTAGGTGGTGAACTTTGGGCACTGTCTATACCACTAGAGGGACTCATGATTTGTGGAATTGACGTTTTTCATGAAGGAAGAGAGGGAAAAGGAAAATCAGTTGCTGCTTTGGTAGCAAGCATGAATAAATTGATGACGAGATGGTTCTCTCGAGCTGTGATTCAACTTCCACAACAAGAAATTATTGACAGTTTGAAAGCTAGTTTCTGCGACACTTTGACAAAATACTATGAGCTGAATCACAAGTTACCAGAACGAATCGTGATTTACAGAGACGGTGTTGGAGACGGAAGGCTTGGAATGGTGGCAGAACATGAGGTAAAACAACTTCAAGACTCTTTGAGAATGTTTGACAAAATGGCAGGTGGAGAGTATATTCCTAAACTCACTATTATCGTAGTTTCGAAACGGATCAACATACGCTACTTCAAACAAACAGGAAAAAATTTGATCAATCCGCCTCCTGGTACAGTCATTGATCACACAGCTACTCGACCAAACTGGCCAGATTTCTACCTTGTATCACAACATGTGCGACAAGGCACAGTGTCTCCTACTCATTATATCGCGATACACGGCCACACATTTTTGAAGGCAGATCACTTACAGAGGTTGACGTACAAGCTTACACACATGTATTACAACTGGCCCGGGACAGTGAGAGTACCAGCACCTTGCCAATATGCTCATAAATTAGCATATCTCGTTGGAGAAAACATTCGGAAGGAACCAGCGCTAGATTTATGTGACCGATTATTTTATCTGTGAACAAGATACTCTTTGCATCATTAATAGAAGAGATATCAGTTTCGGGAAAAACTTCATACTGATCATTTGTATGCTAAATTAACGTTACATTCCATTCAAATTCTCTTAATAAAGAAAGAAGCCAAATACATGAGTTTAACCTGATGGCACTACATGTCATGAACCATACTTAATTTTTACAATTTCTCTATGTATTTTAAAAGTTCTTGGCTTATTTTGGATTATAAAGTACACATGATTCCCCTGTATAGTATTTACTTTTAAGTGTGCTGTTTTCAAGTAGTTTGCTATTAGCGAGTATAATTTTTGTCATTTTCCACTTCTGTAAAGTGATTTTTTTTTCTATCATCACCCATCCCAGCCCAAATTTCTGATTTTTCGCAATCTTATGCCTCAGAAGATGAAATTTGTATCAAACAATGCTTGTTCAAGACCATATTGGCCTAAAGTCCATGCTTCCGAAAACAAATAACTGGCTAACTAATCCCATGCCCGACATGGACTGGTAACTGGACGGTCGAGAGGTCGTGGTTTTGCATATGAATAATCTGTCATACCATCTTTCCTTTTACCCAAGGATAAATATGTAAATTATAAAACACAAATGTGCTTTATGCACACTTTCTAGATAGTTTTTTTTATGAAGTAGGTAGAAATGAGAGCATATTTTGTTTGATAAATAGTGCTCAAATTTTGAAGTTGCTGTAGTCAATATTTTTGGTGCCTTTACTTTAACACTTTTATTGTAAATAACTGGAATTTCTTTGTTGTTTTGATCAGCATTTTATTTACTTTTATGTTGCAGTATTGTAGGTAGGTAGGTTCTTTAATAGCAAAACTGTTAATATCTGATCTTGAGTTGAAATACTGGTAATACTTTTTTGTTTTGCGCATTCCACCTAAGTTTCACATTAACATTTCTTTCGTTTTTTTTCAATTTCTTTCCATTATTATGTTTTTCACTATTTTAACCATTCCCACTAGGGAAGATTTTGAAAGCTGGTTTTCAAGTAACATGAAGGAAGCTCGTGATTTAGAATTTATAAAACATATCATTTAAAAAAAATTGGGGTCGTCCCGAGGGAGAATTTACTAGCCTGTAAATTATACCAGTCGAGTCAAGTTTATTTTTTCCAACCAGTAAAAAGGAAAAAATGATATTTACATTTTACTGGGAAAGGGAAGCCGCAGGGACCAAAACTGGTTATCGAGCAGTCACACTCAAGTATTGAGTTCTTGTTTTACAAGTTTTTCACAAACTTGTACCAGACAAGACATTTTAAATCGGGGTTGCAACTTTTCTTTACAGTGAGCCAAATTATGATGACGCTGAGGGTTTAAATTTGAATATGATATAGTTCTAACATCTAACTTTTAAGTTTTTTTCATGACAAGGGTGTGTAGGCAAAGGTGCACTGGACTATAGAGAGATTTTTCTCCGCGAACAAAGTCAACATTAACTTAAATTTCAAAAAGGAGTAAAATAGTATAATATTAATTGGTTGATCATTGTTTTCTGGGGGCCAGTGCAAGACCAGTAAACGTCATAGAGGCTTGTGATTTATTAATTTTTGCCCCATTTGTACTCCTAGCCGACACTTGTTCAGGTCTGATGTGTGACCTAAAGAGGCTGTCCTCTGATAATGTTTTTTGATACTGGAAATTGTCCCACAACTAGCCAAAGGTGAATAAATATATAATATTTCAAGTTACATACTGTCATATGGAATAGTAACAGATCACTTCTTGTTCTATCAGTTCATGGAGTGAATGTCCTTACCGTATAGTATTATAGTAAACTTCTGTAACTTGTATGTGTGTACATATGTTTATTTGTCTCATAATATCATAAATGGAATTAATGTTAGTAATTGGCATATTAGGACAGTGAAATAATGTGTATGATATACAGGGTGTTGAAAAGTAACGCAAAATTAACAGAAGTTAGGATAAAATGCTACTTAACACATTTGACGACTGACACCTTTCTTTCAACAGTATTGAATTACGGCGAAATGCCATTTGACCATTTCACGACTGACGCTTTTTAACAGTTACCTTTTAACGTTGCCATGACGAAAAATTTTACTTTAATTTTGCAAAACTTTTTTAACACCCTGTATTCATGAAAAGTTCACTGTTCTGTGAAACTGGTTAGTTTATGTCTCATGGCTCTTAAACCTTGATACTAGTTTTTGTTACTTACACAAATTTCTATTTTGTGTGTTGTATTTAAAAGTAACTTATCTATAGGTATAAGTTTATTTCGTCTCCATAGTCAGCATAAAAGATAAAATAATTAAACTAATAAAAATAAAATAAATAAAACTGATTATAGAATCAGGAGAGCAGACAAAACTCTGAATAATTATCCAGTGTCTGACATGCTATGTAGAAAATACATTTGTGTGAATTACTGGACTTGATTCCCAGAATAGTTAAGCGTTTTATTTTGAATTACTGCAATTTTGTGATATACTGGTACAAATAATGGTATACTAGTCAGTACTACCCTTGGTTGTGGGTCACTACTAATTTTTGTACCATTGGGAGTATTTTTAATTCATTGGGCTTGTTAATGACAACTACGGCATAAGAAAGATATGTTAGATTGGTGAGATTTCCTAAGCTTGAATATCTAGAATGGGAATGCATAAAGCTTTGGAAAAAAATAAACTTGACTATGACTTCGTGACTATTGCTGTAGCTTCTTGTATAATTTTTGATACAGTCCTTTTTTTTAAATATAGTTAAAAAGTTGCAAAGGGAATTTTCAACTTATATAACTTCTTCAAACATTTATAAAAATATGGTCTTTGCCACCTCAAATTTCGATGGAGAATCCATCAAAAAATATCCTAAAAAGTATACTGATGATGGGGTAACTATAAACCTGACATGGACAAATTACGGCAATCCAATCTGGCTCGCCTGATGCAGCCACCACCAAACTAAAACCAAATTCTGATGTTTTTAGAATAGCTCATGAAATTTGTCGAGATCGTGATTAAATTTAGTTTTGGTAGGAGGCCCATTGTTTTTCATTTTTGCAACACTGTAAATATTGTTCATAAAATGTAACTTTTTAAGTCACACTTATATGGACCGCCAGTCACAGTGGGCAAAATTTTTGGCCTCTGGTCCAAAAACCTTGTCCACCTCTGCAATAAACCCTCTATACATGGTCTCTACCTATTACGTTTTGTCATTTCACCCATGAGTGCTTGCTCATATCATGTTACATTAGGTTCCATTACATTTGAACCCACAACAATTGCACCTATGGAAATTTTTGTTTTACGGATATTTGAACCCATACCAACCCTAACCCATGGGTTTTAGCACCCGCATATAGATTGAACCCGCGGATATACACATGGGTTCAAATGTACGGTCATCGTTACATTATCATGGATGTTATATCTGATCATATTTTGTTATTCTTTTTGAGGAAACAGTTCCATTTTTTATTTTCATTCTGCAATTATTAATTGCCTCATCACTATTTCTCTCAAATTTCTTTTTAAAAAAAAAATTCGTTCACAGTGATAAGTCTTTCATCATGTCTTGTTCTATGGCACTATTATGAGTTAATGGGCATTCGAAGATCACAGTTGATCTGTACTGTTTGGTACTAATGGGAGTTACAGATCGCGATCCAGAAAGTGTGATTCAAAAGCAAAGTCGTGTAGTGCGGTTGGCATCGTCTATCTTTGCTTTGTCGTTAGGTTTTGGAGATCCAGCCAAAACAAATAATTATCTTCTAGCACTACTTTGATTACAGTTCAAATAAAAATAGGGGACATGAAATCAACTCGAGTCATTATTATAGCCGTCTATCTAATGATAGATACCGAATAGTTAGCAGATTGATGTTTAGCCAGCTCTGAACTTGCAAGGCCGTGTGTGAAAAGAGCGAATTGGTTGGGATTTGGCGACACCCGCGATTTATGGTAATAAAATTGAATGGAGGTTCTTCTCTTGTCATTGTTGTAAACTGCTTGTCTGGGGAAGTCTATGTCAGTCAGACGAAGCGTCACAGAAATACATTTGTGATAGTGTGCAGCAAGACTGCATAGACTGGTTTGAAAGTTGGCAATATTTTAAAGAAAAATATGTTTTTTCATTTAATCAAGCAATCTTGCTGGGAAGTTAGGCTCGTCCAGTTAATGTTTCCCAGAGCATCGATTACCTTTTTTTACGTTAACAAAGACCGATCAATAACAATCAAACTTTTTGCTGCTGTTTATACACTATTTCAGTAAACAATAATTAGACCCGAAAAAACTGCGGAAGACTAATCTAAAAATTAGCTATCGGTATTGTTAACGAGATGTGGCTAGATATTTTGAATCAAAAAGATCAAACGATTATAATTATAAACATGTGCAGCATCTCCAAGCGTAAAATTGCCAAATCAATAGGCATCAAAGTACTGTGGTAGTGTTTTCTGGGGTCAAGGGTCGGGAAAGCATTCATTAAGACTAAGTTGCCAGGCGATCACGCCCTAGTTTGAAGAAAGAGAAAACGTAGTTCACTCACCGCAGTGGCTTCTTGTATGCAAATGATTCCGATAATTACGATGAATAATCTGAAATAAAACAATGAATGTTTTGAATGCTTTAGTAATTTTTAAACGAGTTTGACTATGCAAAATAATTTACCGAATGATCTGAAAAATATTCCTATTTTTAAAGCAGTCAGTAACGGGATATCCTGAACCAATAAAAGTCAATAAAATAGGCTTTAAAAAGGAAATTGAATAGTATGTAATTGCACTGTCTTTGATTTTGTTAACCGTCAAAAAATGTACAAGTATGTATATTACACATTGGGAATATGCCAATTCTATTTTGCAATGATTTAGATTTTAGAGGATTAAACCTTGTTGCACCCCAACCGAACCAATGTATCTGTCCTACAACTGTCATTGCCTGAATCCCCTTTCTGGACCAGTGATGGATGTAATATTTAGGGGTGGCTTCACTTCTTTAGCAGTTGTGTATGCAAATAGTTGGAAGCGACGGAATTTTGAAACGATAAATATACTGGCCAACAGAATCGATGAATAAATAGGCCAATTTATATTGCAACGTTGTATAATTGTGTCAGTTTAAAATAGTAGCATGTACAAAACAAACGACTGTTGGCCACACAGGCGCAGTAAGATTGCAGCAGAGGAGAACAAAATTGTAATTGAATAAAGCACACGGTGAGCAAATTGTTCGTCGTATGGACTATTCTGTTATGACGCAATATATATGATCCCTGTTTCGGCTATATGATGACACAATAACAAGTCAGACTGCGGCAACCAAACGGCGTGATGGATAACTTAAATTTAAGCCCCTTAATAGTTTGATCGAGGAGCTTAGCCTTTGCAACTAATAAAACATCGGCTCTGCTCCATCAAATAGGCTTCCCTTATAAGCAACTTTAATCGATTCTTCCCGCTTTCTACGCACAATTTATTTGACTGATATGCCGGTAAAATGTTTATACTCCAAGCAAGCTACGCCGGTTACACGAATATGCGACGCTAAGTGTACGATCGAAGAGCGTTCAAGAATCTAAGACGGGGAATGTATCAGAAAAAGTGGACTGTTTGCTTAACATAACTGACTCAAGTAATAAGCAACTCTACCAATAGTCACAGTACGACAAAATCGACTGTGGACAATCTCATTTATGACGTCATAAAAGGTATTGGTAATACAAATTTTTGGTAACAGTCAAAAAAAAGGATGAACATAAGAAGTTCTATGGACCACAGTCTTCATTTCGATAGTCTCTTCCGCATATGAATATTGGGCTTCAGTATAGACGGCAAGTTTTTACACTACGACTCATTTATGCATTTGCCAAATTTTAATCCCATTAGTTATATTACTTCTGTGCTCACTGCACTAAAAATGACATTTGGCCATTGTCACAGTGGGAGATGATAATGAATCGTGTCATCATATCTAATGTAGCTTTCAAGGATTTAAATATTTGAAAAAATGCCTGAGATAATGTCGCGAAATTATGCAACGTAAACGCCTCGGCAATGGTTTGGAAATATTTCACAGTTCGAAATTGACCACATTTGTGAATATTTCTATGATAAGTGTGAAACCTCCCGCACGCTTGTTGGAAAGCTACAAGGAAAACCTCAGTAATGTAAACATATACGACGCTGAAACCATGTTTATAAACATTCTATGATTAAGGAAAATACTGGTTATTATTATACTCTGCCAAGTCACATGGAATAAAGTAATTCATTGAATATTATGGAATCATATACCGTGTTTCCCCGAAAATAGAACAGGGTCTCATTTCAATATTCTTTCGAGAAATAACACTAGGGCTTAATTTCGGGGGATGTTTTTTTTTTTTATTCATTTATCGAAAACTGGTCAATTTTCCAAAGTCACGTCCATCTTATCAATCACCCTTTGACCCGGACCAATTTCCTCAATTACTGTTTCCTCTTTTGAAGTCCCTTCATCGTATTTAATGTCAAATAACAACATGGAAATAGGCTTCACCTTAACTTACTACTTCAACTACGGGTCAATGGTTAAATTTGTTTGTACGAAATTTGGAAATGTCATCATTCGTGAGAGTTCTCAATGATTTGAAACGAGTCGTTCTTGTCAGGCGTTTAAAATGATTTTAAATTGCATACATTTCCAATGCGACAATACCGGTTTGTTGTAAACTCACCGAATATAGATTCGAAAATTGCAGACAATTTTCATTATATCTAAAAATTGATATTTGATAAGCTCATTTGTAAGATTCAAAACTCTATTCAAACTTCTGAGCACACATAATATGCACTAACAAGACGCAGTTTGAAACGTATATCCATCTATACTTCTAACTAGCGATGTGCAATGAAGCGTTACCCAGATAGCGGAAAAATAATTATTGTGTAACAAAGGATAAACGGGAGCCGTAAACTATGGTCGACGTCTTTCACCAAAAGCAAATTCAAAAATTGATTCATCATTTAAACGCCAATGATGTATTGAATAGCGTGAACTAACACAAATTTTGGTTTTTGATCTATTTTTAGATGTAGCCCATTCGATCACAATTTACGCAATTCATATGCAATGCTATGCTATTTGCATGATATGTGCAATTTGGTATTCCCGTAGTTGTGTACCAGGTTATGTTTAGGCCATAATGTTATTCCGATTTACCTTATTGTTTTAGTTCTATCACGAGTTCGGGGACTGTCAGTTTTATCCAAGTGAATATACCTCCTGCCCATAGGTTTCAGTCCATTTACACGACTTGATGTGAAGTGGGCGAACAAAATTAGTGACCTCCATATTGGTACACACACTTCTGGAGCGCCCGGAATTTTACTACTGAATTTGAAGTCGGTAACATTCAGTACATTTTTATTCCCCAGTTGTCGTTTTTGAACACTTACAAAGAGAACATTTTTTAGATAGACCCAATGCAGCACTGAATCGAAAAGGTGCACACTGTTTCCCGCGATAGTAAATTCATGTATACATTCTCGAATTGGAACGTGAACACGAGCTAATAAATGGATAAAAACGCCAAAATCATTGCACGATTCTCTGTACGGTTGATTGTATTTAATAACGTTATAAAATTATAATTCATATTCATAAAAATGATCACAAAAAGGTCTATCGTAAAAAAAGAATTGATAATTTAGGACAATAAATGTAGTGAAAACTCAAAATTTATCGTAGGTTTCCTATGTGAGTTATATTCGTAAAACCGATCCAATTTGATTTATTTATTTGGCGCTCCAGAAGTGATTTCAATTTTAGACATGATTGGAATATTACTAATCCAATATTCTGGTTACATATTACATTTGATAATTAAACATGTACTATTTTGTAGTATTGTAGTATAGTAATGGACTGACGCAGAAAAAATTAGAAAACCAATGCTTTCTTCTGCAAAAAATTATTCAATAAACCAGCACTGACATATATGTAGGCTATATGTTTTGCGGCGCTCCAAAAGTGTGTGTACCACTATGGAGGTAACTAATTTTGTTCGCCTATATTACATCAAATTGTGCAAATGAACTGAAACCTATGAGCAGGGGGGATATTCACTGCTAACACAGACAATCCCCGAATTCGTAATAAGACTAAAATAAGGAAAATCGGAACAAAATTATGGCGTAACCCTAACCTGCATGGTATACATATCGCGGGATGTGATTTAGCAAAACAGGTACTCCCGCGATATGTATATCATGCAGGTTAGGGTTACGCCATAATTTTGTTCCGATTTTCCTTATTTTAGTCCTATTACGAATTCGGGGATTGAACTATTCAAAGGTATTCATCGAATTTACCGTTTTTTAATTCACCCCAAATTTTTGATAAAACTTCTAATAAATTCATATTAAGCTCTGAAAAACCCACAAAAACGTATAGTATCGCTCAACAGCGAATATGTCTGTTTATAAATAAGTGTAAACCATGGATTTTGTCTCAAATATGACACAGCTTTGGCTTAAATAATTTGAGTTAATTATGATAAGAATTACAATTTCATTATCGCTTTATTCACGTGATGTTTTGAATTAGGTAATCATTCAAGTTTATGCTTTGGCACTAAAGATTTCGAAAAAAACTTAGTAACTATACAGTACCAAGCAACTTCTGAAAGTTTCTGATACAGTTGGATTTGTTGGACATGCTCAATATTGTGATTATGCCAATTTCGGTGCTCCCGAAGTATGCGAACCAAGATGGCGGACATCGGAACGTAACATAGGTTAGGGTTAGGCGATAATTTTTTTCCAATTTTTCTTATTTTAGTCCTATTATCAGTTCGAAGACTAGCCAAGAGCCTCCCGTAGTATTTATAGCTAAAATTATGGCCTAACCCTAACCTAGTACACATATTACATTACGATGTCCACCATCTTGGTTCGCATACTTCGGGAGCCCCCCAATTTCTATTCAGCGAACGTTTGTCTGCGCCCACAAAATCTCTTTCTATATATAATTTGTGGATATCCCAATATTTTATTCAATTTGTATTTTTCGCTTAGTTTAGATTAGACCTGATAATTGAAGTGTCTGGACATGTGACAGACAGCCCAATAGCCTCCACGCAGTAGGTCATTCGAAACTCGACTGAGGCTTTACTTGCACCCCTATTCCAACTGCATGTATTTAACATCATGTATTTGTCAACTCGACACTTGACTATTGCGACTTGTGAGCTTTATTACGTCATAAAGAATTAATGCTCAAATGGAAATCACATCAAATTACGAAGCCTGATGATCACATCATGGTTTTCTCTCGCAAAACAGTACAGAAATGTAATTTTTAACTAGCATCAATATATTGAATCTCCAATGAAAACTTGGCTTCTGTTACATTCAAGTTTTTCAGTTTGTATTACTTTACATATTCTGAATCTCATCCTTCTTATTTTCATTGTTATAGCTATTCTTTGCATTAGAATGTTCCATAATAGCAATTAGAATATCGATTCATTCTCGCATAAAATTGGTTACCTATGTAGAGCCTTAATTGTAGAGAAAAAAATTGTTAGGCTGCTACATACTGTATCCTTTCAAACCTAGCAACCACATGTTTTTACATTTTGTCAAAATATATTTTCCTCCATATATGTTCTTCACAAAGACTAATAAGGTATTCAAATGCCAAATATTAAACATGTATTGGGGTGCTGTACTAATGTACACCGATCTTGCTTACTGCTTAAATTTGAATGACATGTTGCAATTGACACTTCAAAACACGTATCCAAATTAACTTCGTTTCAAAATTAAACAAGAAATTACATTACAAACTAATCAAAATATTCTAAAAACGATGCTTCAGAAGTGTTTGTATCAATATGAAGGTAACAAATTTTGTTCGTCTACTTTACATCAAATCGTGTAAAGGGACGGAAACCTACGAGCAGGGGGTATATTCACTTGGCTAACACAAACAGTCCCCGAACTCGTAATAGACCTAAAATCGGAATAAAATTATGGCGTAGCCTGGTACTCACTGCGGGAGTACCGTCAAAACTGTTCAAAATATATGAACATATATACGTTATATTCGTGTTGTGAAATATGACGTTCGTTCACTAGATTATGAATTGTTTTAAGCTATTTCATAGCACGGTATAATTAAAGAAATTTGACTCAACTTTACTTGAACAAAAATTAACATTTTTAAAAATTGGCTCAGAAGTTTGCGCCTTCAAGCATTTGCGTGGCTTAAATTCGACCAGAACTCTACATAGAATTACTTTACAAATTATATCGTTGAACCAACTCGCACATTACTGGATGTACAAATAAAACTAGCTTCAAGAAAAAGATCGAAAATTGATGAAACGTTTAAAATTCATCTCATAATGGTACTTACATTGATTTCCGCATGTTGGCTTCCGGTAAGGCCGTTCCGGGCCAATTTCCGAAGATTTCTTGCTTCTTAAACTTTGTGAAATTTTTCTAATTCATTAGCTTTATATAACTGGTCTATTCAGGAAGTTATTGGCTGTAATTTGCTTCGAGCTTTCCTCTATTGAGCATCGAAGCACAGCGCGCACGTTCGCCGGATCTAGAGCTCCTTGGAACGGCGAGTTGGTGCTATTGGCGCCGACTAAAACTATCGCTAAAAAAGATATTATACAATTATTAGAATATTCCTCGTAAAATCGTACACATTTTCGCCTAAAAAACGTTAAATTTTGGTCTAAAATTCTGGAATTTTGGTGGCTACGACTGAACACATATCTAAGCGACAGAGTTTAACACTTACGCCTATCTAAAATAAATAAAAAAGCACTGAAATTTTCCATTCTTGCTAGCAACCTACGGGATTCGGTATCGAGCGAGCGGATCGTCCGCCGCCGTCTCTTTTTTTCGTCACTTGCCTGCGGCTCGGTTGGAAAAATAATAAATAAACAAAGACTCGGAGATGGCCTATTTCTTTAATTACTTGGAGAACTAACTTGTGCCGAAAGGAAACGGAAAAGAGTGACGGTCGTTCGAATTAAAAAGAGAGAGATAAGAAAGTGAGAGAAAAGTGTGTGAAGAAACGAAAAGAGTGGGATAGAACATAAAGAAACACAATGAGCGTAAATTTGAACGAGCAAGGTGTGGCACGCACAGGATAGGTTAAATTTCACAATTTGGCGAAGTTTAATATAGGCTAAGTAAATTTTAAGCGGCCTACCCTAATGTACATTTCGTCTATTGGTGTATTTGGTTAGAATAACAAACACCCACAAGATTCTTTGTAAAATACTTTTAACAAAACGCGTATAATATTATTCATTTCACAGTATTTGGATTCTAGGCTATCGTATATATACAAATAGTTGATTGATTTGGATGTAAATGATGAAATATTTGGCACGGGATATGAATTTGAAATATTATCTTAAATAATCTACAGAGACTATATTATATATTGGGCCAGAGCAAATTCATTCAATTTGATTTTTTAAGCCTCATTGAACCTCAAAACAATGCCCGATGATTTACTCGAAATCATTTCATAGACAATTTTTCTAGAGTAATATTAAATGATGCTTCGCATTGTATCGTATCTAATTTATGCTAGTATAAAATCAAAATAAAGTTAATGTCAAAATAAACCCGCTGAGGAGTCTAAATTATGTATTTCAGTGCTTGTGAAATATAAAAAGCTTTTGGCATTCTAAAATGCGGTTAAGTTAATATGGGATAAAACATGAAACATTTCAGAAGATTTGAATCAAACCGTCAATTTTAAGCGAATTGCTGGATGGTTTGATAGTTGAAAATTTTCATCAACGAATCTATCGCAATCTAAAGCCTTGGCATATACTAATAAATATCTAGATATACATCAAGTTTTCGAATAAGACTCAGTCATGTGTTTTTGGTTCCGGGTCGGGTTGGTTCCAGAAGAATTCACCTGCTTACAAATCGTGAAACGACGTAAAAAGTATTCTCACAAAACGACTCCTCCCAGTATTATAATTTTATTAATATTCCACAAACGATTTGTGTACTTTGTACCTTACGTTTGCGGCCTAAGCAACCAAACTGAATATATTGTTACAGCATAGTTGAATTCTATCAATATCAATATTTTCTTTGAATATTCGACACTAGTTAAAATACCTAAATAAAAAAATCCGCCTTTTAACTCTCGTATCGATTTTGAGTGCATGTTGATCTATTGTATTTCAGATGACTGATGGCTGGAATCTTCCGTTGCAGCCCCAGATAGTTATAACTTTCCGGGATTAGCTTAATTGATAGATAAGTCTTAATACATTTTTTGCTTTATAATTTTGCGACTGTGACGTTCTACTAACATATGTTTTTGATTACAATATCCTATCCGAATCTGATGAAATATATAGTTTTACGCACAATGTAAGCGGCAAGATTGATGAAATGTGACTCCTTGGACATTTTTTGGTACTCCCGTTGTCCATCTTTCACGCAATAAAAAAACTCATTTGACTTTGCGGTTCTAGAGATATGAGAGCATGAGGTTGACTGCTTTCGATTCAGTTTTTTTAATTACACATCACGGCGCTCCCGCAGTATGTGAACCAAGATGGCGGACACCGGAACGTAGTATGTGTACCAGGTTAGGGTTACGACTTAATTTGGAATATCGAAGAAATCAATTTAGGAAGTTCCATAAATCAATGTTTGTTTTTCGAAATATAAGGCAATTATATTTCGGTCAATATTTTCTTTTCTGCTCTTGACTTTGGTCTGGGCGGACTTGAGACTAATCAAAAACACTTTAGGTGATCGTTATTGTGATAAGTGCGTAAAACGGTTTTGCTGAGAAATACGCTTGACGGGATAAAAGTGTGACAAATAATCCGCTCTTATTTGCACTCGTTGGGTTGAACTTAAGGGCGAGTGTTTTGATTCAGAAATGTTAGAACGTCCGTGTATCTGCCAACTTCGCTGATTGAAGAAAAATGTGTCAAATTTTTTCTGTTTCTCAATATGTTGTTGCATCGTTTTTTTTTTGTGATAGGTGTTAGTGTTGATTAGGCGGTCAAGACAATACTCATCTTCGTTTGTGATGTCGAATGGTTCACTGGTAAAACGCCCAAAAAAGACTGATACATATCAAGTTTGTATACTGCCACGTATTTACCCATGCAACCACGAGGTATTTTTAATCCTCCAGGATGGTTTACATAGGATGGGTTTGTTGCAAACATTTTTAAATTACCACAAAGTACGCAATAGTGTTTAATATATTTATAAAATCAAAACCTAAAAATAAACCTTTATGTTTCTTTCTCGACCACTTGTTTGTAATTAAATTTCCACTGATACTTGCGATATTGTATGAGGATAAGATTATGAAGTTTGCTCAAGAACACGAACAAATATTCCGAATGAATTCAAGCTGATAAGAGTCGAGTGTTGTATAAACAATTCAGTAATTTTTGCCAAGAATTTCTGCACTTTTTCCGTTTCACAATGTGCAGCATTTGAACATCTCTTGAAGTGACGGTAAATATTTGAGGATAGAGTTACCGTGAAATTCAACTTAACTTTACGTTTATTTGTAGCCATATGCAAACGTTTGATAGTAAACTTCAACACACCAATGGGAAATTAGTCTTACAAGTGTTCGTTTGTTGGTTTGCAAATTTATCTTGCGAATGCTGAATGCGGCAATGTTGTGGCGTTTATTGGACACGTGGTCGACCTATGGATCGTTTTGTTATTATGTGCTGATTCTTTGTCACAGAAAAAAATCGCTTTTCTCTTTGATTACTGGACCAATGGCTTTAAAATTTTCAGTGCTCAACGATTAAATTTTTCGCTAGAAGGCTATTACTTTCGTCGTTTTGCAATGGGCTGAGATTGAGGTGCATCTCATGAAGTGGTGGTAATATTTGAGGGTGGAGTCACCTTGAAATTCAACTCTACTTTACGTTTATTTGTAGCCATGTGCAAACGTTTGATGGTAAACTTCAACACATCAATGTGAAATTAATCTTACAAGTGTTCGTTTGTTGGTTTGCAAGTTTATCTTGCGAATGCGGCAATGTGTTGACACGAAACTGAATAAGCGTTTGAATGGCGTTTTGTTATCTTGGATTGCCTTTTCCACTTTATACCCAGAAGCAAGTATATACGGGTTAACCGTCGAAATAAATTAGAATCTGGAACGTTTCAACTTCAAATGAATTCAACTTAAAATCTTAATGAATATTCATTCACATTGCTTCCTGGTTTCATCTGTCCCTGTTTACCGGTCACCTCGGTTTATCTTAATTTGTGGATTGTTTCAATACGCTTGTATTGCCTTTTCGGCGCTCCAGAAGTGTGTGTACCAATATGGAGATAACTAATTTTGTTCGCCTATTTTACATAAAGTTGTGTAAAGAGACTACAATCTACGGACAGGGGGATATTCAATTGGTATATCGGAATAAAATTATGGCCTAACCATAACCCGGTACACATACTACGGGAGTACCGAATTTTCAAGTAATTGTGGCTTAGCATTCCAAACATTTGCATTTCAAAATTATCCTGTAGTAATTATAGATATCAAAAAATGCATTTTTTATCTATACTGAAGAACTTCAGAGAAAATAGTTCAAATTTTTTAAGGTCGAAATTCAGGACAAGAAACCGGAAGTTCATAATTAATCATTATGAGTGAAACTTCGTCCGAATTTGTCGCTCTAATTTTGGTATCTTAAATGCTCATTTCCTGAATGTGATAACTTCGACAAACCATGAAATTGGCAATTAAAAAGGAGGGTGCCGTTGATAAGGGAATTTTAAACTCTAAACTTTCCAAAACTCCAAATAAAAATTCGCTGAAAATTTCCTGGAATACCGAATATCATATGTACTTGCTTTGAAAAAGGCTTAGTATAATCACCTACGGACACGCAAGCAGCGAATATGATCAAAATTTGTCGTTTAACCAACCCTCATAAGCTCATGCATTTGTGATAGTTAATTGATTAATGTACTATTTTTATATCAGATCTGGCAACCGGGTGAGATGTCGTGCAGGGTCCTTTCTTATGAGTAATACATCGTATCGGCTTTCCTCACCCCAAAACAAAGTCTAAAAAGTATCTTTGAAATCTAGGACTTTCTAATTAAAATTTTTCCGAAAAAGAGTTCCAAGCCCGCAGAAGAGTTCAGTTCCTCGGGTCAAGGGGTCACGAATCACAGCATTTTCCATCTACGACGCGTATACCCAGTTAAGGAATATTAATTTAATTCAATTATACTATATAGTGATAATAGTAAGCTCATAATTGGCTCCAAAATCAACCAATCTTGCGGATGATCGAAAGTCTAGACATATTGGATGTGATGGATTTTGCACAACTAGTGTGGGTGGCGGTTATAGTCCCATTCATCTTCTCAGTAATGAGTTGGACATTTCCAACATTTGCTACTTCTACTATATATAGTGCAAAAAATAAGCGAGAATTTCGTTTTGTGATTATTCGATTCGCCTATATAAAATAGTAATTCATTTATATTTATAGCGATATATGCGAATGATTTCTCTTACAAAATACACTTACTAATGCCCGTATGATTTGGTTTCTGCGAGACTAACTACTTATCCTTCTTTTATGCTTTTGTGCCGGCGGATCCGTATATGCTTATAATGCAAGGATGCTGTAGCAAGGATAAAGATTACAATCCTAAGTGATTCAAGAGTTTTGCTGCACACTAACACAAATGTATTTCTGTAACGTTTCGTCAGACCAAGGTCAGACTATGTATGTCTGAAGAAGTCTGACCTTGGTCAAACAAACGTTACAGAAATATATTTGTGTTAGTATGCAGCAAAACTCTTAAATCACTTAGGATATACGAATTCACGTTGAATTTCGATGTTCTCATTAATTTTGAGTATTGTACAGACTCTGCGTATATTACGTTGACTCATTAATATTCTCTTTAGCTTCTATTTATCAAAAAAATCTGATTTATTAAAAGTCCATAAAGTCCCTTTACAGTTTCAATTTTGTTATGAAGTCAGTTCTCAATATATCTTAACCAGGTTTGTTGTTTTTTAATCAGTAATTGTTTAAGTATTTTTACCTCATGCAAAACAATATAAGGTATCGATAAATTGTCTTTGCAATTTAAAAAATGTATTTTTTTGTATTTATTTCTTTACAACTTAGACAGGGTCATCTATCTAGTGATGCCAGTAATCCAGTAATTGACAACGAATCAACAAACCCAAGCACTCTACTCTGAAGTATTGTCTGGTCTGGACGTTTACAATGATAAATTGATTTAGAAATGATAACACACTTTGTAAAGTCGACGTGGAGGTCTAATTGTAAAGAAAGTCGAAAAGAGTTTGCTGATGATAATAACTGTATAGGATAGACTAATAGAGCAGTGGTTCTCAAACTAACTTGGGGCGTAAATATACAAAATAATAATCTTCACGTCCCCTCAAAAAAATTTTTACGCCTCCCTTGTGGGTCGCGTCAACCGTTACCGTTTGACAACAACTGCTATAGAGTATTTATATACATGGTGTCCAAAAATATTCGCCCGATTTTATAGTAATAAAAAAAGAAAATTTTTTGTCTTCGTTCATTACTAGTTCTTAATGTGCTTGTAGTTCTTATTTATCATACATTTAAATTTATTTAAACTTACAATTGTTATTAATGAAAAAATCGGGCAAATTTTTTAATTTTTATTACTATAAATTCGGGCGAAATGTTTTGGACACCCTGTACTTTTTAATTTTGTAAATTATTAGCCCGAAATTAGTTATTCCTGTCAATTCAATTAAATTCATGGGCAGTAAATTATTTCTGATTTTAGGGAGGTTCGTTACTTTATACAGGATTCAAGTCATATTCGGGATGAGATTCGATTTAACTAATCGATAATCAGTCGATTAGAAAATATTTTAGTATATAAGATTAAATGCACCTTATAAGGCTGCAATGATCAAATGAATCATAATCATGCTGGGTTGTAAGTAAATAAATGAGCAGTGATGAACATTAGACACTGCTGTTTACACATCACCACTAGAATTTCAATGTTTATAAAAGATGTTCTTGTGTTTAGCATTCGGGCATTTGCTGGCATGTATTGTACATCACTATCAATTTATATAGTTTTATTTAGCTCTTGGCAACTCATTATTGGTCGTCCTAATTTGACTCAGAGGTGAGCTTTCTTCTCTTCTGAAAAGAACATGGAGAAACGAATGGATTCCGAATTAGTATTTGTTCTCACATGTTTATCAAATCATTTCGTTTAACTTGATCTGCACATCTTGGTACAATATCTCTGTAATACAGATATCAAAAAAGGCAACACAACTAACCTTGTTATAGCTGATATATGTTGTAATTGCCATAGGATAGGATATGATTTACATATTTATCCCGGGGGAGAGGAAAGCCGATAAGACGGATTATTCATATGGCGAACCACGGCCTCTTGCCCGGTTACCAGTCCATGTCGGTTATGGGATTAGTCAGCATTCTAGTTTGTTTTCGAAGGCATGGACTTGCATGCGACACCATCGCCATGCATGCGACACTCTTGATGTAAGCCCTATAAATCCCAATATACATTTCACCAATGGCAATGCAATGAAATGTGAATTACGCAATTATAGCAGTAATTTTACATTTTGTTTGCTATCGAATAAACTTATTTGAATAAGGATTCCACGTGTCGTTTTTCAGCTTAAAAGGAAATCAGTCTTGCCTGTCTAGGATTATTTTCATTGATATTGTAACACGATCCATGGATTATTCCTAAGAGTAAAGTCGCTTGCTTTGATAACCAGTTAAGAGTTTATTTGTTTGCCTGACTATATTGTGTTTATAGCAATTTGGTGAATGGAAATTTGAAAGAGTTTATAAAAAGCGCGAACACGAGTTTTATCTCCGAAAGTAAAAATTTATTGTATTAAAAATAACGTCTGATTCACAACAACAATAAATTAGAATGAATGTTATCATCCCACCACCAATTTTGTTTATTCTTTTTACGTTAACTAAGTTAGGATAAATTTGATTAGTTCGCTAAGGGTATTGTCCCATCTCCAAACGTATCTAAACTGACCCAAAATGAAAACGATTAAAGAAAACAAATCAGGAAATCTGTGTGGGAGCAATAACAGGACCAATGAGTGATATTGTGAATTTATTTTACATTCAAATCGGTACTCGGTAGTGTGTGTACCAGGTTAGAATTCGGCCATAATTTTTATTCCGATTTTCCTTATTTTAGTTCTATTACGAGTTCGGGGACTGTCTGTGTTAGTCAAGTAAATATACCCCCTGCCCATAAGTTTCAGTCTTTTTACACAACTTGATGTAAAGTAGGCGAACAAAATTAGTTACCTTCATATTGATATATACAATTCTGGAGCGCCCTCAAATCCACCTCTCCAGAAGCTGATCCCATATATAAAATAAATAATAATAACTTGATCAATAACTTCGCTTGTGCAATCTCACATTTTGATTTCGCTTCGTTAATCTTCTACGTTCGTTTTTGTTTTTATTTGGTGCTTGAGTCTACTTTGAGTTCTTCTTTGGTGGTCTTGCTGTTTGTTTCATTATTATCACTTATAACCAGGCATGGCCCGTGGAAAATTAGCTCAAATTCATTCATATGCCATGCGTGGGCCGGAGTATTCGCATAATAATACATCTTAAACTCCTTTACAGTAAAATTAAAAAATATTTGTGTTTAGTTTAGTTTAATTCTGAGAAGCGTAAAAGTGAAATGCAATTGAAATGTGTTGGCATTTATAGGCGGCAATGTGTATTGTATTCATTCTATGGTACTCCCGAAGTATGTGAATCAAGATGGTGGACACCGGAACGTAGTATGTGGGTTAGGCCATGATTCCATTCCAATTTTCCTTATTTTAGTTCTATTACGAGTTCGGGCACTAGCCAAGTGACTCCCGTAGTATTTGTACCTGAAATTATGGCCTAACCCTAACCTGATTTACATACTCGTTCCGGCGTCCGCCATCTTGGTTTACATACTTCGGGAGTACCATTCTATTCAGTTGAAGTTATTATATGTATATAATGCTGGCATCATTACGAAAGAATTGAATTGAAGAGGAGTGATTTTGCGCCGGTCAAATATTTAATTAGAGCAGCCCAGAAACTGGAGACATGTTTTTAACTCAAAGTGTGTTGATCGGTTCGAGTTCGAAGCCAATCAAAAACGATAAAAAACTTTGAGAAAATGGAAATACCAAAAACTACAAATTTGAACACTATCCACACCAATGTCATTTAATGATATATGTGTGCGTCTGAAGTGAAAGTACTCGAAAGAATAAGGTCTTCACAGAAACGCAGGTGCATGGAGGCGGACTTTTTCGAACAATATAGCGCCGAAAATCTGCTCATACAATGAAAAGTTGAAACTTTACAACATATGATACGTCTTCATACTTTGATCAGGGGTTTGTTTGCGTTGCGACAAGATTTTTGGAATCTCTGCGGCAACCAAAGACCACAAGCAAATATTATAGGTGCGGCGTAATAAAGAAGAAAGCATCAATTCATAAAACTATAAAAGATGAGTAAATTTGCCAACTAGGCTTTATTATAAAGCATTAGAAATTGCGATTATGAACGATTTTATTACTAGAGGAAATTTAAATCTTTTAATTCTTTCCAACAGCAATGCAAATGCGCAAACTATCAATAAAATTATATAGAAATCGATTCGAATTTTTCACACAGCCAGTGAAATTGCCACTATATCGATACGTATTTTAATTATTGAGAGCACTTTATATGACATCGTGTCATTTTATGATATCTTGTACAATTGCTTTGGCAAATATCAGGCTCTTGTGAATAGGAATTTAATCGAATCGTCAGAACTTTGATAAACAAATATTAGCTGGAAATCAAATTTTCCATGTAAAATGTTTGAAAAAAAGTAATTTTGTAAAGTAAAAATTGCAATCAAGTCTGACTGAATCATTCATTCGTTATGATTGAAGTTGTGAGTGTTGTCGGGAGATTGTATTTTCTGCAGGAAGATCGAATCTATCAATATGATCATTTTATAAGTTAAAAAGGTCAAAAGTCGTTTCCAAAAGTTTGCTCAAGTCATAAATTTATCCCTTGAACTAAATAAAACCATACTATAAAAATTCGACTTCACTTCCTGTATATTTTAGAGTTCAAGAAGGTGTTGCAAGGCAAGAAATACGGTGCAGTAGTTAAACTGTTTTATATCGATCATTCATTTGATGACATTATGAAATTCGAGAAAAATAATGATACTGTCATGTTCTATTTAGTTTGATAAAGCTCTGAATCGGCGTTTTTATACACTTGTTTAACAATATATATACGACACCAAGGTTTCACCATATGATATTTGAAAATTTTAAATACATTTCTATGCAAGGCAAGCGCAATTTACAAATTTCAATACAACATACAAATTTCTTAAGTAATTCAAGAGTCTTGCTGCACACTACACAAATGACATTATAAAATTTGTGTTAGTATGCAGCAAGACTATTGAATCACTTAAGATAGTTATCTTTACTCTTGTTACAGCATCCTTGCAGTATATGCATACGGATCCACCGGCACAAAAGCATAGAAGAAGGATAAGTAGTTAAAGTTTCCGCGTTTTTTTGTTCACAAACTTTCTTTTATTATTAAACCATCAATAGGCACACCTGTTGTCGTTAACCTACATATTTTTATGAGTAGTTGAGCGCGCCCTCTCCAAATAGGGCGCTGATCAAGCAGTGGCATAAAGGCAGGCAGGTAGAGTAACTGAACTCCGTCACTGCGTCAAAGTAACTATAGTCAGAACTCTAAATATATATAATTCCAGGTGGTATTAAATATGATGCAAGACTTGTAATATATATAAGTTCAAAGAATATAGAGGACAAATGTTTATAAGTGATACTTATAATAATTAATAATTCAGTTGTGGATTGTAATTAGTCATGATAGTTCTCGGATCATTTTGTAAAATTTCAATCTTATCCTGACATTAAGTGGTGTTCCCATTTTGAATTTCCATATTTTGGGGTTAGATAACAAATTTTTTGGGGAACACTCCTTATCGTTTGACAAGTATAACTTCTATGTCGGTTTATTTGCACAAAATCTTACTTTAGCGGCGTCTTTTCTTTTCACTCGCCCTTAAAATCGGCCTGAAATGGTTTCCGGATTGCGGCAATTCGTCTACCTGCGGCCGTGTACCTTAGACACAGGTAAGACGTGCTGCACACTTTTCTGTCACTTCAAATCCCACTCTCTCGTTTTTTGTATTTTGGTTTCTTTTTTAAGAGATGAAGTGAGAGGTGAAATACGAATTCTCGCGCAAGCACTTCTTGTGCCTTTCACAAATATTTAAAATGAAGGAGAGGGTAACCAACTTGATACCACATCCCAAGTGTGGGCCTTTGTTAAAGAGTTGATAAATATAAGATATATTTTGGCCCGGTGAATATAGCAATATTTTGTGAGTAACATCTAATTCTAGGACAAGACATAATGTTTTTAAATTCTAATGATTTTTTCAGTATTGTAGTTAACGACGTATATGCCTGATTCGTTCTTAATTTGAGTGATTCAAGTAAGCATACAACAACAGGACAAATGTTTGGGTCGCATCAGTTTTAACCAAACTGTTGCTCTTTTCAATATTCCTTCACTTTCCTTTGATTTCAATTCAAACTTCGAAACTTTTTTTTTTTATATTAGTTTTACAATATCAATTTACGTAGACGATTCCTGAATTTTAAGTTAAGTATACGCCGTGGCTGGCCCTCGTTTGCTGCTGTGTTCTATATAGATGTCTCATGGCTGTAACGGTATTTTCAATACTTATTCCTTGTTGTTATTCCCCAGAACTTTGCAAGAAAATCTGATTAAAAACCACCGACTTTGTTGTTGTTTTCAAATTTTTGTCTCCGCGCGTAAACTGTGTATTGAATTACGACAAAACTGAGTTGCACTCTTGTTGTGAAGCTGTGTAGGTTTACTGCAAACAAACCTATACAGCATCATAACGTTTGGGATAACAAATATTGGGAAGTCACGTGGCCAAATTTTATATTTAGAGTTTTGTTGTTATGTCATAAAAATCTTTATTATTTTTGACGGAGTCTCATGAATACTGTACTTTTAACAGGTTGCAAGTCATTGCTTGCGCATTGATTTCACGCAAAATCCGTTCACTTGATTAATTATAATTCCTTGAACCCGAAACCGTAACTAAGCCCGCAGCTTACTCTAATTACAATAACTTCCTTGAAGTGGGCAATCTTGTTAATTAAAATGGTTTCTCTCTATTTTTAAAGTCTACGTATAGGTACAGAAATGCCAGGAAAAAATTAACCGTTGAAAGAGAAATTTAAAAAAAATTGTAGATCCAATATTCTAGATGTTTTGCTGAGTGTTCTGTCCGAACAAAGCCACACACAAGCTGCCACGCTGAGGTTGTGCGCTGATTTGAAGGGAATCTTTTTGGGTCTTTAAAAGAAATTCTTTTTTATCACAGAGGTGAGCAACATCATTTATCGGTGGCCCGTACAACCGAAACCATACATCTAGCTTGTCCACACAAATAATTTAGCGGGAAAGGCAGGAGAAAAGAATACGGCTATTAATTAGCCTTACAGTAATAAATGCACTGGACAAACCGGGGAAGAAAGTAACGCAGCTACAAGAGCAAAAACATTATGTATTTCAACCCATGTGAGCGCCTTTTCAAACATAAACTGTCGGATTAAGATTTTGTGCCTGATGGAGAAAAATCAGAGTGTTGACACACTAAATGGCTTGGCGGGCCGGGTTTATTCGAATAGGAAAACAAATGTACTCTGCGCATAGACTGCACTCAATAGATTGCGCTGAGCGTAGCAAAAATACAGTATATTTACTAGACTTTTACATCATTTTAATTACAGTACCTGTATTTTTTCATCTGAGGGAATTACATTTATTACTCATTTTATCATATACAATATGGACCAGTTTTTCTGTGGAATATTTCGAGCAAGAATAAATTCTAATTATTAGATTGCTATATTAAATAAATGGCTGGAAAATACCTTTACTCTCAGATTTGGACGCGTGCGATCTGAGTTTATCTGCGTGGGAATTTTTCAGTTTATCATTATATATTGATAGGTTTATCAATTATAATATAACAACCGTTTTATTAAGAACTGTTTTGAGGAATTTCAAATAACCACAATAGCTGGCATAATAGCAGACGTATATAATTGTAGTAACATGTCCTGATATTTCAATCGTTCCCTTTTTGGGCATCGTGAATCCAAATTGAAATACCGTATCTGAAATATCTGAATTAATTAACAGCGTTCATCAACCTGGACTAAGGCTGGTATTTACTCTACTAAGCTAACCATTTAAAATCATGTTCAAACAAACTTCGAATGCAGGAATAAAAAGCCCATATCGTAACGGAGTTCAATGGAGTATAAGGGAACACAATTAGTCGAGCCGATACTCTAATGAAGATGCTTGCGCCTATATATGAATTATGTTTATTTAACTGTATTGACTGTATTGGTAATACACCAAGGTATCCGGAAACAAATACAGGAGATCTCAAAAAATGTGAAACTTTGAGATGTGAACTAATAATATCTGACTAGAAGCCATTAGTGACTAGATAATGAGTCAAATATGTCATGAAGACTTTGCATTATTCCAAAAAATATTCAAATCTTATTTCATGGTCTATTTCGAGTCTCGTTATCCCACGTACATCAGGCCGCACACGAATACCTAACGAGGTCACGAAGAGGTTGATAAGCCTTTGAGTCTTCTCAACGGGTGATCCATAGTTTGTTAATAATCTTACGATTTTTCTTTGGCCTTGTATAAGCCATGAGATAAGTGAATATATTAAAAATATGAGCTATATTCGTGATTTATCTCAATACCCACATAGCTCAAAGTTTGAATGGGGGGTAACTCATCCTCCTTGTTGCATATGCATATTCTATATCGGGGTTGTGCAATAAGCGGCCTGCGGTCAACCACCCGGCCCGCCAATCCATTTAGTAAGGCCCTTGTCAACACTCATATTTTTCTCCATCAAACATAGAATACTAATCCGACAGTTTATGGTTAAAAAAGGTGCTTATGGGTGGATTTACTTATTACTCCTGTCGCTGCGTTGAATCTTGCATTGTGATATTTTTTATTCAATACGTCATGTGCATTGAAAAACTGATTTTTTTGTTTGGCCTAACTAAATGTCTGAATTTGGTTATATGGCCCACCGAGAAAAATTATGCACACCCCGGGTTCTTTATCAATTATTGAGATTGCCCAGGTACTGCTCTTATGATGTTTTTAAACTCATTTGAAATTTTCTCCACTTTCCAAACTTGAGTTTTGTGCGTCATGTGTTTTATGATTTTATTGTACCAGAGTGAAGTACAAAATAAAGAAACTCATATATCGTATTTTAGGAGAAATTATTGCAGTATTTGGGCGAAATACGAGAAAACGGAAAAGTTGTGTCTGGATAGGTAATTCCTCGCCCCAAACAAAATACTTTTTCAATTTTTTCGTACGAAAATGATTGCAAAGTAACAGCTAAATCTTATATGAGAATAACAGAAGCCTTTTCCTTGGAATATGAGGTATATTTGTGAGAGAAGTTCCTCAAACAAAACACGATATAACTTATCCCTGGGATATGCAAACATACAAGAGGGTCAAATACAAAAAAATGGGTATTTGGGTAACTGGGTATGACTTTGGGGCATGTATATGTAGTTCGCTTCTCACAAGCTAGCTGTTAGGGCATTGTAAAGGCTTGAAAGGCTTGAAATTACACGTTCGTACCAGATTAAACCAAATTTAAAACGCTTTTCGTGCGCCGCACAATTTTTCTTTGTAGGCTGCATTTGGCCCGTTTTAGGACCAGATATTGCCCACCTAGACAGGCTCACTGGCGGCCGTGTAAGTGTGACGTAATAATTTAGCTATCAATCTTCATGAATTAGGGTACAAAAAGAGGATACAGCATCATATTATTAGAAACCATCGGTAAACGTTAGACTAAATTACATGACAAGAATGCGTGATTAAAAAAATAACGTTGGGAGAGCGTTGTGGGTATGTTACCGGGCCAGATTGAATCCCCCAACGGGCTAGATTTGGCTCGCGGGCCGTACTTTGCTCATGTCAGATTTATAACCTGCGCTCCTAATTCTAAAACTTGAAATATGCGATAAAAATAAGATTTACTAATTTGAAGACGACATAACTCTGTATAAGGGGCAATATAGCAATTACAACCCTCACACAAATACCTTGTAGAGATTAACCGTGTCCAATTCATAATTCACGACAGACGGGAAATAATATAATTTGTTAACGTCTGTTGTTAAATTGTTTACGACGATAATAAACAAATTAGGTTTCGTTTTCTACATTGTAACAATGTGTATTGCGACACTCGTGCAGGTGTTCGATTGTTGATATAAACTAATTTACGGTGCAATAACTCAATGATTCGAAGCTGGTTTTCAGGAACCACCGCACACGATAAATCATAACATTTGTAAACCATCATTGGTTTCACGGACGTATTGCTTCCCACAATGGTATAAACACCAATACGCGATAATTACCAAAAGCTTCAATACGGAGATGTCACTACTGAAAAATAATAAAAAAGTAAAAGGGTGGCGTGATAGTCATACGTCAGTTATGACGTTTTATGGTCTGGTAGGGGTGGTCACGTCTCAACTGTCATTTATTTACACTATAGTTCTTTTAGCCAATCAAGTCAATTACATATTTGTTGTCACAATGGTCTAATCATGATGGCACCAAATGCAATATTACGTTTTCTCTACATGTTAGCATTGTGTCATTCATTTCATCCAGAAATCCCAATCAAGTTGGTATGATTAGCTTGAATTGAAAAACCGGTCAACCAACTAGGAGTGGTTCTCAAACTTTTTAAGCCGCGCCCCTTTTTGAAATTTGTCAAGTCACGCCCCCTCACCAAAAATGAACTAGCTAACAATAAGCTACAAATAACAGATAGTAGGGCGAAAGTATGTTTCATTAAAATACCACGTTGTAAATACGCGGATGGAACGTAACTATTCAAAATTAAGAAGGGAAATCTCCGAAATAAGGCACACAAAATCAAATCTAACAAATATTTTTATTTTTATTCATCATCATGACCCCTCCAGAAAGTGTCTACGCCCTCCTCCTACGCGCACCATCGTTTGAGAACCACTGAACTAAAGGCATTCAATATTTGTCCTGATTTTAGCCCATTTAAAGCCTGGTTCAGAGCCGCAATATCGACGCATGAGTCTAGTTTAAATAGATAGACGTCGGTGATCTTATGTGATCTTTCACTTTTAGTGGTGTTTTGGAATTCGTACGTGACTTAGGAACATCAAAAATATCTCAATAATATATTTCTTAACCCATAAAATTACATCATGTTGATTCTGTCTGGTTTCGATTCTGTGGGTGTTTAATCATGTGGAACACTCGCCTTTGTGGTACCGAGATCAATCTTTGTTTCCTCATAATTGAATAAAGAAAGTTGATAATTAAATCATGAGAGAGGTTGCTTAAAGAACAGAATATAGTTTCATTGTTTTCGTAAAACACACGGAAAGTTTATTTAATATGAAGCAATGCGTATTAGTTTTTGCGCTCACATTATTTTTGTACTCGTTTATGCGAGACTATTACTGGATTAGTCGTCGCCGTACGTTGGTTCACTTAATCACTGGTCGGTTACGGCTTACTCCACCATCAAGTCCATGCATCTGGAACATATAACTGTCCAACTAATCCCATACCCGACATGAACTGGTAAACGGATGAGAGACCGTAGTATGCCATACGATTGAGCCATCTTATCGATTTTCCTTTCTCGGCGGATGAATATGAAAATTATACCTTCTATGTTACTAAATCATTTTAGGATAAAACTGGTATAATTCGTTTTTTTTTGCGAAACGTACTTCATATGTCGACAACGATTCATTATTCTAAATTATTTGACACACACTTTCGTGAGGGAAGAACAGTTGAAGGGTCTAAGAAATATAGTCACAGACATTGAGTAAAAACAAAGCTATTTTTTCCACCTTTTAGAATTTAATTAATTCGTTACACCCTCGTTATGTCTCGCCAATATGTCGAATCAAGATTACTTTCTCTCTAATCACAGACAAATATCCTTCAAATCATCATATTAGTAAGGAATTACATTTCTGCGGTGACACTTTCTCCATCATTACATTACTTCATATTATTCATTCCGAGTTTATTAATAGCAGATGTAATACAGATAGTCCCGAACTCGTAATAGAACTGAAATAAGGAAAATCGGAATAAAATTATGGCCTAACCCTAACCTTGACGATTTCAGTACACAATTTCAGATTATGTTTTGAAGTGTTTAAATAATATTCTATCATGTTGCTGATATCATCATGAAATCCAAAAGAAATTTACCAATTTGTTAAGAGTATTGAACAAATTTTCGAGTCTGTTTACAATTTATGTATCTAATTTCAGTTCCTCGTCGCGTCAAAATAAAACTGTTTTTTCATCTTTTCTCCCCAGACTTTAACAAATATAACCTTTGATCTGATATGACCTTTGATCCCATGGGAAAATCGTCCAGACGTTTCATCTTAATAAACAAAGTAAACCGGGAAAGACAAGAAAGAGCCCAGTTATATCTGGACCATTAATAAATATAGTTTGCGGAGTTACATTATTTAACTTGTGGGTACTCACGTCCCTTTGATAAATCAGAAAAGGATATCAATGTATTTTGTGTCGCTTTTAAAATTTGGGAAATTGAACCAGAATTGTAAGACAGTGGATATTATTCAGAGAGATTATCGAAATATTTCTCTAAACTAGACTAAGGCACACGAAATTTCAGCGTTGTTTGCATCCGTACATTAGACTGGATATTTAATACGATGAAAATTATAATACCCTAAATAATTCTAATTATGAAATTATTGTTATAAACTTGAGGGAATAGTCAGAGGATATTGAATCTATAAATAATATTGGTACATTGGTAATATCTCAAAATAAATCGTGACTCAGTTCCGTAGTTGAACAAAATATCCTCATTTAGATATAAGATCAAGTATATCATATAATACCCTTTATATAATTTGTTTGGATTTCCTAAGCATAGACCGGTCATACACGGTACTCACGTAGTGTGTGTACCAGGTTAGGGTTAGGCCATAATTTTATTCCGATTCTCCTTATTTTAGTTCTATTACGAGTTTGGGGACTGTTTGTGTTAGCCAAGTAAATACATCTCCTGCCCATAGGTTTCAGTCCCTTTACTCAACTTGATGTGAAGTAGGCGAACAAAATTATTTACCTTCATATTGGTACACACACTTCTGGAGCGCCGTTATACACAGAGAACATGATCACCTTATACCCATGTATAGAATATACCATCAAATGCATGTAAAGGTAGCTATTTTTTTAACAGTATACAAGGTGTTCATCGAAATATAAGAGGAAGCCTTCCAGACAAAGCGGTTAAAATTCCCATCAGTAGAAAATGAAGTAAACCAGACAATAATATATTTAGAAGGTGATTATTATCTTCGACTCAATTCACGTTTCTGATTTGAACTTTGATTCCAAACAGATGCTGACTAGACGTCGTTTTATTTTTCCGAGATGAGAATTTGAAATTTTGGTAAAGCAACAAAATATAGTCATTCATTCTATATATTTTGGTAAAATAATCATCTTGTTTTTGAACATTTTTCTGAAAAATAAAAATTTGTATTCAAACATTACTATAAAACAAAAAATTTCAAGAACGAAGTTCGATGCACAGAAGTCGCTATGAACTTTGAGCAAGCGAAACAGTTCAAAACGTAAATAACAATTAGATCTTTCTACGTTTCAGCCATCATCGCATGTATTCGCAACCCCAGTAGCACCTGGCAATGCCAAAATATAATTGCTAGTTTCATTTTATTTATAACATTTTATGTCATTTTTCATTCATTCCATATCGATGTCTGAATTCCATTCTTGTTTTATTTTTTTGAACTATTTTTACTTCACAAATCACGCTGAATTTTCTCACCTTTTACAAGTGAACCGACACAATGCGTCATTTCCTTTCCCCAGGAAACCAAAACACCTAAAATAGAACTGTACTTTGCTGACCAATCATCGTCAAGAAGTCAAAAATGGCGATAAATCAATTTTGTTTGCTTATTATGTTAAAGCTTATCTAATCTAATTGAAGGTCATTCTGGACAATGGAGTCTATAACTAGTTTCACATGAGACAAATGACAGTCGGGGAAGGCAAATTTGAAAGGATCTTTTGTGATTCTAATTCCCAATTATCGAGAAAATTTATCGCATTGTTATCGTTTTGAATTACATACTCAAATTAAGTATATCGGTAGGTTTATTAACAATACGGCTAAGAGGCCAACTCATCTAATGAATTGGAACCCAGACTTTTCACAGCTGACCTGATCAACAGAACAGCCATTCTTCGATCTGCAAATACTCAATTTATTCAAAAAAAAATTTTTATTTTTTTTTATATCTTGAAACCTGATAAGATAGGCAGGAAATTATACTATTTTATATTTTCTACTGGTACCCTCAAAACATGTTTTTTGAAATTAAGGAAGCATACTTCGTGCGGTGAATAATTTTATTGCAGCATGACAACATAATCGAATGAAAGTGCTTATTTGCTCAAAGAAACAAGTGACAATTAAAATAGGAAAAAAATGATGACAGTTTTACTAAATTTCTGAATGCGTGCGGTCATTATGTCAAGTTTTATTATGGCAACTAAACATAAATACTGATTTCTGAATAAAAACCAGCATGTACTAATCACAATATATGGTATGGATTACCAACTTAAGGTAGGCTGTCAAACTTTAATCCGCCACAAACAACATCAATGGATCACGAAGGCGGTTAAGCGGTCTGCGAACTTCCAATAACTGAGGTCGGATTATATTTCTTCTGACCTAACAACGACTGATCAAAATATGTTTTGGCGTTTGCTATTTGTCAGACGTTTTCCTAGTAATTGGAATTCTAGCGAAACTTGGATTTTATGACAATTTTCTGTGATAACTCACTCTTGATTAATTGAAAAATAATCTTTAGCAAAAATTGGTAAACAATCGAAAATGTTATTTGGAAATCAATTTAATACGAATGATAGAGCAGAAAGAACATGTATGATATTTCTTACCCTTCTTTATGTAAATTTTGCTATTTTGCTTTTTTGATTAACCAAACCTCATCACTGGTGTTTAAAGCAGCAAAGGACGACTGCCCAAAATTGACTATTAAATAAACAGTATATTTTGTGTTGTATTATTTATTGTAGACTCGTTGGACACATATAACTAAAAATTAGGAAACGCATAATATGCGAATATAGTTTTGCAACGCCGAAATAGAAGCGAAAATGCGATGAAACCTCTCTAATCGCCAATAATTCCAATTCATGGTTGTATTAGGTGATTTGTGTTGTTTTCTTGAGTTTCTAGAAAAATATTTTTTATGGGTTATACCTTTCGTGGAGTGACTCCTTGTTTACCAGACATCTACTAAAGACCATTGGCATATATAATTGGGTGAAGGTTTCCATCGTCATTTGATCAATAATTAATCAACATGAATTAGTCATTTACAACAATATTTATCATCAATATTAGTACCCTTGTAAATTGCATTCATATCTGGAGAATAATGGCTGAGTATATATTTGGAAGGGGATTATTATCTTCGACTCAATTCACGTTTCTACTTTCAACTTTGATCCCAAACAGATGCTGACTAGACGTTTTATATGTCATAGACGCGAATATGAAATTTTGGTAAAGCAACAAAATATATTCATCCATTCTATAGATTTTGGTAAAACAAGGACCTTGTTTTTGAAAAATTTTCTGAAATATAAAAATTTGCATGGAGAATTATGGTCGAGTAGTATCCAAATTAGAAAAAAAATTATGTTAATTTTATTAACTTTTAAGCTTACTCGAGCTTGTAAAATATATGCGAAGGTGTATCTTAAAGGTGAAGATAACAAAGTACTTTTAAGATGACCGACAATATATCAATTTTCATAAACTTATGGACGAACGACAAGTATATGACCCGCCCACGGATATGGATTCAATAATTTGTCCAGTCGTCCGTCTGAGAAGCAAAGTTGTTAGACGATTTTAAAAACATATTATTTTATGATGCCTCATTACAAGTGACGAACTGCACGTGCGCTACGTAACTGTATAGACCAGCACATGCTCGTTTGTATATTTTGATCGATTAGAGTTGTTGTGGAATCAGGAAACCGTATGCGCCAAAAGGTAACGTATTTTTGACCTCCTGGCGCAAATATAATTGATGTACGATTTCCAATAGTAATGCTATGTTGGAAAAGTCGTTAAAATAACCTTTTTATTACACTGACCTAGAATTCTTTATTCTCTTCTCCCTTCTGTATAACAAAATCATATGAAATATACAAATAGAAATATCGGTACTCATGAAGTATGTGAACCAAGATGGCGGACACCGAAACGTAGTATGTGTACCAGGTTAGGATTAGGCCATAATTTCAGATATAAATACTACGGATGTCACTTGAATAGTCTTCGAACTCGTAATAGAACTAAAATAAGGAAAATTGAAATACAAATATGGCCTAACCCTAACCTGGTACTCATATTACGTTCTGGTGTCCGCCATCTTGGTACGCATACTTTAGGAGAACCGAAATATCAGCGTATTCTCGTGTCTATATCAGTTGGAAAATTGTTATATTTATTTTGCGTTTTTTTTTAATTAAATAAATAGCATGCGTGGGATTTAATATGAGTATTATTACCACGTACCCATATAAAAATGACTTTTCATATGTTTTAAAAAGGTTGAACATCGTCCAACTATATTTTTGAGAACAATTGTTCGATAACAATTATTTGATAGAATAAGAGTGACCTGTCGTCCAACAGTGTGAACTCGTCGAGACTCGATGAACTTTCAAATTTCATAGTTTTTACAATTCACCATTAACAACTCCTTTGAAATTCCATTTTGTTACACTAAGGTTTTAAGACCAGGGGCCAAAAATTTTGCCCATCTTGACGTGTGACGTAGAAAGTGACATTTTATGAACAATATTTACATTGTTACAAATGCAAAAGTGGAAAACACTAAGCTTCGCGCCAAAACTAAATTTAATAGCAATCTCAACAAATCCCTTGAGCTATTTTTTAGCCTAAACATCAAAATTTGTGGCCACAACAGGCGGGTCAGATTGGAATACCCAACGTGCCGGATTTGGCCTGCGGGCGTAGTTAGCCCATGTCAGTTTCACAGGAAAGTATATGAAAAAAAAAAAACATAATAGAACACGCTGAATATATTTTATGAGGAAATAAAATGTACTTATAAAGTTAAGGCGGTTTAATTTTCGGCATTCTTTTGACTTTCACTTCTTTGGTGTTAGATCATCACCGGCCCATTTAGATAGAAAGAACCCAGTCATGGTTCGCGATAATGCTTGATCTTTAAGTCTTAGAAAATGTTAATTGGCCCTACTCAGCAAACAAGAAAACAAATTGAGTTGAATCTATGTAAACAAGAAGTAGATTTTTGGGTTCATAAGGACTGTGAGGACGGAACATACATTTTTTTATTGTGGCTTAATGTCTTGAGTTGCTTTTCGACTGTGTTTAGTATGTCGTTGTAGAGCATTGTACACCGCGAATTGCACACACATAATGCAACCATAAGAAATAACTTTTTGAGATCACAGTGTGTGTGTGTATATAATATAGTCTCTGACGAGACACTTCATTCTGGATAGCTTAATTGTAATGAAATAAGAGAATGGAATCGTGTATGTTTGTAATATTGCGTTGTATATACTAATTCCACATTATAAGAATTTGAGCCAAGCCTTGTATGCACCCCGTGTGCAATTGCAGGGGTTTGTGTGACTGAAGAAATAACCATAATTTGAATTCTAAATTCAAATTTCCGTTTTTTCTTTATATTGCCCCAGTTATATTACATTGCCCTGGTAGCAGCCATACACTGCTTTTATATCTGTAAAGGGTACATGTCGAACAACTGTGTTTTACCTCAATTGGACATGCATCCCATCTCTGCCGTTTCGAAACAAATAAAAATACATGCGTAAAAGCAATATTTTGATTTTAACATAGACCGCCACGTATATACGGTACATTGGGAACATTGGCGCTCCGGAAGTGTGTGTACCAATGTGGAGATAAATAATTTTGTTAGCCTACTCTACATCAAGTTGTGTAAAGAGATGGAAACCGATGGCAGGGGGCTTATTCACTTGACTAACACAGATAGTCTCCGAATCCGTAATGGAACTGAAATAAGAAAAATCGGAATAAAATTATGGCCTAACCCCAACCTTGTACACACACTGATACAAATTGTTCCTAACGCAAATACCACTGACCTCATTTTATCCGTTTTTCGTGCATGAAAACAACAAGACTAGCGCTCGATTCAAACATGAAGAACGATCCCAATCATCGCCAAATCACAAGATTTTTATCAAATTTATTGCAACTAATCTGCCATGTTGACAGATGTTTAAATTTGTTGACATAACCTAGTGTTGGCCCAGACACCAAGTTGTGAACTTCGCAAGCAAACTTTGACTCAACTGTTATTTCAGGTTAGGAAACCGAACTGACGTCGTTCCTCGTAAAATGTTGGTTTTGTAATATTTGTTCAGCACTACTGTGTTTTCCTGTTTGTAATTTGACCAACTTGAAGTTTTGATGCTTCGAGTCCAAAAAAGGAAGTTCTGGAACAACATGTTTATTAGATCTCAACATACATGCTTATCGTACGTATTGACATCAATGCTCTAATTAGCGCAATTGGATATAAAATTAAAAAAAAAAATTAACCGATAGATTAATTAACCGATTAATATAGAACGTATGATTTCGCGCTTATTCACGAGATTCTTCTTCATTTTCCAGAGTGTAATAAATGCCATAATCAGAGTTCAAAAAGCAAAATTGAAGATGTTAATAAAAAGAAACCAACATTTTCTTATTACATTGAAAAAGTAATTTAATACGTTATTCTAGAATCCGGAAAATTTTTCAATAGCGTCGTTCACTTGATTCGGAAAACATTTACAAACATGCGAAGTACAAGTGTGGTTGAAATTGCAACAAAATGAAACACATACTATTAAAAATATAAATTTGTGTCAATGTTTTTTATGGTTATCATCTTTAAACAAATCAAAATGCTTGCCTAAACATGAATTCTTCTTCATAGGGAAATAACTATATATGAAATAATTTGGTACTCCTGCAATGTTTGTACCAGATTAGGGTTAGGCCGTAATTTTATTCCGATTTTCTTTATTTTAGTCATATTACGAGTTCGGGTACTGTTGTGTCAGCCAAGTGAATATACACCCCCTGTCCAAAGGCTTCCGTCCTTTAACACAACTTGATGTAGAGTAGGCAAACAAAATTAGTTACCTCCATATTGGTACACATATTTCTGAAGCGCCTATATAAGTTTTGTCTATTTCTGGGTAGATTCCCCGGACATCAAAATAAGAACCCACTTGTCTTCATAAGCATGTTCAACTACAGATGACAACATGTAGTCTGCAACAAAATCAACAAATTATCTGTGTTTTAGTTCATGTTAGTTGAAATAAAACAGCATTCTTTGATGGAAATATAAACACATTTATTTGACCTGGTTTATGTTGTTCTTCGAATCGCAAGGGTCATTGAACGAAGAACATTTTACTAAATTGAGACCAAGTAGCTCAAGTAAAATGTCCTACATCCTCCGTTTTCTCACGATAACGAGATCCATCAAGAATGATTTCCTTTGGGTACTCACGTAGTGTGTGTACTAGGTTAGGGTTAGGCTCTGATTTTATTCCGATTTTCCTTATTTCAGTTCTATTACGAGTTTGGGGACTGTCTGTGTTAACCAAGTGAATATACCCACTGCCCATAGGGTTTAGTCCCTTTACACAACTTGATGTAAAGTAGGCGAACGAAATAGTTACCCCCATTATTGGTACACATACTTCTGAAACGCCTTCCTTAGTGGCCAAAATAATACGTTAAAAGATAGTTTGATTACTTGTAAATTCGAAAATTGTATATTGTAAAGAATTCAGCACGAAACATTGTTTAATTTATAGCAAAAGCGACTATTTACAGACTGTCAACAAATGCAAAAATCTCTGTGATATCTACCACACTATAACGTGAGATCCCCCTCAAGCTGGTAATATTGTGTGAGGTCTCCGTTGGGGTTAGGATTAGGGTTAGGGTAAAACTTTCTTCAAACTTTACATCACCCTGAATCGATGTTAACCAGTTCAAGACGAGGAAGCATCTGAGACCACACCCGGTTAGGCGAAATATGACGGTAGATCTCTCAAAATTTGAATATAACAATAACAACATATATTGAGGATCTTAGGATAAATTGCACCGTAGTCACGTTTTCCTTTATAACGCCCACGACAAGATTTGTGACAAGACAACAGTGAGAATTTTCAGACCATTTCTCCTTCCAATATTTATCAGATAATATTTGTAATCTGTAAAATCTCAAATTGATCTGTAATTGGGAAATGCAGGCGTGGTAATCGGATCTGCTTCAAAAGCTGACTTACAACTATCCTGTCTCGCTTAAATATCCAGACATTGTAGATTTAAATGTAATTATTTGTATTCTATGCTAGAAATTTCAGCTTCGGATCGGAATTAGGCTAAAAGTTACTTGAAAGAGGAATATGTACCCAAAAGGAATTTTGAAACGATAGGTGATCAGTTCCGCAATCATTAGTAGAGTCTCTCAAACACGAAAACAGCAAAGATAATCACATTATTTTTTACCACGCACATTCGCGCTTATCGCTCCGAATAATGCTCTTTGCAAGCACCCACTGATTCCTAACGAAATGTAAGGACTACTTGGAGGAACCGTTGTAGTAGCAGAAATAAATCTTTTACAAACATGTTAAAAATTGGTTACCAAGGGTTTTCAATACAGTAAACAAATCATTGAAACGTAACAATGCAAAATGGTTTAGTTTCTGACGCCACAAAGATCATTGAAACGTAACTATGCAAAATGATTCAATTTATGACGTCACAAAGTTCTCTGTTCATATTTTTATAGCAGATTTACAAAGGTCGGTGTTTCGTAAAAACACATTCGATTATTGACATTTGTATAATAACCATAAATTTTGAAGAAAATTACTTTTTAGTCTATCGCATTATAATTGAAGAGAAAAAACCAATTTATATATAATTATTTTGATAAGGTTTGAACAAACACGGCCTGAAGCAAAGTTTACTATTTTTACTTCGATTTCTTCGTGCCATGTATGGTAGATTTTACATGAATATAAGACTTAAACTTTGTCCGCGAAAATCTTAACTTGCGGTCGCCTTAGTCGTCGCCACTTCGCTGCAAATTATCGAGGCTGAGTTCCCTGGTTTCCGGGATATGTTTCGTAACTAAGAAACGTGCTCGATTATTTTAAGAAATCTGTGAAATTCTGAGCAAGAGATTATTATGTGGCAACGGAGGCCTGCTATCAAAATTATTTGTATATACATGGTTAAGTAAAGTTCATGTCAGACCGTTGTTATATGGAGCAATCGAGGTAACTTTTAAAAAAAATATGACTGTTCGGATTTAGTCCCAATATGGCATTCATAAATTCGATTCTGGCCTGTCCAGTAAAGTAGTATATATATTCAATTTTTTGCATTTCACTAAATAAACTCAAGAATAAATTTTTATAGTTCTACGTTGTTACCTAACTGATTTATAAGATTTTACATTGCGCGACTTCTTTATTTTTCAAGGCAAAACGCTATGTCGGTCTCCAGTTGCAAATAACGTTATTTTAGACAACATTTTCAACCATAGTTATAATTATTTATCCATGAGTAAGTATAACGCGAATATACTCTTGAAAAAATCCGTCTGGCCAAATATATTTTGGTTTTGCGTTATTGTTGCTGTAACGGGATTCGTTTTCATTTGCTGTTAAAATTTCTTTTGGTGAATTTTCTGAATTGCATTATTAATTCGTGCAGTCGGACTACTAGCTAGTGTCAGTTAGGCTTGAACAGTTCAATTTGTGTATGGCTTATAGCCTGCAAGGCTTATGAGCTATAGGGAGGCTAATTATGGGTGGTTACGACACCATAGCAATATTTCACCGACACATTCCTGTCTTATCTTTCGCTAAATTGCACAGTATCGTATTATATTCGCGCACGAATTCCGACTAAATCTGATAATTTGAACAATAGAGCTTTGTTGCAATGTGAGCGCAAAAGCTTCGTCGGGAAAGACTATCCCGATAACAGGTGGAATTCTTCGCTTGCTAAGCAAATAGGAAAGATTTAAGGACATTATATCGCGTTTTTATCAATATCATTGGCATTTTCTTCAAACTCTTTAATTTCAATTTAATATTCAAATCGCTGGTTTCAAAATTAACGTCAAAAAATTTCACAGACAAGTGTGGAAGTCAAGTACGACATAGACATGTTGTTAAACGTACAAAGACGGATTTGTCCTGCTGTTTTCTTTGTTTCTTTATGTTACTCCGTCGTATTGTTTCTTTATTATTTCTACATCTTTGCTTTTCGGGCGATTTTTCTCCAAGAGTGCTCACCCGCGCGTATCTGCTCGTCTCTCGAGAGAACCGTAGTTCTCTTTATTATCTTTCAAAGATGACGAGCGAAGACGGGGATCGCTTTCCGTTATAGAAAGGCTTCTAGTTCGGCAGGAACCATCGAAGAGAACCGGTCTATTTGACTGCTTTTCAATCAAGAAAACAGGACAGAATTTATCAGAATTATAGCTAGAATTAATCAGTTATTTTAACATTTTGCAAGAGAAAACGAAGGCAGGTTAATGAAGTACTTTCTGTTCCATCCATTGACAGAAATCACGTTAAAATCCGACATTTTTTATTAAATTTATTCTTTCTTGTAACGTCAGTTAGTTTATCACTAGTAAGATAGGGCTGGCAGTTCTCAGAAAGTGAAGTACTGCACCAAAAGGCCCCAACATGGCGCTGGGAAAGCCTCAAACAACATTTTTAATACTTGCCATCTTCTTCATATTTTCTACGCAAATCGAAGCTAAAGGAAAGGTATGTTGGTTTCAATATTCGGTAATTTTTGTTCAATAAAAATCTGAATTGTATACCATCTGGGACTCGCTTAACATTAGCTCTTATACAGAGTATAGTTGGGCTAGGTTTTGTTGTGATAGTATTATATTTCTAATAAATTTATCCGTGCCTTAAAAAGTTGACACTCGTTTTTCAATTTTATTTTAAAACACTCACATGTCTACTGTATGCATATGTCAGTTGCAATAGGCAATATATGCATAACACTCAAGTATTAAGAGTTGGCTACTGCAAGAATCTGAAGGTTTTGAATCATGATTCTCTATAAACTACCGTAGACATCAACAATGGCCATAATAGCTGAATTGTATGCCTTTTGGACGAGTCAAACCTTAGTGAAATTGCCCGTAGAAAGCTATTAGAATACGGCTATAACCGTGTCCTAACTAGTCACACGAGTTGGTACCCCTTTGATCAGTTATGATTGTTGAAACCGTAATCTCAAAACTTAAATACACTTTTGCATTGTTTTGAGTAGCTTTCGGCCAAAATCACGCTATTGAACATCTTAGTTGGGTACTGAACTTGACTGGTTTCTATTTTTTTTGTGCTTGATTTTGTTACAATGTATCATTTTGCCTACTTCATATATGGTTGCAAATGTGTGCTTGAGTACAGGTAAGGTAAAAATGTATGTATGTATGCGTATAGTGTATAAGTTTGAATCTTTCCTTTCGACAATCCCCAATGTTGTAACATGATGATTTCTATATCATCAAGGTTAATAGAATTTTAAACCTTCGTTGAACTTTGACATACGTTTTCATAAGCTAAGGGGTATTTCTAATACTGTTAAAGTGCCGACGTAAAAAAAACGTAGCAAGCTAGAAAAGGTTTCTTATGTATATTAATCCGGGAGATGATAAAGTCCAAGTTACGCACGATTATAGAGCTTAGCTTATGTCGAATGTGACTCTGTATATTCACATTTTTATGTGGAAAAATGGAATTTCTGTTGTGTTTGAAAATTTGTTATGTATTTTTCACTACGGAAGATTCACATTAAACATAATATCATTCCCAATGTAAACACGTAGACTTACTGGATCAAGAAGTTGCTACTATATGTTATATCAATAGCGCAGTACTTTCCACCCAAAATTTTTAACTGTACATTCCGTCTTCTATTCACATTACTCCTTCTTGTTACAAAAAATATTCGCCTGTGGTGTTTGTTCCCGAATCCTTTACTTTTTAAGAATAAAGAAGTAAAAATCATATGTTGTAATAAATTGTTATATTTAGTAATTTTATTAGATCAAAAGCTCAGTGCAAGGTTAATATAAACTTGATCAAACATTTCTATGAAAACTGTTCCATTTCTCAAACCTTTGATTTGTTTATCTTCCACTTTGACTTTTAACTTTCAACCAAGTGCCATGATGTGTTGAACCTGGTTAACCAAATAGTAATGATTTGATTTATTGCGTTAAACAGTGACGATTGAATCCGAATCAGAGACGTTCAAAACAAATCGAACATTCAATGAATTCAAAGCTCATTATATTCAATATTTGAAATTGTTGTTTTTAAAAATAGTTTGGTTATTTTATTAAAAAAATCACCATTCTGTGCAATTGAAGTCTCACCGAAAAAATACAAGAAACATCGTCTTCGATGTGTTTTTGTTTAAACATGACTCGATTTAGCATAAATTCGATGTTTCATAATCGAAAAGTGGGTTACTCGGTCTTGGCCATTGGCAGCCATCGTCTTAAATACCACACAGTTCATCCTATATCTAAAAGCTTGAAATATTCATTTTGAACAATGGTTATAAGAATGTGATGGCTCATGAGTAAGATCAGGAACTATAAAATATTTTGGGTAAATTTAATCATTTGAATACCACTGTTTGACATAGCCATTGGTAGCACTGTCTAGTGATACCTCAAACACCTACTTTATCCGTTAAATGATGTCAGCTAATCCTTTAAAATAATAGTCGAGACTGGTCAAAGTTTAAAGGTCGAGGTCATGGTGCGCACAGTAGCTGGAAAAAATCATGACGTTTGCTGGATTTTGTTTTGAGAAAAAATTTTCTGACTGTTTGGAGGTCAGAGGTTAAACACAGTGACGTATTTGGCCCTCGGCGTCGGCATATCTTACGGAAAAGTATCGAGTTTTCACGGAACTTCCGCGAACAAAAATACTGGACTGGACATTGGTCCTTAACAGTCTTATTTTGAACATTGCTTGTTCACCAAAGCGCTCAAAATAGCTTTAATAGCCACGTGTTCGATTCAATATGATTAACTGAATATGCCGTTACATTCCATTCAGGATCTAAGATCTATCTGTGACAAAGCTCTGTAATCTTACCCACGTTTCCACTCGCGTTCGCGCTTCTTTTTTTCATATTAAATTTTCAATTATGAAGCGGATATTTCAAGCTGTTACATCTCCTAATCTTTTAATTTAGCAATTAAAAACTAATAGAAATACTTCTTAAAGAATGTCGAACATTATTTTAAAGAATGTTCCTAATTGCTATGAACGTAAACACGACGCATGTCTAATTGAAAGAGATTAATTTAACGTACTTTCCCGTTATTGCTTATACGAGTAGCCATCGACTGTCGGTGAATTATGATACTTTTAAAATGAGCTGCAAAAGTGTAAAATTTATGAAAATTTAAAGTATGCCAAAATGGGTTCAGTGAAATTCCTCTCCGGTGTAAAATTTTGATGTTCTGGGGAGAGAATATCATCATAGTTCGAGTTGCGTAGCACTATAGCTAAGGATCCAATAAAACAGGAGTGTGCAACCCTTTTATTCCGGTGGGACAGATACAAATAACTGGGTAAAACGTAGGCTGAGAAGTAGTCGCTGGCACAAAAATGCAGGCTTTGCAACGCAAAGGGATTGGAATTACTGTCAGATTAAACAGGCACGTACCGGATTCAACCAATTTAAAAATTCGTTTCGCGGGTCGCACATCATTCAAAATTGGCACTTCTCCGCGGGCCGCACAATTCTTGCCCCTGGGCCGCATTTGGCCCGCGGGCCGCAGATAGCACACCCCTGCATTAAAACATTAAACAAATAACGAAAACATAGTTTTTATGCACGATGAGAGAGGAAAAAAGTTATTCCAAATAGGCAATGGGAGAAATGAAATGGCATTAGTGAATTCTAAATTTTGAAATTTTTAGAGAAGACTGTCTTGCATGACAATTGACGACGGTGACAATAAAACATAAATAATATGAGACACCTAGAGCAGTCAATCGGAAATGTAGCAATTAACCCGTCAAGGTAGTTCTATTGAGTCATATGAGCGATTGTGACGTTTTAATTACTTCTATTTCCAATGCAATAAAAATATTTGTATTTATGACGTCGTTGTGACGAAGCTCCAGTTTGTCGTGACTGTATTGTATCATAAAGGTTGGAAAATTATCGTAAAAGGAGTTCTTATTTAAAAGGTAAATTGTGAGCTTCCACTGAGTCCCCGTTAAACTTTTTCTAGTCCAAATATGGCAACTATGATAAAATAAATATTTTATTTAATGGAGCTATTGTAAACAAACCCATTAATTGATTGATAAACATTCTTCGTCGCACAGAGTATAACGTTTTCGATTAATATAAATAAATAAACAAACGATAAATTGACATTGTGACATCTTCTCACCCCATTGTTAGTAAACAATGTTCTAAATAGTTTGCGGGGGAGTTAGTCACATGTCAGTGTTTCAAACATGGTTGAATTTCGGAGCGAATATTTTCTGCCAGTCTTATTTACAGTAAATACATGCACCACTTGTGGGGATAAAATGATAAATATAAATAGCTTATTCCAACCTATATTCTGTTGGAACTTATATGTTTGGGAATTTAATTATCAATAAGCCGAGTACCAATTAATAACGTTATTCCTCGTTTGGTTTCATTTCTGTCTATCAATTGTTAGAAAATCGTTGATTACGTTCTATATAAAATCGGAAAATAGTGAATTGATGAGATATCGAATTAACAAAATTTTAGACAGCAAACAAATAATATATCATATTTAATTTACATAGATTTCTCATCTTCCAATTCTGTCTATATTGTGCTTTTTTCAGCAGGAATTGTAGAAATGTTTCGATATAAATGTTTTTTTATTTCTTGCTGACTCGTCGTAGTTCATATTGTTTGTCGATTAGATCAATCAATATTTGTTGTGTTAGATTTTCTAAGACTTGATATTTCACAAAGAAATCACTTTTATTCGCAAAACGTTCATCTTGTCTGTCGCACATTCAAGTGACTCGATGCAAGAAATAGCGTCTAAATAAGATATTAGCGCCACGACACATAAAACACGATTTTGGAGGGCTTTTTTACATTCGAATTTACTCAGGTCACAGCACATTTTTTGGCGCTCCAGAGGTGTTTGTACTTATATGGAGGTAACTAATTTTGTTCGCCTTCTTTACATCAAGTTGTGTGAAGGGACTGAAACCTATGGGCAGGGGGTATATTTACTTGGCTAACACAGATAGTCCCCGAACTCGTAATAGAACTAAAATAAGGAAAATCGGAAAAAAATTATGGCTTAACCCTAACCTGGTACACACACTACAGAAGCACCCATTTTTCACCACTTTTGTATCGCGAGAAACTCTTGAATATTATAATTGATAAGAACGCCAGTACGCTTGTGTAAGACTAGTAATAAGACGCCGTCGAAATGACCTGTCCTTCCAACTCATCTTCTTTATTCATCGATGAGGTAAAGTTTCCTCGACCAATCGGCCACCAGAGGCAGCATATACCAACCTTGCGAAATTGTTCATCCTTCGAGACATTGACCTGTCAAAGTTTGACTGAATTCGACCACATTTTCATTATAATCAAAATGTTGAATGAATTTTATATTTACTTAGTTCTTATGAGTCCATTGTATTTTATAGGCTGTTATAAATTCGCAGTTTATTTACCCATATCTTATGGTAATTTCTAGGTAAAAAATGGATACGTCCGCCGATATTGTCGACAAATTCTATTCCAAAATTTGTCAGAATGACTTAGAAATTACAGCGATAATATTGATTCTTTTAAACAGTGTCACGTGATCGAGTTGCACCTGAGTAAACCCGGATTGTTTGCGAATATTTTACAGAGTGTGGGCTTTGGTTTTGTAAAAATTTGTCGGTTTTGATAAGACATCTGACGCGCGTTCGACGTTTATTGGGATGTTTATTCTTTATGATAATAAGAATAAACTATGAAAAAGAGACTTAATGAAATAAAAAATAAACACAAAAATCAAAATTGGTCATTTTTATCATAGAAAATTCGATACTCCCGTAGTGTGTGTACCAGGTTAGGGTTAGGCCATGATTTTATTCCGATTTTTCTTGTGTTAGTTCTATTACGAGTTCGGGGACTGCCTGTGTAAGCCAAGAGAATATACCCCATGTCCATAAGTTTCAGTCCTTTTATACAACTTATGTAAAGTAGGCGAACCTTATTGGTACACAACTACACATACTTCCGGAGCATCTTGCTTCGAGTGTAAATGTCATATACACTTTAAATGTCTTCATCTTTCTTGTGCGCTCTTGTTTCTTCAATTCTCTTCGTCTGAGGGTATCGACACGCACGTATGCGATATTGTGCAATGAAGCATGACATAAATTTTATCTGCTGTAGTCAAAACATGCATTATATTATATCAGTGAACCAAGTCGATAGAATGTCAAGGGGATGAAGCTGCAGACCGTTTTGGGACTTCTCAATTCTTTATGTGTTTATTCGATTTTTATTTTTTAGTTTACGCGCGGTTAAAATGAACTATGCCAACACAAGTTTATATTCTGTCTGTTCACAAATCATCGAGTCAAAAGTCATCGTCATGCTTCCCTTCTCTTCCGCATTCTGGTTGTTTTCAAATGCCAGATTTGACATTCGACACCTTTGCGGTGTTTACTTGCACGCTTGGTCGATTAGTTCGCAGGAATTCTTTAATAAATCTGATAACACGCCGGTAGCTTTTCTTCTTATTTTTACTGTATAAACCCTCGTCGATTTTACTAGTATTCTCAAGTTATTTGACTTGCTGTACATCTTTTATATATTATGACGCTTTCTATGTTTTTCACTCCGAAAATGACTCTATAAATTAGCCACGTCTTATATGACTTAGATAATTGCTTGCAATGGCTAAAAGTGACCACGCCATATTCTACTGAATATACATCAACAAAATTCTGAAATAGTTTCACATCAACCAAAACTGTCAAGTGTCGGAAACGTGTCACCTACAAGTTTGTTCTAATTGATGCCAAGCTGGGTACAGTGCAAATAATACATAAAAGAGTCCATTCTGAGTGCAGAAATATCTTTTTATTGATCAGAATATTCAACATATCTAACATATACAAAGACGAGTCGTACCATTTTTTCTCTCTTTATAAAACGTATACTATAAATTTCGTTCATGACTTTCTGACACCAATATACGTAAAATAGTCAATTTTGATTACAAAAATATCTTTTTATTCCGCGATAACCCGTTTGTAGATAACACACTTGAGTACGACTTTATCTATATTCTACTGTTTTATAAGGAAGTAAAATCTGAATCTGCCAGTGTGTATTTGCGTTGTGGTTTATCTTTTATTAAGCCTGCTAACAATGTTGTATATGACTAGTGGTATTTATTGTTGGTGCAAGTGGCGCCACCGAATAATACAACCAACAAGACTTGATCAAGATTACTTTGAGAAATAAATGAAATCTATACACAGAAATGACATTTACTATATACTATTATATATGATTAAAACCCAAAAGTTTGTTTTTATATGGCCTACAATATTATTATTAATAAAGGTAAATTTTTTAAAGTTCAGAAAAGTATTTCCAACAATCAATTACGCAATACTACCAAAGCTTTCCAACGTCAGATTTTCAGGGACGATAAAAATATCAAAACACGTTTGAAAGTAATTTGAGATTATAAGCAATTTTAAAAGCTACTTCTAATTAAACAACAATGTTTTTGAAATTCACTGGTTATCTCCGCAACATTTTATGATAATCATTCAAGTAAACGGTCCCACGCAATATATCAAGATTGTGCCCAATTTGGTGCCATTAAGGCTAGTTTAGTTATCTACTGGTCTTAAGTACGGAGTCATATTTTATCTAACATTTACTTAATCCAGGTAGGCGTGTCCCAAGTCACTTAATCCTCGCGCTGTAATGACATAATGGGGATTTGATTTTTGATAATAGAAGTGACCTTAGAGAGTATGGTCATAATGTTTTATTAAGTTTATAAAAGGTATTTACTTTTTGGCGCGCTTGTGTTCATTTCCTGTCCATTTTCTTATTTTGAGGGTATCAAGCGCTTTTATTGATATTTATTCCCCGCTAGATGGCAATAAAGATTTCGCCAGAAAAAATCGTTCCCGGCTAAAATGTATAAAAACGTATGGTAAAAATACTGGCGTTTTACAGTAATTGAATAAACTAAGAAAGAGTTAGTTTAGGTATGGACTCTTAATGATGTTTTGCTGAGCAGTCGCAATTTATGTGAAAGACCGTGGCCGCGGTGTTGTGTTCCCTTTCTTGACAACTTGACCTCAACCTGCACCCTTAAAAACAGAATAGAAGACATATCCGGTGTCTCTTAGTTTCTTATCAGGTTTCTGGTGGACTGGTTTACTGAGTAGTGAATGGACCTTTCCCCGACCTTTGACCCCCGAAAAATTCTTCCTATACTTTACCATTGCAACATTTTCGGGGCTAATATAGAAGTGCTTTTGCGAGTTGGCGCCTGTAAAATGGGGTATGTGTTTCAAACCATCATTATGATTCATCGCATACAACAATCTGTTTTTTAAAAGTACCGGTAAAAAATTTCAGGCTAGTCTATCACAGCTATTTCTACACTAATTTTTATTACTGCAATCAAATTAAAACTCCTAGGAAGACAGAGTGATCATTGAATTATCTGATTTATATTTAAGTTTCCGAAACACAACTGAAAACTAACGAATAGAGTTCAAAAACGCGTAAACGAGGTAATGTTTACAACCACACGTGAAAATCTGCCTGAGTGAGAAAAGTGTCTGAGCGGATGCGAAAAGGGGGCATTGTTACGTCACTTTCTGCATCTTGCTGATTGGCCAATGTCTCGAAGTAAACAAGGAAAACGATGCTCGGAAAAGGTCCATTGGATGAATGAATACTATCAGTACATATATGATTTATATTCGACCTTGTATGAAATTTATTTCTTATTTTTCTCATTGGGTGCTCTTTGTTTGTATTTCTTGGGGTGAATGGGGTCTCTATTGTCTCTTGTCAAGTGGGTTCGTCGAGGTTTGGGGAATACGAGAGGCTTGGGGTGACAATTTCGAGAGCATCGATACAACATGACTTTGCGAACTTATATCCTTTCGTGTGTGAGCGAAATGCCAAGCATATGTTGTTGTTTTCCAGTTAACTGCATTGTCGTCATAGAAAATAGGTTACGCAAAAATATTATTTTTTGCCGTATGGGACAATTTTTACAGTTGAAAGAATTGTAATTGTAATATTTGGAAAAATGAATATTTTTCTTTTCAAATCTATGCGATATCCTCTCGTGTGTCTCGTTTTTTTACCGTGCAGGACAATTTTGTTACCGTGTAGGACCATTTTTAAGATAAAGGGGTGAATGTAATTGTAATATTTGAAAATGAATATCTTCATTTTCCAAATCTATGCGATGTTAGTTAAGTGCTTTAAACACTGTTTGCTAATATGAATATGTTTAAATTATATATAAAAGTATCGTCTTTACTGAAAACGAATTAAACATAACCAGATTTTAATAAAATAGTAAACCGTGTGTTGTACAAAGCAGTATGCTTTGCAGCAGTGTTTATCAAACTTTTTCAATCATGACATACTTGGCACGATCAAATTTATTCTTGACCCTCAGGAACTAAAATAAAAATTAAACTTAACAATACATAAAACGCTGAAAAATAATATTAAAATTGATAAGACTGATGTGCTTGCATATATTCGCACAAAAAATCCAATCTTGGCTTCATTTCGGTGATGGTGGGTCCCAGTACTTGTTCCAATTTTTCAGATTTTGTCGTTATTTTGTTTTAACACAAGTCAGCGCCGAAAAATATTTTACCGCAGCTTTTACAGCATTCTGCATGGACCACCAACCACAATCTTTGATTCACGAACTAACCCGTCTAGATTTGAGAAACCTGTACAGCTCAATAGTGTCACCAAGTGACCACAATAGAGACAGACTGAACATGCCGAAGCACAAAAATTTTTTTTCGAGAGTACTCTTTGTTTTTAGAGCAATTTTTTTTCATCTTTCCAGAACCCTTGAACGAGAAACCAAATTGCTTTATCAGTAGATCTCTCTAAGCCGCCAAATTGATATATAGACCGCATTACCTAATTTTGTGGCGATCAAGATCATTTCTCAATTCATAATAGTGAAAAGGCGGCCCAGCAGGCAACGACACAATAGTCTAAGAATGCATGGTTTCCTCTGTATGAGATATAAAAATATCTGGAATGTACAAGCATACGTAACTAGGATAATTTTACCCGGTGATAATTTATTCTTCACTGACATAGTCCAAAAATAGTCCAGGACTACTTCAGGACCATTTTCCGTGCATTAGGCTGTACAATACCGCATGCGTTATTTGGTTGTCTATGTACACATTTCATAAGACGTATAGAAACAGACCTCTTGCGCTAAAGTTCTAGCATGAACAAATGATATCACCAGGGGTGCACGACACGAATGAGTTACAATTATAAACAGATGGGCCAATAAATGTTCAGAATGTAAAATGTAACCTTAGTTGATTGGATATAATTCGGAAATCAGAAACGCGACTTCCTTAATTACGTTTCTGTGTTTATTTTATATAGATGTTTAGTCTCACATTTCCTATCTCAATTGCGACTGTCTGTGTCCGCCGTCCCCTTTCATCATTAACTGAGTAATCACACCGGTTATCTTAAGGACGTTGATTATATTTGAAGTGATTTTGTCTGGATTTCTCGTTTGAACTTTGTGTATGATATCATTCCAAATACTCGAATAAATATAAAGGGTTTAAAATCTAAACTTTAAATGGTTATATACTTTACAGCGGTTGAGCGCAGGAACCTTACAGACCTCTTTGATTTACATATGTAATATTAAAATGGAATTTAAACTTTAATAAAATTTTCAACGCTAGTGTAAGTATTTTATCATCCAAACCCTGGTGCTTCCGAAGTATTTATACCAAGATGGCGCACAACCTTAACATAGTATGTGTACCAGGTCACGATTGTTCAGGTTGTGCGTCATCTTGGTACGAATACCTTCGGAGCGCCTAAATCTTTCTATGTATATATATGAATATTATACAAACATGCAATTTCTATATCGGGTTCTTTGCCAATTTTATGAGTCAAAAACGAAATTTGAAAATGTTATTCGTGTTCAACAAAAAGTTGAATATGTTCCATACAACGCTAGCTCGGCTAAGCAATGTTTAACCGCTTTCGGTCGTAAACAGGGCATACTTAGTCCGTCGTATTATTTTGTCTCCCTGTTTGACCAAATTTGGATAACAATTTCAAACCGGATCAGAATTACGATGTTTTCAAATATATTCAAGAGTTAAAAGTGAAAGTTGTAATCTTCTTTTCAAATCTCATATCAACTCACAGTCATCTCCCGTCAGACATAATATAACTATTATAATACAAGTCATAGTCGTCGGTTCAGTGATTGACTGATAATTTGTCCGAATCATTTAATATAATGACTGGTGTCATTTTAAGACTGATAAATTGTGATTCGAATCCGACTCTGGTCGAATCAATGACTCTCGCTTTACCGGCACTTGACGATATTTATAGTATATTTGGAATATCAGCATTTTGTATCGATGAAAACAACAATTTGTCACCGGATATATATTCAACTTTTAATTATCAATTTTAAAACCATGTTAAATCACGCTGGATACGACCCATTATTTTTAAACCTTAGACCTACTTGGCAGAGACAAAACGACACAAGTCATGATTTTCCGAGTAATCTCATTATTCGAGGACATAATACCATGGTTTTCCTGTATTTTGATTGAAATTAAGGCTCTTTAACGTCTAGCCAATTTGATGTGGTTTATAATGGTACTTTGTTGCTCAGAAAAGACATTTAGGATTCGACCGTTCATCTAGTAATCGTCGGCCCTGTTCAATAATAATTAGTATCATTACGACAAACGTGGTAATTAATTTGCTTTTCCTCATTTCGCGTCGGTTTTAAGAATCAATTACAAAATCTAAGCTATTATATTGGAACTATTATTGTCTGCGGTTTTTTTTCTAATTTCCAAGTGATAATGTTATTTCTAGTTGATGCAAAGTGGTTCTCAGTTTTTTTTTCATAAAGTATTTTTGTATAGATTCCGTCCACAGTTGACTTTACATACGACCTAGATTATTGTGTTTTTTTTCCACAAAAACAATTAGTGAAAAAAAAGAGAACTATTATTGGATCATCCAAATGTAAATTTTAATCGAGAAATTGAAACTAATAAAAACTGCTTTGTCAAACCATCACTATTTTTGAACGAAATATATGCCTTCACAAAATTATTAAACCTTTCAAATCACAGTGAATAGGTAAATAATTTGATATGATAATAATTTTTGGGATCCCTTTTCTCATTCCTATTCAATGGGATTTTAATTATGGTCCACTAGGCGCTCTACTTGGAATGAAAAAATAATTTTTCCGAAATAATAATAAACTTTGTCTGTTTAATAATTACGTGGGCGATAATTCTCGAATTATATTTTGAATGTCAATGTTTATGGGGCGTAGGTTTCAAATACGCATATTCTGATGCAATCGCTAGATTGTTACTCCCGTAGTGTGTGTACCAGGTTAAAGTCCGGACATAATTTTATTCCGATTTTCTTTATTTTGGTTTTGTTACGAGTTTGGGACTGTCTGTGTTCGCCAAGTGAATATACCCCCTGCCCATAGGTTTCCGTCCTTCCACACAACGTGATGGAAAGTAGGCGAACAGAATTAGTTACCTCCATATTGGTACACACACTTCTGGAGCGCCAAGTTCTCAATATAAAAACTTATATAAAGCGTAAGAATATCAAAATTTATGATAAGTTAGGTCGCTATGTTCGTAAAGCGCTCAGAGTTGACTTTCAAGTGAGAAATTGTCATGGATTAAAGACAATGAAAATTGACTCTCTAACGCTACTTTGCGAATTTCATGATTTCTGGAGAATTATCTCGCTTTCCACAGCAACAAAACACAGAACATCATCCCCGACAAATATTTTGGTGCTACTATAGCGAGGGGGTAATACTATAGCGTCAGGGGTACATTGGTGTTTCCCGGCCCTAATAGATATCACGTATTTCTTTATATAGGTCTGCCATTGACTTAGCAATTTATGGCATAGATCTGACTCTATTAACCCCAACGCGATAACCATCAGACTGTATCTGGTTAGTTAGACGACATACTACAGTAGACCTTACGTTATGGAAACACCGAAATTGATTACTAACCACTTCAGCTAGTCACAATATTCTGCTATGTCTATAAAACTATTTTCCCCTCGACTTTTTTGTAAGTATTATTATTAGACATTCTCATAGGTGACGCTGCTCAATAACCATTACTGGTTTATCGCGTCTCACTTCACACTGAAATGCGTTTTTTCATCTTCAGTATGTCTTTCTTTCTTATTCAGTATGTCAATGTGTATTTTCGGCATGTGTAAAAATAAACTACTGACTGACTGTGCATTATCAAAGTTTTAAAAACATCCATTTTTTCAGTATCGTGGCGGAGAATGTGGAACCAAGATGTACTGCAATGCAACTAAAGGAGAAAGGGTAAGACATTTTTGATTGATGTTTCATAATTTGGTAAACTCGTAAACACGCAATTCCAAAACAGAACTAAGCATGACTTTCATTTTAGGGGGTATTTCCAGTTTTAGGGGATGGGAGATAATTTGCTATTAGCGATAAAACGATTTGTAACTTGTTTGGACATCAAATTTTTAGGGGGGTGGTATCCGTCTATAGGGCTATAGGGGGTGTGGGAAAATCACTGCTTAGTAACACAATGATATAAAATTCAGATTTTGTAATTTGCGCGAACGCTAACCAATTTGTTAATTAAGAAACTTATTTTTAACCGACATAAACATCCATGCTTTATTTTTGCATTTGCTGTCTGTCAATAGTTTGTACAGACACCCGTTTATTGCTATTAATATTTATTCCTATTTTAGGGTATACCTGGTCTCGTAGGATTGGTTGGACCACCAGGGTTGCCAGGTTTTCCAGGACCAGAAGGTGCAATTGGACAACGAGGAGAACGAGTACGTATTCTTATTCCTTCCTTTCATTTTTTGTCAATAAAATATCACGATGTTTGTTCCAATTTAAATTTGTACTTGTTGGAAGCTGTGTATCGATCGTTTCCCTATTATTTTGTTCTTGTTGGTATTTTTCTTCTTGTTGGTATAAAAAATCGCTTGAAAACGAAAATTGGGTGCTCCCGAAGTATTCGTACCAAAATGCCGCACAAACTGAACACCCTGATTTGTACCAGGTTAGGGTTGTTCGGTTGTGCGTCATCTTGGTACGAATACTTCTGGAACGCCGAGAATTGTATTTTTCGCTAGAGGGCTATTATTTCTGCTTATTCTCAATTTTCTATGAATCCTAGGAGATTTGATATTTCAATTTTTTTTTTCAAATTTGCATCTCGCAAGAGATAAATTATCTTTCTCGTGGGATAAATATTATATCCTATTCTCTCTTACACACAACTACGCAACATGTGAACTTTATAAAATTTTTATAAACTTTAGGACAAGATTAACGGATTTGCATTAATCAAAATTTATTTCTTTCCTCTTTCAGGGTGAATTCGGAGAAGCAGGAGCTACAGGACCAAAAGGATCCAGGGTATGTTATCAGATTGATGAAAATAACATCAAATTTTAAGTCGATAGGTTTATTGGATTATTAGACGATTTTTATGCGCCATTCAGTCAAATATTTTGACGAAGGGCTCTCCGTAGTATGTGCACCATGATGGCGCACAACCTGAACAGAACATAGCATGTGTACTAGGTCAGGGTTATCAGGCCATCTTCGTATACATACTACGGGAGCGCCAAAATATTTTGACTCTCCGCATTAGCTTTGGAAAATACTCAAAAGCAGTAACTTATAGGCTACAGCGATAACAGTTCATTCCTTGCATTCTTGGTGAGTTCGATGTTCTTTGAACATTGGATCTCACCCGAAATTTCAAGCTAATGATGTCAACAAAATAACGTCAACGCTCTAATTACTAGGCCTTCCAGTATGAAGAGAAATCTTCAAAAAAACTACGTTCCCCGCCCACACGTTATTTTTAAAAGAACATAAGTTTTTGTTGTACCAGGAAAATTGTGGTAAAATAAGTAACCTATGACTTATTAATCTATTTTATCTATAAACAAGATTATTCAAAATATAACCACGCAATCTGAAAACATACTCCGATATTTATTGCCTAAGCAATGTCTTCTTCATTCATTAAAGAAATCATGCGCGAATTTATACACGGTCCAAGGATGATTTGGGCTCTTATTTGCCGATCGTTTGCAGATGATCTAGCATGTTTATAATACGATTTCAAAACAATAGAGTAATTGTTAAAATATCGATGTGTTTTTTAAATCCAAAGTAGCTTATGTAACATATTTCAGAATTAGAGAGCCTGCTTTTTATCTGGATTTTAAAACTACACTTGTTTTAATTTTGATGTTAGGCAGTGATTATGTCCATTTTGATGATTGACTGTAATAACCAAAACCTTAAAATGTGACATAAAATAATTTCGTTCTAGCCCGACGATATAGATCAAAAATATATATTGTTGTCAGATAGTTAGTTAATGCATTTTTCGGATAAGTTCATAATTTTTCAAAAATTGGAAAAATCTTATTTATTCTGTATATTGTAATCATTGATTGATCAATCATCTTTGTTGCGCATTGGATTCTGTGATAAGATCTGCGACAAAAAACGTTCGCGGTGTAAATTGTTAGTATTTGTAAACAAAAAAATATAGTTAAGAGTATATAAATGAGGAATTATTCGAATTTCACATACCGTTCTAACGAAGAGTAGGTCGTTTAAATATATAACAACAAAACAATTTTAGACTGTACAAACTCATCTGGAACGGAGCACACGAACTTTTCGTCGGTGCTTCTTTTTTGTTGTCCAAATGTAAAAATTATAACGTTCGCCAAGCAAATTATATCTAAAGCTTATTGTCAACTCACAATCTACAATCTTTTTTTTAGGGTGTGAGAGGATACCCCGGACATCCAGGAGCGCATGGAGCTAATGTAAGTAGACCAGCTTGCTAGAATATCGAAAGCGGAAAGATATGGGTATAAAATTCAAGGAATTCTGCTTGATTTTCTTTGATCGTGCGGGTTTTAGAAATTTGAAAGTTGAAACGCCTGTATTTATATTATACTCGACTGAATATATATATATATTTATTATGAGTTGCGATGACGAGAGACTGGCTATCTATCCTTCCTCTCGAGGGTATACTTTAACGCTAATAGGTCCCATATGCGTATACAGCAGCAAAAGTGCTGTAGCAGGAATAAAGATGGCCCTATTATGAGATTCAAGAGTCTTGTCTCACATCAGCACATGTATTTTTATAACGGTACGTCCTGTGCAGCAAAACTCTTGAATTCAATAGCATCTATATTTTTAACCGGAAAAAATGTTTTGTTTCAGTGTATTTTCAATTAATATTAAAGAGAATCCGCGAATCAAGTGCAACAACTAATTTATCTCTCACTGGGAATTCTTGTTCGAAAAATTTCGATTTTCTTCAATTGTATATTCCTTTTATTTCAGGGTATCAATGGTTTACATGGAACTCGTGGCCCACCGGGTTTGCCAGGATGTAACGGAACTAAGGTAACGAGAAATTTATTTATGAGGAACAGAAAAAGTACTTGAAAAACATTTTGGATTTTGTTTAAACTTTTGTATCAAAGATTTATAGATATTAGCAAGAATGAGTAAATCTGTATTTTGAAAATTTATGATTTCTATGGAATAATTCTAATAATATAATCGTCATGACTCTGGTCCACATTAGGATTTGAGCAAGTAGCCAGGTGATATTATGAAGAATTGTTACGGACTGGTTTGTTGGCTTAGTTATTTTTACTATCAAAACCTTTCCGATTCTAATTTTCGTTTAATTCTGTCTTTAAACGATGCAGAAGATGCTTTTATTTTGATTATGTCTGACTGAAATTCCTGTGATTTGTGAATTTCAAACCCCTTTTTCCGATGAATAAGATTCGATTGTTGCCTTATTATTTCAGGGTGAAACTGGACCTCGTGGACCAAGTGGGTTGCCAGGTTTGAATGGAGAAGTTGGATTTTCAGGATCTAAGGGTGACAAGGTCAGTTATTCTATTATTTTTTTTGCTATGCCTTTCCACGTTTTGTTTAAAATGATTTTAAGGCACATTTGCGTTCGATTTTGGACGAAACGTCAGTAGAGTGGGACATGTCTGTGAGAGGCGTTCAAGGAATTTACTAATATTAGCACTCAGTGCACCACGCCAAGCCATATCACACTGAATTCAAACTGAATTAACCCTTTTCCTTCTCTGATTCGAGAACGGCAAAAGTGCCTTTTTATGTCGTTGGCAGAGTGCATATATCTAACACATTGTAATTTTTTACTCCTGTTCAGGGTCAACCTGGTGAAGTTTTAAACAGAGTTCCCGGAAAGAAAGGTGAACCAGGAAGACCTGGGTTGGAAGGTCCTTCGGTAAGTGTTTTTATCTATAGATACAAAGCATGATTTGAAAAATAAATACGATTTCAACTATGTAAATGATGAATTCAATTATAAGTAAATTTAAATCAGCACAAAGTCGATACATGGGTGATAAAAATTAATTTGCGAGATAAAAATAAACAACATAAACAGGAACTTCAACGCGGTGATCAAAATGTTGAATATTTTGCTTCTTTTGTCCCAAGTTTTAACATTTCCGCAACGTAATTTAGGTCGTAAAATATACAGAGTGTCCATAAATCCCCTTCACAATTTCAATATTATTATGAAGTCAGTTCTCAATATATCTTGAACAAATTTGTTGTTTTTTATTCAGTAATTGTTCATGTATTTTCACCTTATTTAGTACGTCTGTGAGGGCCAAAACAGTATATGGTATTGATAAATTCTCTTGGCAATTTCAAAAATTTCAAGATTTTATGGACATTCTATAGTCTTATACAATTCACAAATATATAATTAGGAAGCTTACATCGATTGAAATACTCGCGTATGTCATCTTAATGTTAAATTAATGAACTAAATGTAATTTTATCCGGGATTAAAGACTCATTTTTGCCAATTACGACAATCAATAATTTTTTCATGATATTCAGGGTATCCCAGGAGAAACTGGACCAGTCGGACCAAGAGGTTTTATTGGGAATCCAGGCCCACCTGTAAGTATACACAACAATTTTCAATACAATTTTTATCTCATTTTTCATAAAAAGTCCGTACTGCTTCATTGATTGCATTACTCAGAAGAAAATGAATCTGTTTATATCTATCTGTTTGCCAGCATCGAATAAATTAATGAAAATGCATTTTGACTACAATATCTAATTATGAATCACAGATATATATGTATAAAATAGGAGTCTATCTCTACTTGGACCATAGACATTTGTCTATAGAATAAACGAGATGAAATTTGGTGAAAAAAAAATAATTCCATGAAAAATATTTGAGAGTTTTAAAAACTATATTTATTGTTTGACGTTTTTATATGTTTTCTCTCCTGATAAGGCTCTGTTCAGGCAATCATTACTAAGTAAAACTCTATACAGAATCTTTTCAATCCGGAATTGTTTTTCCAATGTATTACAAACTGGATGAGATGATTACTGCGATGTCAATATAGCTAAGTGATTGATTTCACAAAGCGACAACGGCATATAATCTTACTTTAAAATTCTATTCGCCTATTTTACAAATCAGATGAATTCACGGTATAACTGACAATATTTTTTTGTTATCACAGGGCCCTCCTGGAAATGATGGACCCAGGGGAGACAAGGTAAGGGCTGTGTTACATTTATTTTTTTATTCATTCATCACTTTTGAATGATCAAAGTGCAATAGTTTCAAATAACGAATTCTCAGATTAATAGGTTTGTTTCTGATTAGTAAGCCAATTAAATCCTAGAGATATTTTTCTCCTTGTAGGTGTAGTGAAATTCCCTTTTTTTCTGATTTGGCCGCATCAATGTATTATAATTTTAACATTTACGTTTTTGCCAGTAGAATATATGCTTATATAATGCTTATGCTGTGTTTTATTATATTATCCAGGGTCAGATGGGTCTTGGATTCCAAGGCACAAAAGGAGAAAAGGTAAGAGTCACCTTTTATACCATGTTATTTATGTATCTTTTGTTCTTAAATTTTTGTTTTCGAACAAAACTCTCGCGACCTAGTTACAAAATATAACAAATCATGTGTCATCATTTGGTAATTAAATGTTATATCGACAAAATATCACTGGAATTTTTATTTCTTGGTGTTTGAGACGAAATATTGAAAATGACATATGACCAGAATTTTGAATTCACTTCTTTTTGAAGATAAATCACATGTATTTGTGGTCAGGAAAGTTTTGTTCATTTCATTGTGTCTGTCAGTTTGTTTGTCTTTGTGTCTATTTCTAATTGTCTGTGTTTGTTTGTTCAGTTGTTTGTTGTTGTGTTTGTATTGTTTGTCTCATGTGTTGTCCTGTCTTCTTGAAGTTTAATCTCACACATAAGTCCAAATTAGCGAACAACATCTATTTATTCATGCATTTGAAACACAAAACACCCAAATTTGAGATTGTTGTATTGGAGGCACTTGGTTCAGTGGGAATTTCATAACACGGTGTTGAACTGACAATCGTTTTCATGCTCCAAACATTTTACATAATAAATTTGCTTCGTTACTGAAAAATTTCTCATTATTGCCAAATTGTCCTACTATGCTGCTTTGCAAGTAGATTAGAACAAGGTAGAAGATAGCTGCTTAATAATCATGGTGTAGCAATGGCTAACATAATTATTAATTTTCCTGCTTGCTGATTGTGATTTTTATTTCTTGAGTGTTAAAAGTTTAGTGTGATTGAAAATATTTCATTGGCTTTCCATCGCTGCTATTATGATTAGTTTGCTGCTGAATGATGCTACCATGTGTGTTTGGCCAACCAGGTTCGAATTAGGTATTTGGAGTTGATAGTTAAATTGATAATTTTGTTAGGCGCCCGAATTAGTGGCAACATTTAGTTCATCTAATCAATGACATGCAGTATCCACTGTTTACAAATGATTGAATTGCCTCCTTGCTCTGAGTAACACTATGAAAAGTAAAAAAAACGTGTGATATTGCATTAATACTTATTTAGTTAGTTTGAATATTAAAAGAGAAACTCGAGAGTGGTTGCAAAATTGGTTTGATTATTTTTAAATATTTATAAAATTTCTAGTTGCCGCAAAAAGAAAAAGGGATTTTGTGCAATCAAATAAATGCTTACTCAAATGTTATACTTATTCAATTTATTGGAATATTGTGCATTTTCGTACAAATAGAAACCTCATTTTGTGTGTGTATGAGTGTGTGCGAGATTGTTTTGTGGTTCTAAAGCAATGGTTCCCAACCTTGAAATAATTATATCAAGCAATGAAACTAGGAATTTTTTGTGAAGGAAAAAGTAAAATCTGTTTTGCACCTAGCATTGTGGCCCCACTTTAACTGCTCTGTAGCCCCCTTGGGGAGCTATGAGCTCTAGTTCGAGAACCATTGTTTTGAAGTGTGTGTTTGTTCACATTATATCATCGTAGCATTTAATTATGTAGTGAATATGCTATATATAATTCATGCTATTAATAATGTGCTTTTGATTTTTGCTTTTTCTTTTCCAAAACCGACCCTGAACCCTCCCAAACTGTTTTAATTTTGCTTTTATTAATTTGATTTGCATGTGCTTCAATGATTTACTAATTACTGATTTATGCAAAAATTTTGGAAACTTCAAATCATGCTTTTGCTTTAATTTATTGACGCTGCTTTAATGCAACTACTAACGATCATACAAACATAATGATTGGGATCAAATTTGGTTGTAAATATAATTTTGAAACAATATTTAAATTATGGAATATATCATCATTTAAATATTTGTGTTTGGTTACTTTGTTTTCAATGAGAATTTAAAATAACATGATGAAATAAAATAAAAAACATTATTACTGCGTTAAAAACTGAAAAAATCGAATGAAAACCATTGACAAATAATTGAAATTAAATTAACCCGTTTCACCAAAATCCCCCAAATTGGCACCACGTTTCCACTCCAACCTTGACCCCTAACCCCACGAACAAATCATCAACACTAAAGGGCGATCGAGGTGACCAAGGCAAGAGCGGACAACCCATTGAAGTTCCCCATACAGGAGCAGCTACAGGGGACGAAACACCTATAGACGGTTTCCGCGTAAGAATCGAATGCAACAAACATTTTAAAAATATACCATAAAACAAGCCATTATTTTTATCTCATTCTGAAAGCAAAGGGGTTAGAGAATGAAACGCATTTACCAATACAACTTAGAAATCTGTATTTACCCACAATTCACCCACATGACATACCTCATGTGTTCTGGCCACCCTTGATGAGTTAAACCAACATCATACAGAATTTTGTAAGATAAACCACTTACATGTTGTGTTTTCCGATAAATGTTGTCTCGGAATTTCTCCAGACGTCTGGTATTTGACAAATGATTAATTGAAATATCACTGCTAAGCTTTTTAGGTTTCTTTCCTTAATATCGGAAACAAAAATAACACTGTGTGTGGCCTCTCCTATTACTTTAAAAAAATACAATAAATTTTAATTAGAGTATGCCAACTAGACTAAATTTCAAAAACAAAAATAATGATACAAATATCTTTGTTCATTGCGCGAAGTCTCGCATCTTACGTGTATTTACTGCACCACCATTTAGTTATGTATGGTTTCAGTATTTTTTGACACTTCAGAGGTAGTTGATGACTTTGCTCAGAGGTGGGAAAATTCCCAATAATATTGTATTTAAAAGATTTTGACAAATGTTCAATAATTCGTCAGAAAAAGCAAAATTTTTAAAACCCAACCTCAATGCTTTCGGAATGAAATAAAAAGTAAGGGTTTCATAAAACCAACACACATTGAATAAACCGCTGACTCATCATATATTTATGTGTTTTGTCTGTCATGTTGTTGTTCATGTTCTTGAATATATGTTGTTGTACTGTTGCTGCTGAAAGTCAGAAATGTTAGTTTGGGCATATCGTTGATTTTCCTTGCATGAAATTATTCTGCACAAGCAAATGAAAGAGCATTTTAGCTATTTTTAAATGTGCAATTTCGTCATAAGGTGGAATTATCAAAATAACGAGATATTTCAAGACGCCAAAATATGTCCAGACTCTACATTTCTGACTACTTTTTGTTTTGTTATTTTATGCTACAAACGTATTCATAAATCTATGATTAGAAGAGGTAAGTATCGAAATGGGGGTCTTAGGATGGTGTTCATCCTATAATGGTAGATATCTAATGGTGGATCGTACATCATCCATGTATATAGTAAATTGTCCTTTATTGCATTATTTGAACAAGCAATGTGAATTTGGCGACCGGTATACATTCACATATTTGATGATACAATCACTTTCAAATTACCCCGACTATGTTGTACTCTAAAATTCAGATTTTCCAGTTTAAGGTCCTATCTCTCCCCCAATCCCGACATTTTTCATTTAAGTTGAAGACTGTCAAATAATAGAAATAATGTATAGGCTACTAAGCAAGAAATATAATATTTGTAAAATTTAATCAGGGTGAATCAGGGTTGCCTGGTACACCTGGTAAGCCAGAGGAACCACAGATTGAACCGGGTTCACAGTTCACCGTGAGTATAAATTGCATGATAATATTTGTTGACGAAGAAATATGCAGAAATAATTTCTTTTTTGTTTTGTTAATTGGCTAAGAAATGGGGCATTGAAGAGTTTTCAAATCTTTATCGGTTTAGAGCATTCTACCAATGTTATGAATAAAAGAATGGATAAAATTGAATCCGTGAAAAGTATTGCAATTTTGCAGGCACTCGAAATGATGCTGGTCGTGGTGTAACACATTACTGCTTTTCAGTAATCTAATGAATTCACTAAACTATACTAGTGACAGTAAAATGGGTTCTGGACTCAGATGACCGGATATAAATGAAGTAATCATTTGATCTCGATAATAATAAATACAACATAAAGCAATATTCGAGATTTCAAATCGGTTTCAATTTGCCATGTGTTACAAAAATATTGGACTTTTGAGTTTTTGCACTCTGCAAATACCTGGTTTTTAATGATCTATTCGAAGTTTACATTTCTAATAAAGACTTCAAAGTTTATTAGTTGTTTAATGGATTATTGATTTTAGTTTATATTTATAATGCCTAATTATAAATTGCATTGAAGCTGTTTTTGTTATATCAAACTGGTAAGTATTGACATTGTTCTGATTTCAAAATGCATTTTACCTTTAAAAAATTATCAGCAGTTTTTCAATGTGTGTTGGTTTGTACTTTATTTTAATTTTACTCATTATTGAATAATTTGATTATATGGCATTTAATGGATACTTGAATACGAACTGTTTAGAAAGTTCATGCTAGGGAGAAAGTCAATCCTGTGTCGAAAGAACTCGTTAAAAACAAAATTTGAAAATAAATTTGTCTTTTGAATGATTTATATAATACATAATGATTTTGTTGCGAAATTTAAGATATCATGAACAGAATTTTCAAAATTTTATAATATTCAACTATTCTGTTATATGAAATCCCATATATGTACCCTTTATATATGGTTTCTACAATGCCATTGGATAGATTCCTTCACTCAAAATATGATATATTACATTGATAGTATGTGTGCCCTGAAAATTCAAGTAAACAAAACCTTAATTCTATAAGTTTGTTAAGTATTAGTTGAACTTACATTTGCTTATTAAACAGGGTGAACCAGGAGACCCAGGACCAAGGGTAAGGTTTATTCTTTATTTTCCATGAATTACAATTTAGTTTATGAATTGTTTTTCTCCGATTTTTTTAAAAGTACCATTTGTGAATCGTGGTACATAATACTACCTTCTAGTTGATCTGCTCTAGATAAGTTTTTGTACAAGTTGTTAGGAATTATGTTGACAACTAGATTAAATTAGTATTCCGGTCATAAATTTTAAAATTGTAAATAAGGTATTGTTCCTTTTTAAAACTGGTTTTGCATGGCGTTTTTGAATAATAACTAATAGCGTAGTTGACTATTATTTTTTCCATAGTGAATCTTCTGTTTGTGGTATAATAATTATTAGTTCTTGTATCTGTCAGTATACTTTTGATTTTTGATAATTCAATGGAAAATATTGTTCATTCATTATTTTTATTTCAACTGATTTCAGGGACCAGCAGGTTCAAAGGGAATGCGTGGCGATACTGGACCATCTGGAGAACAGGTACTTCATATATTTTATTATTTTAGTCTCTATTTATATAGCAGTGCATTTCAACCTTTTTGGTGAATCGAAACCCCAATGTAACATTTCAGAGGAACCCCTGTGCAATAGTGCAATTGTTTTATTGTATAAACGCCGCTTCAGAAGTATGTGTACCAATATGGAGGTAACTAATTTTGTTTGCCTTCTTTACATCAAGTTGCGTGAAGGAACTGAAACCTATGGGCAGGGGGTATATTCAATTGGCTAACACAGACAGTCCCCAAACTCGTAATATAACCAAAATAGGGAAAATCTGAATAAAATTATGGCCTTAGCCTGGTACACATACTACGGGAATATTGTATAAACTAATAAAAAATATGAAAACAAACCTAATACGGGCAAAACAAAATGATCTTTGAAGTGTAGCAAGTTTAATACCAATGGCAAACCTAATAGATATTTGATTATATTTAACAATATACATATATTAATATGGACTCTCGGAACTGGTTAAAAATCATTATTTATATGTTATTTATACATGCTCATTTAGTAAGAATTAAATTGTTTAAATGCTTCATTCTTTATTTCAGGGTTTGACAGGAATGAAAGGACCAAAAGGAGAAAAGGGCGAATACGGACCTCCAGGACCTCAGGTACGTTATGCCATTGGGTTCTGCCTTACAATAATGAATACAAGGATGGTGGACGTTGAGTTTTATCGTCTATTCTTTCTATTATATCGTAAAAGTACGATTACATGTGATGTTATCAATAGACAATTTTGGATTCGCTGGCACCAGTTAGCTGCATTGCATGGAGTGTCGTTTTGGGACAATTTCCAGATAATTTCAATATTAAATCGTATCGTTATTTTACAGAGTACGAAAATTGGAAAACCTGGAATTCCGGGAATAAACGGTTATGACGTAAGTTTATTTTTGATATTTGTTAAAACCATTTTTGGGGTGGAGGCTGGAGCAGGACTGGATTGACCATCAAGCAAAATAAGCACGTGCTTAGGGCAGAACGAGAAGGGGGCACCACAGAAATTTTTACAGGCGAAGTTAAAATAGTGCCACGATGTTAAATGAAATAATTCGAGTTTATCAGAGGACACAAATCTCAATATTGTCCCGGTTAAATTTGTTGAGAATATCATTCCAAAATACTATAAATGTTTGTAGGTTAAAAAAACTATTTCGAAAAATAACGCCAGTTTCATTATTACTATTTTTTGTACATATATGGCACAAAGTCAGTGCTCAGGGCCATGGGTCGAGTTAAGTTGGATACTAGTCGACATTTATCAAATACTCGACCCGAGTGATCTGGAAATAAATGACTCAGTCTTGTAATTGCCTCGAGACTCGATTTCCTGTGACTTGATTTGACTTTTCCCGGGGTTTGGGAACTGGTTATTACTAGTTTTTTATCTTTAATTTTGTTGAGGGGGCATTCAATATCTACAAATTTATAACATGACGTCATATTTACATTTGCCTGAAATGCAAAATTATATTTATAGGTACCCCGGTAAGATACGTACGCTCAGCGCCTGAATATATTTGGTAAAAAGTTGAATTACCAGTACAAGGTTTGCTCTAATAAAATTTCACAAAACCTGGACGCGTGACACCATAATACCCGTTTCCAATCACCATGAGGGTCGGGCGCTCGTGGTATTTACTACATTAGTAAATATTTCATCATTTTAATAAAGACACGCTAAATTATCTCATACATGCATGTATGGTATTTCATTTTCAACAACGAAAAATGTGTCTTAATAGTTCACTATTTGTTCCACAGGGTGAATCCGGAGAACGTGGTACCCCTGGGCGTCCAGGCCGATCAGGACGTACAGGAGACAAAGGAGAGCCAGGTTCAGTTGGACCGCCAGGCCCACCTGGAACATCAGGACTTAACGGAATTGCAGGACCCCCAGGATCACCGGGAGTACCAGGTAACGTTGGCCCAAAAGGTTATCGGGGATTTGATGGAATAAACGGACAACCCGGAGCAAAAGGAGAAGCTGGATTTCCAGGAGAAACTGGAGAAGAAGGACCTGTTGGATTGCCAGGTGTTGGGCTTCCTGGTAGACCAGGACAAGATGGGTTGCCTGGAAAACCTGGTGAGATATTTGTTTTTTTTGCGTGGTCTGTTTTTATTTTCGGCGCTCAAGTAGTGAGTGTATCAATATGGTGGTAACTAATTTCTTTTGCCTATTTTTACATCAAGTTGTGTAAAGGGACTAAAACCTGTGGGCAGGAAGTATATTTATTTGGCTAACACTGACATTCTCCGAATTCGTAATAGAACTAAAATGGGGAAGATCGGAATATAATTTTGGCCCCACCCCTAACCTGATACACAGACGACGGGACTACCCTATTTTTTCTGGTCCGGTCTTCATAACAAATATTGTCAGAAATGATCTGCCTGCACAAATAGCGCAATGAAATGTGGAAATCTAAGCGCTGATTGCTTTTTTCTTGACATGTATTGTTTTGAGTTCATATAAACTTCAAAATGGACTTCGTCCATGTATAAACATAACAATAGCCATACAGGGTGTCCATAAAGTCCCTTTACAATTTCAATTTTGTTATGAAGACAGTTCTTAATATAAATTAATCAGATTTGTTGTTTTTTGATCAGTAATATTTTAAATATTTTTACTTCATTTAATACATCCGTGAGGGCCAAAACAATATATGGTATCAATAAATTCCCTTTTCAATTTTAAAATTTTCAAGACTTCATGGACACCCTATATATGTTTCACTAAATATACAATTTTAATTGAACGAAATATAAATAATAACCATACATCAAATTTGATATGATTTAAACATAAATGAAACAAGATTTCATATCACAGTAGATCATTTTGCAATCCTAACATCTCTGTTGCTTTCCAAATTGAATGAAGAAGTAAAATAACGTCGATTTGTTATAAATCCATCCTATAATATAAATCCTGTATTATTATCACAGGTGCTGTTGGTAATTCTGGTACTCCTGGCAGACCCGGTGAAAAAGGAGACGCTGGATTGACAGGACTGACAGTTCGTGGACCTCCTGGTGACGATGGTCTTCCTGGACGCCCAGGAGTCACTGGCCCGCCAGGATCACCTGGCCCAGTCGGTACCCGTGGTAGAGATTATATCATTACTGAAGAGGACATGTCGAACATGGTCACTCCAGGGAAACCTGGTTTACCGGGACCTCCCGGACCCGCTGGAAGCCCAGGACAACCTGGGGCATCTGGTAAGTCTATTTGATTTTTAAAGACATACTTATATCAGTGATTTTCAACGAGGGTTACGCGGCAAACTATGGACAGTACAGTCCTCTTTTTTCGGACGTTTGAATTCACATCAGTAGTATGTATTAATATATGTACATTGTTTTTAATATAATAATCAAATACTTATTAAATTTGCTGCACTTCGAAGATCATTTTGTTTTGCTAGTATTACTGTGATCTGACATGGGCAAAATACTGCGGCTCGTTGAGTAATTCGATTTGGCCCACCTGATGCTGCCCATGACCGAACTAATACCAAATTTTTATGTTTCAGCAAAAAAATAGGTCGAGAAATTTGTTGAGATTACGAATAAATTTAGCACGATGCTCATTGTTTTCCACTTTTGCTTTTGTAACACTGTAAATATTGTTCATCGAATTTAACTTTTTACGTTACACCTACATGGCCCGCCAGTCTAGGTGGGCAAAATTTTTGGCCCTTGGTCCAGAACCTTGCCCATCCCTGGCTGTGATGGTGGTACACAGTCTAAAACAAGTACGGTTTTGGCGATTATCTCAATATTTCAAGCCTGAATCCACTCTATGATTGGTTAAGTTTTTACATAGTAATTCATTCTAAATGCTAAAATTTTTCTTCCCATTTTAGGACGTACCGGACCGCATGGGCCAAAAGGAGAAGAATGTGGGCTCTGTCCTGTTGGTCCTAAAGGAGAACCTGGAATCTCAGGTCTATCGGGTCTCCCTGGTTCTGCGGGGATTGACGGAACCGTAGGAAAGCCTGGAACTCCTGGAGAAAAAGGATTGGGTGGAATTTCTGGATTGCCTGGAAGACAGGTACATTTGTTTATGTTTTTTAACATGTTTTGCATTTTTGTTTCAAAAAACACTTTTATATTGAAAAGAGGGTACTACAGAAGTATGTGCACCAAGATGGCGGACACCGGAATGTTGTATGTGTACCACTTTATGGTTAGGCCATAATTTTAGGTACAAATACTGCGAGAGTCACTTGGCTGGTCACCGAACTCGTAATAAAACCAAAATAAGGAAAATTTAAATAAAATTATGGCCTAATCCTAACCTGGTGCACACACGACGTTCAGGTGTCTGCCATCTTGATGCACATACTTCTGGAGCGCCGAAAAGAGATTAAAAAAAAAATTTGAAAGTACCTTGAGAGTTAGCAATATAGTAGGTGTCATGATCTAGTTGGCAGAATGTTGGGTTTCAGCTGATTTGAGCGACGCAGATTATAAAGGCTAATTTTGGACCCTCATGCTCATTGTCACTGATTGAAAAATTTGTTTTCAAACTCCCATGCCCCATGCATATTGCCTAATCAAGAATATATCACTTGAGGGATTCAAAACTTTTAAAAACACGTGAACCCTCCCTATTTTTAATTCCTAAATTGAAGGCTCGCTTAGTGCTCTTTTAGGGGCGCTCCAGAAGTGTGTGTATCAATATGGGGTTAACTAATTTTGTTCGCATACTTTACATCAAGTTGTGTAAAGGGACAGAAGCATATGGGCGGAGGTATATTTACTTGGCTAACACAGACAGTCCCTGAACTCATAATAGAACTAAAATAAGGAAAATCGGCCTAACCCTAACCTGGTACACAAACTACGGGAGTACCCTTTTTAGGAGTGAAAGTCCAAACCATTTTATTGTAGCCCCAAGCAAACATTTTGCAAATGTAGATAAATATACTTTGATTGACTCTCACAAACGACTTTTTTTCTTCAAGGGATCACGAGGACCCGAAGGATTTCCTGGAGTTGAAGGATCAAAAGGAGAGCCCGGAGAAAGCACTATAATTGAAATAAAAGGAGAAAAGGGTATGTATTTATCTCTCTGTAGTTTGTTTACTTAGATTACGAAATTTCATTCTCATTATAAGACGCTGTGCTTTCTATTAAAACACTATCTTATTCATTGACTCTGTTGATATTGAATACTTTTGGAAATTCAACCCTTATAGTAATTTTGGCCCTCCAGAAGTGTGGGTACCAATATTGAGGTAACTAATTTTGTTTGCCTACTCTACATCAAGTTGTGTAAAGGAACTGAAATCTATGAGCAGGGGGTATATTAACTTGGCTAACATAGACAAATTGTAATAGAACTAAAATAAGGAAAATCAGAATAAAAACATGGCCTAACCCTAACCTGGAACACATACTACGGGTGTACCGGAATATTTATGTAACATAATTTTATCTCTATTCTTTTGGCCCTTCACATCATGTTAAAAATATTCATAAATTTTGTTATTTTTTTGTTGTATAGCAAAGAAATTGCTAATAGTACAATTTTTCTTCCAGGAAGTCCAGGTCCCAGTGGAATCGCCGGTGAACCAGGAAGGAATGGTCTTCCAGGAAGGTAAGAACCGTTTTATGTTATTCATCTTTCTAAGTGAACAAGAATTTCAAAAATCCTAGGTTGAGGTTTCGAGAAGATTTAAATCTATCTAATTAAGTTTTAAACAAAACTGTTTCTCATTGGATAATTAGCTGGGTTTATCACAATTGTTGCGATGTGAAATAAATAACATTCAGCACTTATGAAGAGCCGGCCTTAATACAATTGTTTCGATGTGAAATAAATAACTTTCAGCACTTATGAAGTTATTTTTCCGTAAAACAGGGACGGTTTTGATGGACCAATGGGCGAAAAAGGAATTCGCGGAGAGGTTGGGCCACCCGGTAGTATGGGGTACATGGGAGAACAAGGCGGCAGAGGGTTGCCTGGTTTACCTGGACGAGATGGACAAAGTTTGCCTGGAGAAACTGGATCTAAAGGAGCAAAGGGAGAGGAAGGAATGAATGGACTACCAGGATTGCCTGGTCAATTAGGTAAGGGGTATTGCTATTTTTACTCTAAATTCAGCCCTTCTAGGGGGCTATGTTTCCAATATATTTTTAGGGAATTATTTCCAATATGTTTTGGGGGGTATATTTCCAATCTAATTTTAGGGGATTATTTCCAATATAATTTTGGGGGTATATTTCCAATATAATTTTGGGGGGTATAATTCCAATATAATTTTGGGGGGTATATTTCCAATATAATTTTGGGGGATTTATTTCCAATACTTTTTGGGGGGTATATTTCCAATATAATTTTTGGGGGTATAATTCCAATATAATTTTGGGGGGTATAATTCCAATATAATTTTGGGGGGTATAATTCCAATATAATTTTGGGGGGTATATTTCCAATATAATTTTGGGGGATTTATTTCCAATACTTTTTGGGGGGTATATTTCCAATATAATTTTTGGGGGTATATTTCCAATATAATTTTAGGGGATTTCTTTCCGATATATTTTTGGAGGGTATATTTCCAATATAAATTTAGGGGATTTATTTCCAATATTTTTTGGGGGGTATATTTCCAATATATTTTTGGGGGATTTATTTCCGATATATTTTTGGGGAGTATATTTCCAATATAATTTTGGGGGTATATTTCCAATATAATTTTGGGGGGTATATTTCCAATATAATTTTAAGGGATTTATTCCCAATATATTTTTTGAGGGTAAATTTCCAATTCATTTTTGGGGAGTAATTTTCCAATATATTTTTAGGTTGCAATATTTCCAATATATTTTTGTTTTTAGAGGTATGATTCTTTACCCACTGTTATTTATAAGGCTTTCTAGGAGGAATATTTCTGTTTTCAGGGGTATTGCTCTGTTATCCACTTCGATTTCTAAGGCTTTCTTTCCATGGTGCAATAATTCCCATTTATATATATATTACTGTTTTAAGGGGTATTTCCCCCACTTCAATTTTGAGACCTTTCTAGGTTCAATGTTTTTTATATATTTCCGTTTTCACAGTTTTATTGACTGTTTATTTGTTAAAACCGCGCTGACGAGATATTAGATAGTCTGTATTATTCTCACTGTTTACCACATCGTACATTGTATGAGACTGTGAATTAAATCGTCGATCTCGTTACCCATAATGTGTACAGGTCCCCTTCTCGCCGCCGTATTGTCGGTTACGGCTTCCTTCACCATCAAGTCATGCATTTGAAACAAAAAACTGGCTAACTAATCCAAAACTCGACAGACTGGTAACCGGACGAGAGGCCATGGTACACCTTATGAAAAAGCCATTTTATGGACATTCCTCTTCCCCGGGATAAATATGAAGATCCTATTCTATCTCAAATCACTGCAAAGATTCGCTGTGTCTAAATTTGTAAAGGGTGGGGTGATTCAGGAACCCTTTTTTCATTGCAAACACATTCACTTTCAGGACCAAAAGGAGAGCCTGCTGCATCACGCATAATCACTGGTGAACAAGGAGAACCAGGAGATTCCGGACGACCAGGATTACCAGGACGAGTTGGTGCTACCGGAGAAAGAGGTAAACAAAGAAAATATTTTGATACTGAACTTTTGATACAAAATTGTATTATAGAGTTAGGATGTTCATAAAGTTCCTTTATAATATCAATTTTGTTATGAAGTCAGTTCCCAATATATATTATCCAAGTTTGTTGTTTTTAATCAGCTATTGTTCAAGTATTTATACTTTATGTAAAACATCTGTGAGGGCCAAAACAATATATGGTATCGATAAATTCCCTTTGCAAGTTTAAAAATATTTAAAACTTTATGGACACCCTATATAACCAGCTTCTATAATTCGGTTAATTGTATCATACTGCATAATCTACGGCAGAAAATAGAGGATAATATAAAGTGTTCTGCTTGTTTAGACTTTGGCTCGTAGCGGGAGACCAAAACGAATTACATATGGTATTGAATTATTCAAATACTTTGTCCATAATAGAGACAGACCAATGCAACTACATTGCTGTTATAAAATGTCGTATTTATTGTGTCAACAATTGTCTTCACTGAGTTAATTCACTTAAGGAATAATGTATTTTGGCCGTTCGTGCATCATGAAACATTATGAAAATCACTAGCAACTCAATCTTCATACATTAATTCTAATCTCGTGGAGAGATGAATGCCAAACTTGTCACATTCTTAAGGTGGCTCACAGAACTGCTGGATGATAACGGCTTTCTTTACCATGCAGTCAACGCATCTATGAAGAATGACTGATTAACTATTTCCAACTATTTTGTGAACCCTCCTTACAGTGATTACCCTACACCACCCTGTGAACACCCGCCTAAAATTTCTTAACCCCCCCCCCCCCCCCTACTTTTCAGGTGTGACACCATACCTTAATTCTTAACGTAAATAAAAATGTATTTAAATATTCAGAATGTAGCTCATATGTCGATGAAGATGATCAGTCAATACATAAAAGATATTTATCATAAGTTACAATAACAAGATATAAATCCTTGGGGAACACGCTGCTTCCTCACCACCGTGATAAATGGGAATAACAATTTTTATTTCAATTTAATTTAAATTTTCTAGGTCCACCAGGTTTAGAAGGACGAGCAGGATTACCAGGCGAGAAAGGTCAGAGTGGCCCACCTGGATTACCCGGTCTTAATACCAGAGGACTACCAGGTGAAAAGGGTTACAGTGGAATGTCCGGTCTTCCTGGCAGATCTGGGTACAATGGAACAAGAGGTTTGCCAGGTCAACGAGGGTCGATAGGCATGAAAGGCTCTCAGGTAAGAAAAAGTCTGCTATTTTAATGGCTATTAGGACGTAGATAGATACTCCTTTAAGATAGTAGAAATTATAAAAAGTTCAAGAAGAATCAATCATTTAAGGATATGATTGAAAAATGCATTTATGAATAATTTTTTTTTTAGGTTTTGGGTTGTTGATGGGCGCCAGATGCTTCCAGTCACTTCTTTTCTCCTGTTTTTTTTATTGGCCTTAGCTGCTGCCTTGGTTTCTTTCACATTCCCGGCCTTGATGTAATGACATTTTTATCTCCCTTTGCAGTATGGAGATCAATTACCCAAAATACCATTCTCACCGCTCACCCATTGTGTAACAAATTGAGTAGGCAATTCCTTGATAAGTTCCAGTCTTCCCAAATAAGCTAACATAGTATACATAGAGCCAATCCATGATTCCAATTACTTTTTCACATATAATTTTGAAAACGGTATCCAACTTTGATGACGTCATGTTTGATGACGTCATACTTGATGACGTCATTACGACCACAATTGTTCTTGTTATTTTTTCTAGTAGACCTATATGTTAATAATTAGAATGATTTTTTCAGGGTGAACCAGGAATTGGACTTCCAGGTTTAACTGGATATCCAGGAGAAGATGGCGAACCAGGTTTACCAGGAATGCAAGGAGAACAAGGGTTGCCAGGTTTGAGCGGAATAAATGGCCTTCCAGGACGCGATGGATCTCCCGGCAGACAAGGTACTTTAATTTGAGAGAACTTTTCCATAAATTTCTATTGAAGGAAAATTCACTACCCGTGTTGTATTTCTGTACCAGGAATGCATGTTTCTCTGTGATTACCACAGAATCTTGAAGTTCGAAAAACATGGTATTGTGTGCAATTATTTTTTAGTTGTATTGTTGACTGCATATAATCTGGTGAAAATATCATTTTGCACTCTACGCTTACGGTAAATAAACAGAATGGAAATAAATATCAAAAACAAGTTTTTAGTATATTTTTCTCCGGAAAAACTGTTCTTATTTGGTGTAGCTGTACCTAAATCTAACCACCTTGGCCTAGTAGCTAAAACGTGAGACTTAAGTATGTTGGAATCAGGGTCGGGTCAAATCCATGCCCACCAACCCACCCAGGGTCTCATAAATTGGGTAAGCAATATATTGATTGTTACGTACAGCGCCTAGTTTAAAACGAAGCACCGTATAAACAAAACAGTAGACTGATATCCTTTTCCCCTTTTTCCAAGCAAAGTAACTGAAGAACTTTACTGGATTTTCATTTACAACTTGTTTAAAATTTAGGTGTCAGAGGAAATATTGGACCTCCAGGACCGGCTGGTGCTAAAGGAGAAATCGGTGAAGGAAGACCAGGGCCAGCCGGACCTGAAGGACAAAGAGGATTGCCAGGTCTTACTGGTGGGTATCATATGAATTTGATCATTTGAATGTGATATAAGTAATGAGATCTAAGAAGCAGGTGCACTAAAAAGCACGGAAATATATTTTCCCCTCTTGCCCGCACTTTTTTCAAACTTGCCTTATTTTTTGAAAATTTCCTGAACTTGTACCAAGTTAGTGACCCTTGCCACACATGTTCTACAATGGTCCTAAAATGAAAGGCCGCAAAACATCATAATATGCAAATTCCCGTTAGTTTGTACTAGTATCACATAACAGCAAGAACACTCCCACTAACTGATTGCTATTGATGCAGGTGCAACTGGGCTTCAGGGACCACGTGGAGACCCCGGACCTCCAGGTCGAGATATGGTAGGACAGAGAGGTGACGATGGGGACGAAGGCTTACCAGGGGTCAGAGGTGAATCTGGTGATCAAGGAGAACCGGGAATACCAGGACTTGGAGGATTACCAGGTGGTAGAGGCGAGAAAGGAAACACTGGACCACCAGGACGACCTGGACCTTTAGGATTGCCAGGCACTGAAGGTATAGAAAGGAGTAGATCTTTTACCTGAAATTCTACCTTCTCAATGCTTTGTAGGGTACAACTCACATCGCACAGCACAATTCAATATTGGTATTATGACTGAGTTGGTTATAAGGGGAATGTATATAAAGTTATATAAACGTCGGTTATGCCCTCCCTCATCATGGACTTGAACTCTTATTTGCTATTCTTCCAACAGTTGGAATACATGGTTAGGAGTTCCATTTAAGTTTTACCCACACAAAAAATGCTACGATTTTCGGTGCCGGTTTAGAATCTACAGATCTACTGTTGTGATTACTGTAATGTCCATGAAATATTGCTATATTCTATGCCTTAAATTTGGTCTATGATGTAACAATATCAGGTCATCTAGTGATCAAGTCTAGGCCATGTCATGGGACATTCTAGAACTGGTCCACTTGGCAGACATGTGTTGTAGTTGTATTTACTTTCACTTAAACCTGTGTTACTTGGATTCAAGCCCTTGAATATTTTACTTACCAGATTAAAGTATCAGCATAACATGCAATAAAATGGTTGGTAAAAATTGAATTTGAAATCAGGAGAGCAAACAAAACTTCTGATAAGGTTTAAAACGTACAGAATATAATAATGGAAGGTTTGGCCAAGCAGAAGTGGTACGTGTTCACTCACCTAAAATAATTGCACCCACACACACACACACACAACCACAGAGAAGTTATAAAGCAAGAAGATTGCGATAAATTACATACTGGTAGTAAACAAAAATGAATAAATACAAATTACTTGCCATATCATATTTATAATTTTATAATAGTTGACACTGCCGAATTGATCGATTTTTTTAAAAAATTTTTATCATTCTATCAATAATTTCAAACCCAAACCAAAAAACCAGAATGACTTGATATCCAAAGTGAAATGTAATCATGCTCTTTATTGTTCTTGCTACTAAAATATAAATACAACCCTCTGTACCTTAGGACCTGTTGGACCACCTGGCGATCCAGGACTTCAAGGAGAAATTGGTGCTGATGGAATTCCTGGTCTTCCAGGCTTACAGGTATGCTGCTAGATATTCTAATTTTTGATGCAGGACTTTATATCTTTTTTGATCTCTAGAGTCTCTAGAAACATAACTGAAACAACTATCAGTACAGTAGAGGTTGCGCGAGACTAACTCCCAGTCCTTATTCAATGCCTTGGCGCTAGTGGATCCGTATGCATATAATGCAAGGATGCTGTAGCAGGAATAAAAAGACCATACTATGCAATTCAAGAGTCCTGCTGCACACTAACACATTTGTATTTCTGTAACGTTTCGTCTGACCAAGATCAGACTTCCTCAGAGCAGTTTACAACAATTGTTGACCAATGGATTGCATATTTGAAACATATGTGTTATTGTGGATGAAAGTTATTTCAAATAATGACCACATGTACTCATTAAAACGTCATTAAACAATGACCCAAAGTTTCTTCGGTGTTGGGAGTTATCTATATTACAAAACAAAAGGAAACACCACACTAAAATATTTGATTGAGCTATTTTTACTTATTCCGGGTTCAAGATCAATAAATATTTATTGATTTAGATTGGTTTCAGGGGATTCTGACTTCGAGATAATTTATTCTAATTCCAGGGTGAAGTTGGCCCCACGGGTCCAAAAGGAGACATGGGGACAAAAGGAGAGCCCGCTACATTGGATGATAATTCTAGCTTGACTGCTAAAGGAACGAAAGGAACCAAAGGTGAGATAACTTGTCATAATATAATTAGGAAACTTAAAACGAAAAATGAACTACCTCAAAAGTTTATGAGTGGCCACCATTATATGTTGTATCCCAAGTGATTGACATTTGTTAAAGTGTCGATTCCTTGTTTATCTTCTTAACAACTATTGTATATTTAATCAGGGGGTTGTTTTGAGAGGCGAAACCCCCCCCTTTTGAAATGTGAAAAAAAATAAAAGCATCTTTTTCTATCATACATAGCACTATTTTTCTAGCTTTAACCATACTAATTCAACCATATTAATAATGGTGCGTTCTAGGCATGTCCAAATACAACATTCTGGACCGCAGTTCCCAACCTTTCCAGCGCTATATGAACCCGTTTGTGATGGCTGAAGGCTCTGTACCCTTTAAAACATGTCCATCAGTTTTTTCACGCTGAATTATCAAAATTTATCATAACCAGATATAAAATCTTTTGATGGTTAAGTATACGGAGTCGCGGGAGTGGACGCATTTGTGTTCATGGAAGGGTTATGGGGTTATATATTTATTCGATTGTATTTGGACTTTCTCGTTGTTACACTTTTTAACCTAAAGCCTGAATCATTATATTTAATTGTTCAAAAGTCATCAAATGCTCATATTTTTGTCAGGTGAACCGGGACTTTGGGGATTATCTGGTCCTCCTGGACAAGATGGCCCAGAAGGACAAAAAGGACGTGCTGGCCCCCCTGGTGCCAAAGGCATGACTGGTCTTGCTGGAATCGGAATTCCTGGACGACCAGGACGTGATGGCAGACACGGTAAGTCTATCACATTACAAATTTGCTAAAATAATGGTCGCTTCATAAAAATTTCGACATCGAAACACGACTTTGTAAGACGTCAATAATTATATAAAATTTTTTTTTTAACGCTTTGGGCAATCTCGTGTCAATTTTATGCATATATTTCGAAGAAAAGCCTTGAGCCACAACTGAAATGAATATACCAGGTTGGGGTTACGCCATTATTTTATTCCGATTTTCCTTATTTTAGTTCTATTACAGGGACTGTCTGTGTTAGCCAAGTGAATATACCGCCTGCCCATAGGTTTTAGTTCATTCACACAATTTGATGTAAAATAGGCGAACAAAATTAGTTATCTCAATATTGGTACACATACTTCTGGAGCGCCTTATAGGCAACATTTCTCGGCATAGCAAAATACTTTGTATATTCCTATAGGAACCCCTGGACAGAAAGGAGATACTGGACCAGCTGGATTTATTGGTGGACGTGGTCCTAAAGGTATGCAAGGTTTACCAGGCATCAATGGACGACAGGGACCACCTGGACCAGTTGGAAGACCAGGAGAAGATAGCATTGTTGCTGGAGAACCAGGGAAATCAGGATTACCAGTAAGTGACCATAGGGGGCTGCAAAGTATGATGGGAAATTTACAAATGATTCTTAACTTTGTCTTAAAAAAGCCCACTTAAATTCGACCAGGCTGCCGACTCCGCATCGGACTTTAACTACAGTATTTATTAGAATATTTAATTTTGCTCTCTCCAGGGAAAAGACGGTCTCGATGGAATTCCTGGCCTTTCTGGCGACGATGGCGAACCAGGATTACCGGGACGTCAAGGTGAAATTGGACCCCCCGGACCAAAAGGCAGTGGTGGAGTAACAGGTTTCCCTGGTGTTCGCGGAGAAAAGGGTGAAGCGGGACCACCGGGACCAGGTGGATTGCCTGGTTTGGGAGGAAGAGACGGACCACCAGGTTAGTTGAAGTTATTGAATTCCGTTCAAAGCATGAGCACCAACATATAAGGCTGAGGGCTGATTTATCAGTAAAATTGATGGAAATTCGAAAACATTTACAAAATCGTAACAAAAACTAGATTCAAATTATAAAATAGATAAGAGAGAGAGAGATTTTATTTTCACAAAACAATGTTGAAAAAGAACCACAGTACAGATTTTCATGAAAATACAGTGCAGTGAATATTTAAACATTGAATTGTGATGCTCAGTATGCAAGACTTTTACAGGCTTCTGACCATTTTATTTACGCTGTGGTCAAACTGTCAGCATTGGATTATCATAATATGAAATTATAAAATAAAGACAGAAAAGACTTTGATGATTGAGTGCATTGCTGATGATAACACACATTGACATCATGTTAAAATGACATTTAATGATTAATGTTTCATTGATATAAACTGATCCTATTTAGTCGTCTGAGATCTCTTTTCTATGATTATTAGACTTTGGACGCAAGCAGCTATTGGTATGACGCGACCAAAGTATTTTCAGTTAGACATGACGTGAGGTTTTTTATACAACGTTTTGTTCCCGAACAAAGATCTGCACAAACAGCAGAGGTCGCCCGCTACCCCCTTTAAAAATTATACAAAAAAACATTTTCCTGTTTCATACATGGCAATTTTTCATAGCTTGAAACGTGTTTTAGACCAACAAGACTATTAAAACCCCACGTTTTCAGTCCTTGGGCCGGACCTGCTAGCTGTTACGATCTAACTTGGGAATTAGAAATTTCAGAACCTCTTAGAAAATCCTGGCTTCGCTCCTGGCGGGCAGTCACCTTAGGATAGGAGACACTATAGTTTTATAAATTCAAAGTCTTTTTGGTTCGGCATTGCCAACCCATTTTATTACTCCCTGGACCAGATGTTGGTCATGGAAATGCTCATAAACCTCGAAATTTTAGTTGAGTTAGGAATACGACTGCCATCACACCTCTGATTACACTGCGTGGATTCGCAGGTTCGAATCCCATGCGGGGATAGTTATGTGCGATAGGATTTGCTGGATTTCTCGTTGTCGTAGGGTGGTTTACGTGACTTCTGGTCGGTTACGGCTTCCTCCACCATCAAGTCTGTGCATCTGGAACAAATACCTGGCTACATAATCCCATACCCGACATAGAATGGTAATCGGACAAGAGGTTGGGGTTTGCCATATAATTTCCCCCGGAATAAAAATGTAAATCGGGTACACACGAGTGATCTTGTATACAAAACTCAAACTCATTTTCAGGTCCAGCCGGCGAAAGAGGTCCGAAAGGTTCTATAGGACAGCCAGGTTACGCTGGAAGAGATGGTTCACCCGGTAGAAACGGTGCGGCTGGAGAACCTGGGGAATCAGTAGCTGGACCACCGGGACCAGCTGGGCGGGTTGGCATAACCGGACCAAAGGGTGAAGTTGGACCAGTTGGACTTGTGGTGAGTCGTAATCTCAAAATTTGTAATTGTTCCTAAAATGACCCGATTAGAGGTGTTAAATTGCTGAATTTTCTGTACTGATGGTTTACCTTTTTCGGCATTGGTGTTATTCATAGTAAATCATATTTTTTCCCGCCAAGTAAAAAAGTAGCAAAATTTGAAAGATTTAATTTTAACGTACATTTCAACCAGCTTTGGTCACAGGAAACCAAAGCTGGTTATTGCGCACTCAAAGTTGAAATCATTAACTGTCAAAGTACTGTTATTTTTGATCAGCGTATGTATGTATGTAAATGCGTTTGCAACAAAATAGAATATTGAATAAAAAAGTTTTGCAGTTTTTTCTTTACTTGGACTTGTGATTTTTTATTTGAGTATTAGGTACTTTTGAATGGGTTCTTGCATATTGCCTTAAGAAATGGCGTGAAATCTTTGGAAAAAAACTCATTTAGAACATTTCCTATTCTTCTAACTATTTCTATTCTAACTAACTGCTTCTATTAACTTAAACATTACTGCTATGCTAAAATAGAACAACAACTCACGAGTAGTGGCAACCTTGATTCATGTTAACCCAATGGCACAAGGCTCGTTTTACCACAGGACAAATAACATCTTCAGATCTCTTGGCAATATTGCCACATTAGATGTCGCTAATTCAATTTCATCACAGGAAATACTTATAAAATAATCGTATTTTCAGGGAAGAGACGGACCGATAGGAGAAAAAGGCGAACGTGGATTTCCGGGATCTGAAGGACAACGAGGGTTGCCAGGTTTGATCGGACAGCGAGGTTTGTCTGTCAAGGGTGAATCCGGTAGCCCAGGATTGCCAGGAAGAAGCGGTCCAAAAGGTAAATATATTATTTGTCGGACTTTACATAAATTTTGAGTTATAGAAAAGCTTGTGTTATTGGTTGGGTTTCCGGGGGACTAACTACCTTTCCTTGCTTTAATCTGAGCATTTGTGGGAGTGGATCCATATGCATATAATGCAAAGATGCTGTAGCAAGAATAAAAAGGACCATAGTATGCAATTCAAGAGTTCTGCTGTGCACTAACACAAATATATTTCTGTGAGATTTTGCCTGACCCTAGTCAGACCCCCAGACATGTATAATTTACCCGTTCAACATATTTATAAAAAAAATTCTTGTTTGCGTTATTCTTATGATCAGAACGCTGTTAGTGCGGTATTTTTATTACATTCACCTCCTTTTTTTCTTCGGGTTCAATGTTGATCTAATGTATCTCACTTTGTTTATTAGTTCCCCTGGTGCTATTTTTGTTAGATTTACTTCCTTTTTTTCTTCCGGGTTGAAAGTTGAATCTAATTCACCCTACTTTGTCTATAGGTTCCCCTGGTGCAGCTGGTATTGTCGGATTGCCTGGTCAACTCGGTATCAAAGGAGAAGTGGGAGAGAAAGGTTTGCCTGGTTTCAATGGCTTGGCAGGCCAAGAGGGACCGAAGGGAGTTACTGGACCTCGAGTAAGTCAATAAACATTGGATTTTTCACTAGCACATTTGTTGTTGTTCTGAGCGTTACCGGTATGGAAGCTTTCAGATTCAGATATTTATTTCACCATGTAAGAATCATTGTAAAGCAATAAACGCACACAATAAATAAAATAAAACTAACAAAAACGAGACCTCGGTGAATCATCTAGTCAGAGCCATTTTAATTCAAAAAGAAAATCTATCGAAGAAACAAGTTTTTGAAAAAAATAACTAAAAAACACAATCATTAAGAGAACAACAAATTAGAAACAAGGGGAATGAAGAGAACCATCATGATTTATTCCATATATATGCTGTTAACCTCCAATGAGAGAATCATTGGTATACTAGAGATTTATGGGGGTTGGCATATCTTCTCAGCTCTAAACTTTTCACCTTAATGGGTTGTTTTATGCAAAAGAATGAGTGTCTGCTTGTATAGATACTTTTTCTATGCTAAAATACATGAATAATAACAATGGCATGTCATCGCCTTGATTTATCGGGCCATTTTGTGCGCACATTTTAATATGCATTCACATCAAATTTGCTGTATTTATGTAAGCAGTATTATAGCCACCTATGGAGGAGGCCTTTCAAATGATGATTAAGATTATTTCTATTTCTAGCATTATTCCCAATGATTGATCATTTTTGCGATTATTGTTGAACCAAACCTGCTGTTTATATGACAATCCAAAATGTTTCATGACTATTGGGACAACATATCAATTTCTAATCTTTTTTTTTTCTTATTTTTAGGGTCTTCCTGGTCTTCGTGGTTTCCCAGGGGAAAAGGGAAGTCAGGGCGATGTCGGACTAATCGGATACCCAGGACGGGTCGGTGAATCTGGAGAACCAGGGTTGCCAGGTTTGAATGGGCGCGAAGGCAGAAAAGGAGACAAAGGTTTGTCCAATAATAAGATTCAAATATATAGTGGTATATCATATTAGAAAAGACAGATGATCTGGCAACATTACAAAATATACCTATTTTACTTCGGTAAATGCCTGTAATTACCAATGGAAGGGCTGTTATTTGTTTTACTGAAAGTCTCCGGTAAAATAATTTCAAAATTACTTTTTTTATACTGTAATTTTGCAACGTTTTTTTTTTTATTCCAATATGATTCTATGTTAGACTTCCTCATAGGAGACTATGATCGATAAACCATTACTGGTTTATTGTAAGCAAGTGTAAGTAAGTATTTATTTCGATTTTCCGCCACAACAAAACAATAAAGCAATACATGGCAACACAAATGAAACAAACATACAGAAAATCAGGAAAGTGGGCAAAATCGCACGTGCCCACTCACCCCAAACAGCAAACAATACATTGCGTCTGACTTCAGGTTGTAAATGGAGTTGTAATTTCATGAAATTTTACTCAGGTGTCATCGGACCTGCTGGAAGCGATGCAGCACCTATTATTAGAGACGGCCCGGAAGGCCAAATCGGAGACACAGGGCCTGAAGGTTTGGCAGGGCCACCTGGTCCTCGCGGGCCATCTGGCCCCATTGGTAACACCGGATCGAAAGGAGAACCTGGATTTGATGGATTGGATGGACGCCCTGGAACACCAGGAGATCGAGGAGAGCCCGGAAGGCAGGGTCCTGTTGGTAAGTTCAAGTTAATTTTTAGTAATTATGTTATTGGAAATAGTAATTCTTGGATATGAATTAAATAATAATCATGCAGACAATTTACAATCCATTATAAAATGTTGCTCTGACAATCGAGTTAGTGTATATGAAGTCCGTTCATCGGAAACAAATCACTAGCTAACTAATCCATCCCGACATGAACTGGTAACCGGATAAGAGACCGTGGTTTCCCATATAATTGATTGCATTATGGACTTTCCTCTCCTCGGGGTAAATGTGTAAGTCCTATCCCAGTGGTTCTCGACCTTTTATGGCTCGTGGCCCCTTAGAAGGCTTTTAGCACTCAAACAATTTAAACAATTCATGCTCAATATTGGGATACACCCTGTGAAATAACCTTGTCAAGCAATGGAACTGGAAAGAACGGGAAGCTTTTTTTGTAAAGGGAAAAGTAAAATCAGTTTTGCATCTAGCATTGTGGCTCCCTCTTCAACTGCTCTGCGGCCCTCTTGGGGACACCGGCCTCCTATACTATGTCAGATATTGATTCTTGTTCGTTGTCCCCAACTACCCTGGAAAAGTGACAACATTTTACTCGCCCTTACCATATCAATAGAGACTTGGAATAAGGAAATCTCAAGTAAATAATTTTGAAATAATCGTTTTTATTGCTCCGGATTCAATTTCTTTGTTGTTATTATTAAGGTTTCACTGGACCAGCTGGACGCGACGGTCGACCAGGAGTTCCAGGTCAGCCTGGCGATTCAGGAATTTCTATTCTTAATCACGGATATTTTTTGACGAGGCACAGTCAAACAGCCGACGTTCCAGAATGTCCAACTGGTATGCTAAGAATGTGGGCAGGATATTCTCTCTTATTCTTGCAAGGAAATGAGAGAGCTCACGGGCAAGACTTAGGTGAGTTGACGACACAAAAATTATGAGAGAGAGAGCAATAGTTACCGTGCAAGTATGCGTTTGATTTGAGCTTTTGTGGTTAGTGTTCACACCTATCTATTGCGTAACACTGCCGTTTGTCGTATTTTGATGCAAATTCTCATAATATGTAACAGTAAAGTAACCACTCAAGACTTATTTTAATTTTCTTTCGAGAAATAACACTAGGGCTTATTTTGGGGATGTCAAGGAGAGATTTCTTGCTATCGACTAGGTCAAAAAATTGTACGCTTTCGACTGGGTCTTATTTTAAAGTGAGGGGCTTATATTGAAATCAGTTTCAAAATTCAGGCTAGGTCTTATTTTCTGGGAAACACGGTATGTTGAAGATTATCCCTGAATCATTGATAAATCATCAATATCATTCAAAATAGTAATTTATAAATTTCAATATTTCAGGACAAGCTGGTTCATGCATGCGTCGATTCAGTCCAATGCCCTTCTTGTTTTGTAACGTTAACGACAATTGCAGAGTCGCATCAAGGAACGATTACTCATATTGGCTTTCAACACCAGAACCTTTCCCGATGTCTATGGTGGCTGTAACAGGTAAGTTGACTATATATCAGACATGAGCAAAGTACGACACGCAGGCCAAATCTGGTCATTGGGTAATTCAATTTGGCCCGCCTGATGCTGCCACAACCAAACTAAAATCAAATTTGATGTTTTACCTAAAAATATCTCGAGGAATTTGTTGAGATTGTGGTTAAATTTAGTTTTGGCGTGGGGAATATTGTTTTCCACTTTTGCTTTGTAACACTGTAAATATTGTTCATATAATGTAACCATTTATGTCACACTTACATGACCCACCAGTCTAGGTGGGAAAAATGTTTGGCCCCTGGTTCAAAAACTTTGCCAACCCCTGCCATGTAATTTGTAGAAAAAAACCTTGAACTTGAGTGGAATTGCCTTATATCTCACTGTACTTCATTTCTATACCTCTTGAACTTCATTTTTATTTATCTTTCTCATTTAACAGATGGAGACATTGAACCGTACATCAGCAGATGCGCTGTATGTGAAGCACCTTCACTAACACTCGCTGTCCATAGTCAATCTGACATCGTACCGGATTGTCCTGATAACTGGGAGAGTCTATGGATCGGATACAGCTTTGTAATGGTAAGTTGCAAGATTTCTGTTAATGTTTAAAAATTTAATTTTTGCCATGACGACAAAAAATGGCTGTAGCGAATTGGTAAAATAACGTGGTTTAGTGTGTGCAATTTTACTGGTTCTAGGAAACTTCGCCACAGGAAATTTTTTCATAGGAAATCTAGAAAAAACTATGGTGTGGCCAAGCGTTTCCCCTAATATTTGGTTTAGTAATGAGCTAAGGTTGTCGCCGACGTTTCTTTCTTCTCGTGGAATTTTCTAGCATCAGGGGGTGTAATCGGTTCCCATTGGGGAATTGTTTAAAGTTAACAAAACTCAGGAGGAACAAGCCCCTGAAGAAATATGAAAAAAATATAAGTAGCGGTTGAGAGACTTCTTTATTTTTATTTTTGAAATTTTCAAAGGTTATTTTTTAGCAGTTTTGTATACCAAATTTGTATATGCAGGGTGTCCATAAAGCCCCTTTACAATTTCAATTTTGTTATGAAGTCAGTTCTCAATATATCTTAACCAGGTTTGTTGTTTTTCAATCAGTAATTGTTCAAGTATTTATACTTCATTTAATACATCTGTGAAGGCAAAACAATCTATGGTATCGATAAATTCCCTTTGCAATTTTAAAAATTTTCAAGACTTTATGAACATCTTATATATTTTGCAGCACACAGCAGCAGGCGCAGAAGGCAGTGGACAATCATTGCAATCTCCAGGTTCTTGTCTTGAAGACTTCAGAGCGGCTCCATTCATTGAGTGCCACGGGAGAGGAACTTGCAACCAATATGCGAACGGATACAGCTTCTGGTTGGCTACTATATCACGAGATCAACAATTTAAGTAAGTTCGTCTTAACCTAAATTGCTGACCCAGAACAGAGACGGGACTGTGTAGTTCAAACCTTTCTGAGGATATTATTTCCATATATATCCCCAGGCCTGTTATCGACATGCCTTGTAAAAAATGTAAATGGGATAGGCTATATGACTGCAGTGTAACTGGAATGATTTCAGTCTTTCAAAGACATGATACCTCGCTAAGTAGCAGCTTGGCTGAAGCATTATCACAAAGTTCACAAAAAATGAAGCCTTTAGAGCTAATATCTGAATTTTTTCTATAATGAATTATGCTGCTTAGATTGAATCATCAATTTTGTGACTGAACGATTGGTCATTAATACATTTTTTTTTTTTATTTCATAGAAAACCTGTCTCAGAAACGTTAAAGGCGGGAGATTTGAGACAACGAATTAGTCGATGCGTTGTTTGCATGAGAACTCACACTGGTAACGATTCCCCAACAATCGTACGTCCTCCAATAAGGCCCCAACCACCACGAGGCCCAACAACAGGATTCTTTGATGAAGAACTTCCGTAAAGCGAACTTTGGACATAAATTGCCAAATTTAAATACTATTGCATTGTGGATAAAAATAGAATTATGGGAAGAGAGTTGATGATTGGTAACAGTCATGATATATTTTAAAGCCAGATGAAACGTTTTATTTATATTTTCTATTTTCAGGATTTCCTCCTGAAAAGGTTGAAATTTATCAAAAAAAATAATTCACCAAGGACCACAAGCATCTTGTTTTTGCAATTTATTTTTCTTCCTTTCTATTTTTTTTGCTTACATTTTTATATCATCGAATTAAACAGCATAATATGAGCCTTTTCTCATTATTTTTGTGTATTATTTTATGTTTATTAAATGTTTGTTTGTTCTGTCATTATTTGTTTTGACAATCTTTGGTAACATAGCAGATGACACCGCACAAGTGCCTTCGACTGAAGTGTGGCATCAATTTCGTGCCACCATCTTAGAACATAGCAGATGAAACCACACAAGTGCCTTTGTGGCATCAAAATTCGTGCCACCATCTTACAAATTTATTACTTATAGATTCAGTGTTTTAGTATCGTTTCATTGAGTTCTACTGAAGCTTAATTTCAATATCTTGTCTCTTGTACTATAATCAAATGTTAATAATCAATTTTTCACTAATTTTTCCTGAAAATAGCACGGAAAACTGTTTGCCCATTTGCAGAGTTGCTAGTATTCACCAATTTTCATATTCTTCGTATAGAAAAACAAAATTGCGAATATTCAACACTCATATTTGCCTGTCGTTACAGAACCGCCAGCCATTCTGATTGGATCGGACAACATTTTCAAATTTTTGTTTAAGTGAAATATCAAAATTCATAATGCTATCGAAAAATTTAAAAAATGCTCTTTTAACAACATAAAGGCATCTTTCGGGACAATATAAGTTAATCTGTCATATTTACCGTCATTTACCATTCTTCCACTAACCTCTGCGTGCTATTAATCACTTTGGTTCATTTCCTAATGATTTTCCGAACTTAGCTTAGTGCATTGACTAACACGTGTAATGTCTTTATACATAGCCTGATCTCGATTACCTACTCAATCCGCCAAAATCGCAATTTTGAAACTTGTAAAAAGTGTGGAAATAATGAAATTATAGATTTATTAACCAATTTTTTAATCAAAACTTGAGAAAAAGTTTTTTTTTGTGATTCATTGACAAATAATTCTTTAACCATAATTCCCAGTAATTCAATAAATAAAACTGAAAAAAAATCATGTTAAGATCTAGAAAAATTGATCTTTATCACCGACATATTATCAAAAAAATTTAAGCGAAATAATAATGACGTCACCAAATGTCGTCATACGTCCGTTTCATATTAATTTAGAAACATGGATAAATTTTTCAAATATAGTATCATCTCTGTATTGAAATTTGTCGATAATTGTAATCATTTGATATCTATAACATGCTTGTTTGACATCTGCTTTTAAATGATTTGTTGCGTCATAATAATTACGTCGCAATCAACCATTTTCATTCTCTATTACAGTAAACGCCTTCTTTTAACTATATGTATACAATTATGCCTTATTTGCGTATTTATAACCGAACCTCGATTCCATTGTGGCTCTTTAAATTTGGTCATAGATTATATATTTAGCAAACTCTTTGGAACAATATCATCCTTTATAAATTATAAAAATTAAGTGATTGAGCCAGCTTTAAATTTCTGTTGTCTAAAAAGTAATTTACTCCATTACTTCCGCTTTTTTCAATATTAAAATTCTGTAAAAATTGTGATTTTTTAATGCCCTATGTTGCACTAGTTTGATTTAAATATTTGTGAAGATTAGTGCCATAAAAATTTCGGCGCTCCAGAAGTGTGTGTAACAATATGAAGGTAACTAATTTTGTTCGCCTACTTTACATCAAGTTGTGCAACGGGACTGAGGTATATTCACTTGGCTAACACAAACAGTCCGCGAACTCGTAATAGAACTAAAATAAGCAAAATCACAATGAAAGTATGGCCTAATTCTAACCTGATACACATATTATGGGAGAATCAAAATTTCTTTTTAATCTACCGCATGCCTATCATAATGATCCTAAATGAATTTGCGACGTTAGTACTATACGAATCGTGTCACATCGACTTGCTTTACGTATACAAAAATATATTGAATTTATTTGTACTATTTTTATCTGAAATATTTGTTGAATTTTGACCACAAAACGTGGCCATTTCTATGTACAACCTCCAAAGTTACATACATGGAATAATAATGGATTTGTTTGTCTGTCTATCTTTATGTCCGACGTTTGTCTTTCTGTCTTTATGTCCGGTGTTTGTCTGTCGTTCAAATAGTCTTGTTGTTTTTGTTTATTTTATTTTATTCGTATTACTAGGCTAAGTATTAACTTTATGGATTCGAAGTTTCGTCAGAATATTGTCGGGGCCATGTAAAATCAGATATAAGACCTATATGCGTTTATGTTTTGTTTTGAATGTTAAATACATTTGTCCCGAGCATGGCCCGAAATAGAACTTGAAAGCCATTTTGACTCGAGCCTATTCGGGTCTGAAGGAAAATATTTGATAAAAATGTTATTACAACGAAGCAGCATGTTGTTTTCAATAAAACGTTCTTCTTTATATGTGAGAACGTATTTTTTCTGTTGAAAAAAGTGGCAGGACATTTTTACGTGTTCATCCCGATATTCTGTTTATTTCAGGGAGTTATTTACATAACATAAATGAAAAGAACAGAAAAAAAAGTAATGTTAGACAAAAAGGCCTCTAAATTAGAGTTCGGTTGAATCGTGGAAGAAAATCGTGCATTTTCAGAAAAGGGTTCGAGTTTAAATGGGGCTGTAGTTAGGTGCTCGAGATTTTCAATTTGTGTTATATGGAAAGCTATTTTTAGTGGGTTTTATAGAGTATTCTATTATTGAAGGTGTTATCTCAGGTACAGTTTGCGATATGGAGTGAGAAGTATTGATATATAGTTAGGTCCTCAACTAGTGGATACAGTAGCCTACCATCGTTCAGTCTTTCATAAACTGATGTTCAACCAACGCATGAGTCGGGATTCACCTTATGATATATTCTCTCGGAATGTCACCTATCTCCTTCTCTCGGAATAGTTCTTGGCATGGCAGCGCATCGAAGAAAATTGACATCCTGGTTAGGAAAATTTTTCACTCTGGCTATAACTCTGTAACAATTTTTTTACAACAAAAGCTTCGAAAAGACAGAACGCTTAGTAAACTTGATAAAATTCTGACTCATTACCTATCGATTTTGATCGGTAAGTATGTTGATAGATATTGTCTGTTTGTCTGTCTGTTAGACACTTTCGTATGTTACGCGATATCTCACGAAAACGAGGTTGAATCTGCTTCATTCTATTCTGACTCATTACCTATCGATCTTGATCGGTAAGTATGTTGATAGGTTTGTTACTTATCGATCTTAAGATCGGTAAGTATATTGATAGGTATTTGTCTGTATGTCTGTCTGTCTGTCTGTGTTTCTGTGTGTGTGTCTGTTAGATGAACGCGATATCTCACGAACGCGTGGTTGAATCTGCCCCAAATTTTGCATGTGCATGCATCTTACCTCGGACCAGTAGCCTATAGATTTTGGGTTGATTATGTCGTATAATTAGTTATTAACTAATTACCGATCTAAGATCGATAAGTCTTCGGTCTCCGACCGATATTCTCGTTTGTTTGTTCGTCTGTCTTTTAGACACCTTCGTATGTTACGCGATATCTCACAAAAACGAGGTTGAATCTGCTCCAAATTTTGCATGTACATTCATCATATTTCGGACCAGAAGCGTATTAATTGTTGGATGAATTATGTCGTATAATTAGCGAGTTATTAATTAATTAGTGATGGGACACGTGGTGTCTCTTGAGAGCTAAACCATGACCTCGACTCTGGAAAAATTTGAATTCTGAGTGAGAGGAGTTTGAATATACGACTCTAACTCCAGTGAAGTATGCCCAACTTCGACACCGACTCTGCTGCTTATGGGAATCTATATATACTTATTTTGGAACACTTTTTTCATCCCTCGCTATGAGTGAAAAGTACTTTATTCGGTGCTCCAGAAGTGTGTGAACCAATATGGAGATAACTGAATTTGTTCGCCCACTTTACATTAAGTTGTATACAAGGACTGAAACCTATGGGCAAGAGATATATTCACTTGGCTAACACAGACAGTCCCGAACTCGTACTAGAACTAAAATAAGGAAAATCGGGATAAAATTATGGCCTAATCTTAACCTGGTACATATACTACGGGGGTGCCAGTGGCGTAGCAAGACTCTCGCGCCCCCCCCCCCCCCCGCGCAAAAATATTTCGTGGAATTGACCCTAAAAACTCTCGGACATAAGGTAAAACAACGCTTTTCTTTTATTTCGTCAAAAATCATAACATGTCGCTATAAAAAGGCAATGGTAACCTAAAATTTGCCGTTTATTTTGATTGCTTTAATTTTTTTTCATACGTTCTTCCTCGTCTGCCCTTTTCTGCGTTTCTGTGCGTTTTTGTGTGTGAGGAGTTTTGCTTTCGACATCATTCTGACAGCCTTTGATATTTTGCCGGTGAGATCAAACCACAAGACGCCGAAAATCGACGACTTCCTGGCATTATTACGTAACAAAACGATTTGGGCAGAACACTACAGCAAAATTTTTCCACAAGAATTACTGAATTATTCCCAGGCTGGAAAACGTGTGGTTACTTAGTAATTGTTTCAGAATCTTTCATAATAGCCAGAGACATTCGATAATTATGTAATAGATTCAGATCCAGATATTTTATTTTTATCGTGCAGGAATCAATGCAAGAAAAAGTGGCAAAATTATATAACGGCAATATAAAAAATGTAAATATACATATAAGAAATAGCGTCTGAGACTCATTGCAATCGATAAGAGGTTCCCGAAGGACTGTGACATTCTTCGGGTCAGCGACACCTGTTGGCTGATTAATTTTGAGGGAAATAGACAAACAATATACTAATTTAATAATTCAAAAGTATCACAAAATGAAAATCATTAAATATCACTGGAGTAATGAATGACGCAGAAGCGCCCTCGTACATAATATTCGGTGCTCCCGAAGTATGCGAACCAAGATGGCGGACATCGGAACGTAACATGGGTAACAGGTTAGGGTTAGGCGATAATTTTTTTCCAATTTTCCTTATTTTAGTCCTATTATCAGTTCGAAGACTGGCCAAGAGCCTCCCGTAGTATTTATACCTAAAATTATGGCCTAACCCTAACCTAGTACACATATTAAATTCCGATGTCCGCCATCTTGGTTCGCATACTTCGGGAGCCCCTAATATTCTTATTTCATTCTTATTCTGGAACTATTTTTGTTTGGCCCACAGTTAGCGATAAAAGTTACACACAAAATTAGATAATTCTTACAAATTTTTTAGTAGTGTATAAATAAACTTAGAATAATAAAATCTGGCCTTTGTTTGCTTTTCAGCCATTTAAATCAGGTTAATGATTTACGACTTAGGATATAAATCGGTTGAGTTTGGGGATTTAAACCGGTAGCTAGGCTAAGTTATCAGATGAATTAGAGGCGCTTCAGAAGTGTGTGTACCAATATGGAGATAACTAATTTTGTTCGCCTATTTTACATCAAGTTATGTAAAGGGGCTGAAACCTATGGGCAGGGGGTATATTGACTTGGTTAACTCAAACAGTCCCCTAACTTGTAATAGAACTAGAATAAGGAAAATTGGAATAAAATTATGCCCTAGTAACCCTAACCTGGTACACACACTACGCGAGTACCGATCTAGAAGGAATATATTTAGCTGTTCATGTTGGGCTCAGTTTTTTCAGGAAATGGGATTAAAATCAAAGTTTTCAATGAGAATATTTGTTAGAAGGGTTAGTGTAATTACCGGTGTTAAATTTGTTAAGGCCATCCGCCCATTGTGTCCGAAAAAGGCTTTCTACATGCAGATAGTCAAATACAAGCTAGTTAGGTTGAAAGAACAGTTATCATTTTGGTTTGGACTATTCTATCTGGTGAAGTATATTCTACAGTGATGGGTATGCGCTAGCAGGGCTAGGACGGTGAAACAAATGGCAATGACAACGTAGCCAGATCAACGCGGTAACCTAAAGATTAGGATAGTCCACAAATTAAATGAAACTTTTCGAACTGGAAATATCTGAGAGATAAGGGAAAAGCGAGGCTTCTGGTAGAATAATTTAAGAAGTTGAGGGTCAGCTTGTCAGTCTCAATTTGAGCGTTCAATATAATAACGAGGGAAAATAACATTCTAAAACACGAGTTTTGCTGTAATAAAAGATCGTAAATTTGCAGATGTGTATAATATATGTTTGTCTTCTGCAATAAAATTTTCCCATGTTTTTTTTGTCATAAACTTTGTTGTTTGCGAAGGGTTACACTGTAAAATTTCTGTGTATGTTCTTCCAATGCCGCTATGGGTTAGATACAACAAACCACAGAATACGTTTGTTACGAGTACCAACTATTCCTTGAGCTAACTATTAAATTTTAAATGTATATTTGTTAAGCCATAAATAACTTCGTGGTGGCTGAATGTGACGTCATATAGCAATATTAAAGTGATTTACTTGTGTGACCAAGAAGGCTTGACGTAATCTTTTCACTCATTACATGAGAAACCTGATTAATTTATTCTATTTCGTCGTTTTATTGCAGCTTTATAATGAGTCTAGTGTGTATGGTTGGAACTCGGGAGGCTTACAGACCCATTTCAAATATAAAAGATGGTTAAATATAGATTTAAACCAGTTTAAAAAATACAAGAAAAATATATCTTCTTATGTCACATAACTCCTACACGAGTCGAATTCTAACCGTTTGCCTTGGCAATGAAATTTTGCATTTTTGTATTGAAAAATTGTAATGGCTTTACTCTAGCAGCTCTCACTGCGTCCATGAGCTTTTTAGTTATTTTTTCGGTACTTTTTCTGTTAAGTGTTTCAACTATCCTTGTCATTATTTTGTCATTGAGAAGTAATCAGTCTCCATCACAATCAATGCTCTTAGAAACAGAAAGTTTGTTTATTGGTGAAATAATTCAGTTGAAGTGGGCTCTTCAGGTAGAACGAAGAATGTTTAAGTAAGTGAAGGACAGGACGAAGCTGTTGAAAATAGAATAAAATTGATGGAATATCGAGATATTTAATATTGCGATAGAGCGGACTTGAATTTGGTCAACTTTTTGCACATATTATCTTTCGTGATTCAAACTAACTACAAAATTTTGATATTTTTTGCCGAATTTTCAACAGTATTTATTTATATCTCCAAACCGGAAGAGTATTTATTGTAGATACCGTATTTTTAGGGCCTTAACACGCATGACCACCGTGTGGCCAAGTATATTAATCTAAATCATGGCAAATAAAAAGGTGTATCAGTAAGTACTTTAAATTCTTAAGAGTTTCAATCGAAACGGTAACTTATGAAAAGTCATTGTCTCTTGTGAGTGACGATGGGTCAAGAATGAAGAACCGCGCCAAAAGTTAAACCGCTTTTTTGAATCAATTGATAAATTTGAGCCACTGTTGAAGACAGTGAAAGCAAGAATATTTATGGATTATGACGGGGGAAAGGAAATCCGATGCGTAATCTTCATGGCATAACTTAGGATATTAGATTCACATATATATACCGGGCCGAAGAAAACCGATAGGACGGCTTAATCATTTGACGAACCATGGCCTCTCGTCCGGTTACCAGTTCATGTTGGATTATTTGGCCAGTTATTTGTTTCAGGTGTACGGGCATGATTATTGACTTGCATAACAAATGAATGAATCGCGGAATCCACAACAAATTTCAAATCTTTACATTCTTTAACCCAGTTTAAATACCATCCATTATTCTATTGAGTGAGTTCTCGTGACTGGTTCCATAATTCAGGCTTAATTAAATAGAAGTTACTGGAATTGATAAAGTATAAAGCGACATCGGGTAAATATAACCCGAGCAATTGAATAAAACATTTGCGAGACGTGATTTTATCTAACTCGGGCCATATATTTCAAAGTATTTATTTAAAGTGATTTTTTGAAATTTCTATTGAAATGAAAGTTCATTGATAGTTAAATAGATATTCTATTCAGATGAGTTATTATTAGACGGGTACGGATTCCTTCCCAAGTTTGAAAATATTGTCTTTTTTATAATAGCAGAGTATAGGACATCGGGCGATCGAGTTCTTACATCACTACTAAACGTGACTCCAATTAAATTGCGAATATATATCTGCTGTTTAAACTAAAAAAAATTGCAATCTGATAAAGCATATTTATTTTCAATTTGTGATGGTACCCGCCATTCCCTGCCATATCCGATATTTCACAACCTAAAAATAAATGAAAGCAACCTTCTCGAATTAACATATTAAATAACGCAAACAATATCTGGTTATGAAACAAATTATTGTTCATTTTATTAAATACATAATATATCACAATGAAGGAAAAATTCATAGTATTAGATAATTAAAATAAAGATTTATGAATTATGATATATAAATCCCGGGGTGAGCATTGGGACACGCAGAGATTCATGTAAGTGTGCAATAATAAAAGAGTAAACATTTTGTATTCCATTCTTATGTTACTGTGTATATATGATGTCGCGTCTCCTATAAATTTTGGGGACGGTATCGGATATAATAGTTTAAGTATATCAGCTATTTGGTATTCAATAAGTACTAAGGTATTGTGTGTTGAACTACTAGTCCTTTCTCCTTAATTCCTATACTTCGGATTAGTATGTGTCAGTTGCCACAAGTATGCTTGAACGGATGGTATTAGAAAGAGAAACAAGAATAGCATAGCCTATCTCCACGAATATTTGCTGTTTGATTGGGCCATATCTTGTTTTTGTTTGAAGAAGATAGGACTATGATCTAACGAAATCTCACAAATACACTTGATATTTCGTGAAAAGAAATTCTGGTATTATTTATTCAAGAATAATTTATTTTCTTTTGAAATTGTATAATTGGGGTCGGTGTGTGCAAATTACTCTTTATTGCTGTTCAGGTATTTCATTTTTCTCCGTTTATAAACAAAAATAATAAAGGTTATAACCGTTATTACGTCGTGCTATTCTTTATTGCAGCAATAGTTGAAATATGCTTGTTTGGAGAAATCCGACTTGGGTCGGTCAAACGTGCTTTTGACTTAATTGTGCGCAGTTCTTAAACGCAACAAAATACATGTTGTCGAAACTATAATACCGACGTCGAGTTTATAATATTTCACCTTATGTTAGGTATGTAAAGGTATTCAAGTGCAACTCATAACATGAATAACTCATAATAGAAATAACTAATTGAGCCTTACATCTGTAGCAACCGTGTCATGTTCATGTTCAAGTCGAAGAAAGAAATCTTTCACCATTTGAAATAATCGACGCGAATCGCTGTTAATTAGCTGATTTGAAGTTCATTAAAAGTTTTGTTCGTGTTTTGGTAAAGTTAAGAAGTACGCTCTTCATAGAATTGTAAGAAAGTTATTGAGTTATGATTTCGTAAATGATTGCCATCGCCGCAGATCCAACTCAATTGCACTTGTTGCGGCGCTCTCGAAGTATGTGTACCAATATGGAGGTAACTAATTTTGTTCGCCTACTTTGCATCAAGTTGTGTGAAGTGACTGTCACCTATGGGCAGGGGGTATATTCACTTAGCTAACACAGACAGTCCCCGAACTCATATAATAAAACTGAAATAAGGAAAATCGTAATAACACTATGGCCTGACGCTAACCTGGTACACACACTAACTTATGATTTTGTAAATGATCGCCGTAGATGCATAACCGACTCAATTATGTTTGTTGCTCGATAAAATAAAATTGCATCAAAAATTTGAGAAACTAAATACGATATATTAAATTTATTGAAAATATTCTTCAAAACACGCTTAGAATTGGTAAGATTGCTTCATCCATGTCTAAACTAGACACAACATATCTCAGAAAATATTTCTTCACCAAAAGTAAGGGTACTCGTGTGGTATGCGAACCAAGCTGGCGGACACCGGAACGTAGTATGTGTACCAGGTTAGGGTTAGGCCATAATTTTATTCCAATTTTCCTTATTTTAGTTTTATTACGAGTTCGGGGACTAGTCAAGTATCTGTACCTGAAATTACGGCCTAACCCCATCCTGGTACACATACTACGTCCGAGTGTCCGCCATCTTGGTCCCATTACTACGGGAGTACCGAAGAAAGAAATAAAAATAACTTAATGTTATTCCACGAATTAGCAACAAGTATACTTGTAAAATAGTAAAGTAGTAGTCCAAGTAAAAGTAATAAGTCAAAAAATATGATGGAATATGTTGAAAATTTCCGAATTAATGAATCTGTAAAATTTAATTTAAAAATAGTCAGTTCCTTCACTATGTTGGATATTTTTGCTAAAATATTAAACAATATTACCGAATAGTGACTCTGAAATTCATATAATGGTTACTGAATATGTTTAATAACGTGGATTGTTAGACGGATCTAATAATGTACTGATGGTATTGAAATCAGGGAGCGTGAAGCCTGTAATTAGCTTGAGGTTTTCAAATGGTCGCTTTATTCGGGAGTACTCTGTGGCAGATGGCAAGGGATCGGTCGTAGGTTCATTCCATGTCTTGTACGATACAATTTATAAGCTTTTTCGGGGACTTGGATTTTTGATTAACAAGATTCGGTATTTGTACCGGCGACACCAGGGTGCTATATTATGGTAGCGGAGCGAGATTACAATATTTCGTGTGTGATGCTTTGTTTTAGCAGATCTTGAGTAGGTACCTAAACAGCGTTGTAGAAATGTGGGTACTCCCGTAGTGTGTGTACCAGGTTAGGGTCAGGCCATAACTTTTATTCCAATTTTCCTTATTTGAGTTCTATTACGAGTATGGTGACTGTCTGTGTTAGCCAAGTGAATATCCCTCTTCCCATATGCTTCAGTCCCTTCACACAACTTGATGTAAAATAGGCGAACAAAATTAGTTACCTCCATATTGGTACACACACTTCTGGGGTGCCAAAAAACACCCCCGCCACCGTTCAGAATATAAAATTGGTTATTATCCAGTTAAATTTTTCATTTATTGATGGAATTCAGCGATGTCAAGATTAGCGAACGCGCAGTTACTTAAAAGTGGCTAGTTCAATCTGCAGTACTTAAAATATGGCTGAGGTGTTTTTCTGAAATCTCACATTTTTGCATTGGTGGCGTGGGATTTCAACACAGCAGTATTGCTAAAAATTATTTTACTCATGAGGTGGACGTAGCTAAAGTCGACAGCGAGTAAGCGAGTTAAGTTGCGTATCTACGTTTTTTGAAACTTTATCAGTGTTTTGTTTTTATAATGTACTTCGACATCGAAGTCGTTTCTATTTTGATATAAAGGTTTATGAAGGGAAAATTCAGTCAGTTTTTATTGAGTCCTTGTTCAGAAATTGAGGTATATTTTTGCTCTACTTGTGTTCTTGTGTTGTAAGAACCAACATCCAAATACGGGTTTGTGAAGTTTTTGTATCATTAACCGTATACGTTATATTGAAAAACTGTTCTCAAAATTGAATATATAGGGTATCCATTAAGTCTTAAAAAATTTTAAAATTGCAATTTATCGATACCATCCATATATTGCATTAGCCCTCACAGATTAAGGGACAAAGTATTAAATGAAGTAAACGTACATAAACGATTGCTGATGAAAAAAAAATGGTTGGGATATATTGAGAACTGACTTCATAACAAAATTGAAATTGTAAAGGGGCCATATGAACACCTCGTATGTTACAATAACGATAATTTGTGGAGTAAAGGTCGGAAGATATCCATGTGTTGAAAATTAAAAATTAATGGCGCCATAGATGATAGTTCAAGTCACTATAATGGTATCTTTGTTTGTCAGTAAGCCGGTCATCAAAAATATGAGTAGACTAAGTGTGTGTTGTGAACTGTCCACAAAAGAGGGATAAATGGACAGACATTAACTATAACGCAATATATTGTTGTAAATAAATAGCCACGAGGGTAATAGGCGTTTCGGACTAATAATCCACTTGTTTTGGTCACAATCACAATAGCCAACATCGTTTATTACAAAGCAGTAACTACGGATTATGGGGTATTTCACGCGGTACCAATACCACGGCTTGTGTTTATGGTTTCGTTCATTCATCGCCGAATATCACGAGAGATTATGAAAGAACATCTGCCTGACGATCGCCACTTAGCGACACTTGTGGTCGAAGATGCGACGCTTACTATTCTGCTCTCTTTTGAAAATTTTCGGTGATTTATTCTCGAGCTTGAATCAAAGATCAGGTGTCGAATAAGTGTGTATTGTGGATGTTTGTATTGAGAACAGAAATACAAGGTGTCCATAAAGTCCCTTTACAATTTTAATTTTGTTATGAAGTCAGTGCTCAATATATCTTGACCAGTTTTTTTTTTCATCAGTAATTGTTCAAGTATTTTTACTTCATTTATTCATTTGTGAGGACCAAAACAATATATGGTATTGGTAAATTCCCTTCGCGATTCAAAAAAAATTAGAATTTTATGGACACCTATATTGTTGTATGGTGACAGCGAGTTTGGTATTTTAAGTTCCTGTTTAGAGAATAAGAATCGCAAAATAGATAGCAAATTGATAAGCATAAATCACGGCAAAAACCAAGATAACGATTTTGTTGAGTATACAAAAACGTGGGGTAACGCTTTTTTCAGTCAAAAGGCTTGAAATTCTTGATTTTAAGTTATTACTACTAGAATATACTGTTGATTGATTAAGGTTTGTGTTGGGCATTGTTGATTGTTACATAGTTTCATATCCTGACTTGCATACTGACATCCGATCGCCAACGAGGAAATAGAATCCCTGTCGGAATAATAGTACAGCACTACTGATTATTTTTGCTATAGAACTGTTGAAGCAGTTAAGATCAATGATAGCTCAATATATTATACCTGCTATCGTCGTTACAAGATTGATTAGATATTTATAAAACCAAACTTTGAAAGAGTTAATTGATATCAGTCAATTAGGGGGTGTAATCTTGTGGTGTGTAGATCATCGAGTGGGTTTTCTAAAAACGAGATACAATATTTCTCAAATTCAAATAGTAATAGAAACACAAGTATATATAATATCACAATTATCGCTGTTTTGCAAAACAATATATTGTTCAGATTGGGGCGGTTTTATTTTGTCCGATCAGAATTGCGTATAAGTAAAATGGATTTTATCAATTCATGTGATTTATATATTGTAAAGAGTTAGAACACCTACACTTCACACAAGACTCGAAATTCCTATATGCTCAACGTTATAATAACCAGGCCATGTTGTAAAATGTTTGTTTGTGATCTCCCGATTATGCCAAGGTAATGGAAAAGACAATCACAAAATCTATAGTTAAAAAATAATTTAACCGGAGGATGTTATCAAAATTTATTGTAGTCTCATACATACTGTATATAGTTATGTCATTGTTTTATCGGGCCATTTTGCCTACAAATTTTTACGCGAATTTCGTATTATTTACGATAGCTCTCGTTCAATCTACCGTTGGTATTTCAAGTACCAATAAACGCCGCGTATTGTCTTTTCTATGCTGTAATAAAATTGGTCTGATTTTAGTAGCATTTCAGAGTCAATAATATCCACAGACCCCGGGAGCTGTCAGTCGGTACAGTGAGTATTGTTAGTATCACAGCACATGACCCGAGAAAGAATTTGTGCATCTGAGTGTATTTAGAATAGTAGATACACATTTTGTCAAAAGGAAGTCATATTTTAGTCCTGATTATTCGAAAAAAATGTCACACACGGGTCCAATAACCGTAAAAGGTTAGTAATATTAATGAGCTTTTAGATTAGTCAAAACCTCAAACTTAGGACGCAAGTCAAATAATCTTGTCGTTATATAAATGATAAAAATTACTTTGTGTTTTCATTATCTGTTTTATTGTTAGCTTATATTTGATTTAGAGTCGCTTTATATGTGACAAGTCCTGAAACATACTCTGCTAAATACAACGTAATAAATTATTCCCGTGAGGCCAATAAAAGCTCATTGCTTTAGGATGAGACAGGATTCGCCTATTTATCCCGGAAGAATCGAAAGCCGGGCGCTCCAGAAGTATGTGTACCAATATGGAGGGAACTAATTTTGTTCGCCTATTTTACATCAAATTGTGTAATAGAACAGAAACATATGGGCAGGGGGTATATTCACTTGGCTAGCATAGACAGTCCCCGAACTTGTAATAGAACCAAAATAAAGAAAATCTAAATAAAATTATGGCCTAACCCTAACCTGGTATACATACTTCGAGAGTACCGAAAGTCACTTCGACGGCTTAATCATATGGCGAACCACGGTCCTCGTTCGGGGACCAATCCATGTCGGGTATGGGATTAGTTAGTTATTTGCTTTTGAAAGCATGAACTTAAGGGTGGAGGAAGTCGTAACCGACCAGCGGTTACGTGAACCACCCTATGGCGTACAAGAGTCTAACAATCTTTTCGCATATAATTATCCCCCATTAGATTCGAACCTGCGAACCCTTACAAGGTAATCGGGGGTGCGATGGCAGGCGTACTCCTAATGCGCATAGCACGATGCGCCACATCGCCGAGCTGTAAAATGTCATTGTTTCTTTGATTTCCTAAATAGCCTATATCAGGGGTGGGCAACCCCTGGCACGCGTGCCAAACTTGGCACGCGAGCCCATTTATTCGGCAGGCGAGCGAGGCCTTGAAAACGAGATCATTCTCCTTCAGATAAAAAATTTTAAGATTCTGAATTATCTGAATAAACTTGGTGTTCGTTTATTCAGAGCCATGGCTATGGTTTATTCGTTATCGTTTGTTAACAATCCGTTATTTATTTAAACTCTTTTTGTCCTTTCATGACATGGTGCTACAAAGAAATATATTATGACGTAACAAATGAGTGAGCTCGAGAAATTTTGTCGAGAAGAGCGAAGCACTCATTTGTCTACAGTCTACATTCTTCCATAATATAGTTCGTCTGTGCCACCCTTTTTCTTTATTTCTGCTTGATTTATGAAATTGTACAGTTTGGCGGTGTTGCGCATCGAGCTAAGCGTTAGGAATACGCTCGCCACCGCACCGATGATTGCCCTGCGTGGGTTCGCATGTTCGAATCCAATGCGTGGATAGTTACGTGCGAGAAGATTGCTGGACTACTCGCCGTCGCGGGTGGATTTATGGCTTCCTCTATCATCAAGTCCGTGCATATGAAAAACAAATAACTGGTTACTAATCCCATACCCGAATTGGACTGGTAACCGGGCAGACGCCGTGGTTTGGCATATATTTAGGTCGTCTTATCGGCTTTTTTCTACCCCGGGATAAATATGTAAATCCTATCCTATGTCGGTTAGAGTTACTTGCTAACCTACTGTTATAAACTAATTTGATGGAAATACACGCGGTTAGGAAAGGGAATACAAGAGAGAAGTGCAGAAAACGAGCGATTGCGTCATTGGGATGCCATTCCCGGAAATTTTTCATGTCTCAAAAACTTTGCAACTGCATTCCTCTCCATGATTTAATCTACATATACTTGTGATTCTCTGTTCTCAGTTATGGACTTTATTGGGTCTCGTAACAGGAGTAGCCCGAAACATGAAACCAGTTGTACGTGTATTTATTTAAAGCAGGGGTCACCAAACTTTTTTGACCGCGGGCCAGGTATGACTCAAACTGTGTTGAAACAGGCCGGAAAAATATTTTTTTTGAGTGCAATACAATGAATTCCCAAAAGTTGGAAAGTCCAATCAATTTATTCAACAATATAAACTCTATATCGCAGAATATAGATCAAGAACGTCTCGAACAACTATCTCAATGTTAGCTGTTAACATAACAATTGCTGTCATGAATATCCGCATGTAAGCAGTACAAAAGTTAAAGTGACTTGTACTATTAGCGCAAAATGCACGTTCGACGATTATTTTAGCACGAGAAACGTACACGGCAACAGTTTCGCCGAAAGCGCGCGCCACGAGTGTACGGTAAGAGTGCATCATTCGCAGAAACGCTGCGTTCCGGTATAGAATTTTAGCCTATTTTATCACAGCTATCTCTAGACAATTTTTGATTGCTGCGATTAAACCACAACTCCTAAGAAGAAAAATGGACCTCCAGAAGTATGTGCACCAAGATGACGCACATACTTCGGGAGCGCCGAAAAAATATTGATTGACACATTTGATCATACCTAAATTTCTGAATCGCGACCAAAAGCTAACGAATAGCATTCAAAATCGCGAAAACGAGATATTATTTGAAACCACAACTGAAAATTTGGAGCCATTTCTTCATGTTATTGCGGGCCGGATCCGGCCCGGGGACCGTAGTTTGGTGACCCCTGGTCTAAACGGTACAAGATATAAACCCTACATAAAATCTCTGTTAGCGTTAATGCAGCAGCAGAAGTCTCACTGACATAGATTGAGAAAAGTAATCAAATCTATTTCTCTTGTATAGTGAATATGTCCTCACATGTTCAAAAGGTTTATTATTGTGTAATTTTGCTTGGAAAGTGGCAAAGCATTGTTACTTATCGATCTTAAGATCGGTAAGTATATTGATAGGTATTTGTCTGTATGTATGTCTGTATGTATGTGTGTATGTCTGTCTGTCTGTTAGATGCACGCGATATCTCACGAAGGCGTGGTTGAATCTGCTCCAAATTTTGCATGTGCATTCATCATATCTCGGACCAGAAGCCTATTGATGTTGGATGAATTATGTCGTATAATTAGCGAGTTATTAATTAATTAGTGATGAAGAGATCTGGATTTTCACAAATCGAGAGATTTTCGAGACGCGCTGAATGTGTGTGTGCGTATCAGATGCGCAAGTTTTCACGCTAGTGAGTCAGAGCGAAGGATACACACCGCTAGATCGTATCTCGGGATTAATCTTTGAGCCTTGTCCATATCTCTCTTGTAACTTTGACGTCGTCGCGATGCGCAAGTTTCCTTCGAGAAATTTTCCACACTATTGAGTCAGAGCGAAGGATACACGCCGCGAGATCGTATCTCGTTACTTATAAGTACTCCTTAAAGTTTAAGCAATGTCCATATCCCTAAATCAGGTTCGGGGTTGCAGAATTCCTCACCAAAATATCGCTAGGCTGTGTTTGAATAGCCGTCGCAACCTGGGTTAGCGCCGTTGTATTTAACACAAACTATAGGATTGGTAAATACAGAAATAGGCTATTGGCTGGAAACTAATCGAAACAATCCAGTTCGGATTTGCAGAATTCTTCATAAAAGTATTTCCTCGAGTAGTATTTCGACGACATGGGGAGTTGGCTATTGTTTCCTACATTTCTGATATTGGCTGAAAACTAATCAAAACAATCCAGTTCGGGTTTGCAGAATTTTTCGAATCGAAACCGCAGTTTCTGTTTTGGGGGATCCCCTAACTTTCGATCGATAAGTCTTCGGTCTCTGACCGATATTCTCGTTTTCAATTTTGGTCGGCACGCGGAAGAATTTTGTCGTTGCATTTAACTGATTTTGGCACGCGAGCCGAAAAAGGTTGCCCACCCCTGGCCTATATTGTTGATTTTTCCGGCAATAGTAATAACAAAATAAAGCGTTGTTATTCTTTGAAATGGACGCTGTTTGCATACAAGCCTGGGCGTGATAGTGGGCGATGACCAACTGACCAACCGGCGCCCATGCGCGAACGATGCGTGGTCATATTTATGTGACCGCTCTTGGCAGCGTTCAATCTCCATTGTCGCTATTTCTGCTACTAGTAAACTGGCTTCTTAGTAAAAACAAACTCCATTTTGCTATACGAGAATACATAGATAGCCATTATGTATCAAACCTATATTACAATCTATATGTTTTAACAACCTACCAGAACAAAACTATCAACTCCGCTTGGAATCAGATTGAAAGCTTGTAACCTTAAGCCTTTTGGGGAGTTGCTCACTACTTTTCTATCTATTATACATTTAGTTAGTCTACAGCTCGCAATCTTGCATTGATACAACTTATATAAACAGTAATCCCGCACCTTTAACGCAAATGTTGGCGAAATGAATCGTTCGTGAGATAGTTCCAGGTTTCAAAAAATATTATTTACACAATTAGCGTAACAGTTTGTGAGGAACAGAAATGAAAAGTTATTCTAAAAAGGATATAATTTTGTTTAATCTCTCGCACCCATGCCATTTTTCTTTTTGAGTTGAGCGAAGATTATTTGTATCTATGTACACACCTATAAAGTATAACATGGCTGTTCCAACACTATAATTTATTCATAAGAAGTTGAAAATATCCGGGTATTGATTGATTACTTGAATTCTTGTCGCTGTTTGGAAACATCGCGATGCAAAGGAATTGAAGGCGAAACGAGTGAGGCTTCCAAGTGCGAACCTAGAAAATGTCCTTTATGCTATGGAATGCAGCGACTGTCCTGGGAATATAACGAAATAGAGATTAAGATATGATTGAATATAATCCAGGGTATTTGTTTATCAATGTAGTGGAAGGAAATTATATCAGATATGAAATGATTGATCTTTTTGAAACTCGGACATAGCTTATTACAGTGAAATAGAAGTAGAATAGTTTATATTCATAGAATCACGTATATACAGTGATGCCAATTAATTTCTTCCCATTTACAACTGGTAAATGCGACTCTGAACCAGTTTATCTAATTCTTTTATTTTTACATTTAATGTTTGAGTGCCAGTAGCGCTACATCGTGCAATGTTAATTAATAGCAATTAACAAAAAAAAAAAAAAGTATACTGTAAGCCTGAAAAATGTAGCCATAGAATACAACAACTATAGCGTATGATTGGCGTCCATTACTTGATCTTTAAAATATCATCAGGAAAAATTAAACTTCAAAAAAAACAAGTTTTCGCTTCTCGGTTTTCTTATCACACTATGGCGGATGCATGTATGTGCACTGATAAAAATAAGATATTATTGCAGGAAAAACAAGGTGAATGTAGAACTATTGTTTGCCGCTTAATTTCTTCCGGATGTGTTCCATGTCAAAATAAACTATAAAATATATTGTATTATAACATGGAAGATATTACGAGATTCTTTCATTGTTGACGAAGGATGATGCGCGAATTAAATTAGAAACAATCGAAGGTGACCATGCAGTTAAGTTAATCTAGGTAGGATGGAAGGCAATCAGTACAAATACAAAAAGTTACGGTTAAAGTAGTCATGGAAACAATGACGTAAAATCGAGTTACACTTAGAAACTTCATGTACAAAATCGGTTTAATAATTAGCGTCGAATGCCTGGTTTAAGAATGTTATTTGCACCGACTCAACCATCTGCTTTCGTTTAGTCCGTAAATGTACCTATCCTCGTATGGGCCGATCAATTGACATCTGTTTGTTGTTGTCTTTGTTGTAATTAAGGTCAGTGATTAGCTTCCTAGTTGCAGTTTGTTGTGCTCTGAACAAAGGAAACGGTTTAGCAGTTTATTTTATTGCTAGTTAGACACAGTCGTCCCCGAAGTTGAAAGCTGGGCGAGTATTAGGGTATTGTGCATTGAATTGCAAATTCATTCTCCTTGTTTACTTCCTTCTTTGAATCTGTATGTGTCCGTTGACACAGGGATAGTATTATAGAGATGATAAAAATAGCATAATCTCTTTCCACAAGATAGCAAGTATATTAGTAAGTAGGCAGTTTGATAAATATTTGTCTGAGAAAGTCTAACTTTGGTCAGACGAAACGTCACAGAAATATATTTGTGTTAGTGTGCAGCAAGACTCTTGAATTACTTAGTATATTAGTAAGCTTTCGTTATATCATAGTCTAACTTCTCAAGACAAAACAAAATATAACCTAATCCAGTTCCATCTTGTCTCGTCTTAATGAGTTACACCATGATCATACGAAACCATCCCAAAGATGTTGAAAAAAATACTGTGCTGAAATTTGACAAATAAAAATTCCCTGAATACGCTAATATACAGGGTGTCCATAAAGCGGGGTCACATTTGGACCTTGGTATATAAGAAAAAGATACTTCATATCCTATATAGTCCCGCTAGTCGTTTGGAATAAAAGTTTGAGCAAATATTCCTCGTGGTGAGCTTCTGAGTGAGTGTCGATACCTTGGCACCATAGCGCATATACAAACATACATGCTCAATTTTCAGTAATGACATTCTTTCCTTGTATAGTTAATAGTAAAATAAATCATGCTTTTATATATCAAGGAACTTCCCAGTCATTGTATTCTTCGTTTCCCCTTTCTTGTAATAAAATAGAAGTGTCGGGAGAGTTTGGTCTCAAAGTTTGGCCGTGAAATATTAATACCGTTTCTCTGATAGTTCAATGAATGTATTTTTTGCCAATTTTCTCGATTTTTCATATTTGGAAATATAAGTTGACTAATGAACGGCTGAAAAATAAGAATAATGTATTAGTGAAATAAAATGTTGGATAGGTTTGCTTTCATCTGGTCTCGCGAAAGTGTTTTCCGGTTTTCATGCGTATCAGATTAGACAGTGGGATGAGCGATTTCGCCGATGATGTATTAAAAATTATACAGACCGATTTACAATTTTAATAATTACAATTAAATCGAAATCGATGAGAAATGCGATTTAATTTCATTGTATGCATGTATATTTAATCGTATCAATGCTTTTTGTAATTTTTAAATTTCAAGTTGACATTTCACCAATAGTGTAAGAATTGAGTTTAAATATGCAACGAACTTGCGGGATTCTAATACTTGTATAACTGTGTATCAGTAAGTATGGGGTGTACTAAGGTATTGTGTACTGGACTGCAAGTCCCTTTCTCCTTGTTTACTTTCTATTGCGGATCCGTATTTGTCAGTTGCCACAAGGATGCTTAAACGGGATAGTATTATATTACTATTTCTCAGTAAGTACTTGCCTTTATCTTGGTCCGAGCGAAAGAGGACAATCTTTGTGAAAGGCATGTAACTTCATACAGAACACGTGCGCACTACAATTTTTTACATATATTATTTATAGTATGTACAAAGTGCAACCTTCAGTAATGTATTTGATTCAAGAATCTTGCTGAACACTAACGCAAATGTATTTCTATATCGTTTCCTCTGACCGGGGTCAGACTTCTTCGGGCGGCATTTTTTTTTTGAGTTACACGTTGCGTACGGATTCACCTCCCCAAAGGCATAGAGCAAGGACAGATAACTAGCTTCGCGTAACCCCAACTGATAGTTACTTCAATAATGTAATTGTTATCCGGGATGAAACCTCAATAACTTACATTACATGGAATATTGAGCTAATATCTCTGAAACTTTATAACAGTGTAATTAGGAACATGATTAGGATTGATTCATGCTGTGATGGTCAGCTCTCAGCAGGATGTCCATGATCCGGTCAATGTTGGGCAATGAACGACACAGCTGCGAGAGAGAAATGTTGGTTGGTAGAATGGTCTGGTGTGGCAATTTAGAGGGGACTTACGAGGAAACGTTTGTAGTACTTTTGTGCAAAAACGTTTGAATACAGCTGATTTTGAGTATAATGCTGTAAAGTGTAAATATGAAATTGATTTCATGGTTAGCTTGGGTTAGTTGGGCATAGACATAAAAAGTTTGAGACAAACAGTAGGATTAGGCAAAGCTAGAGGCATTCGTGGCAAAGTTTATGGTTTTCTACGGAAAGGTGTTTAAGGAAATGACCATAGTGTTTGAGAGACTTGAAAAGTGTCTGCGTGAGAATTTTAAATTTTCCCTACTAGGGTTCTGTTGTGTATTCCGGGTCTAACATTCTTGATCCCAAAGATCATTTCGGATTCAAACTTATTCTATTCCGACTTCTATTTATGTTTGCGTTGTTCTTGTGTTGCCGTGGTTGTTACAATATCGAGCTAAGAATAAATTAAACTCTTAACTTCGATTAGTATTCGAAAAAATATAAATGTAGTAGAATCACGTTATGTAAATACTGGCATTATATATAGTGCAAGTATACATTGATATTTCCAGTGGCTTATTCCATTCCTACTTTTTTTGTCCTGATAAAGTATATATTATAGATATAGACATTGAAAACGTGAGCATGTAATAAAAAACTTGAATCAAGTGATTTTCACTAGTTCTGTATATAGATGATAATCACTGTTACTTATACTAGCACTCATTTGTGTCTCATACATTTGTGATCAGAAGTTCAGCTGAAATGTTTTTTTATCGGTTGGACATAAATGAGCATATTTTACAGTCAATGATTGACACTTTACTCACGTGGAGGTCCAGTCATATCAGGTGTGAAGTTGTTCGCACGAGGACAAGTAAATTTAACCACAATCATCGCTAAAGGTGCAAATCCCCCGGTAAGGTATAACGCAGAATTGTCTGGAACGGATTTAGCTGTTGGATTTCGCGCTTTCGTGCGCGTTTCACGCTGTGCAAGTTGATTATGTGTGTAATCTAACCATATCTAGGTGTTTTATTTTCGATGTGGTGCTTGTTATAGGAGTTGATCAGGTTTGAAAGGAATGGCATGCTAGTGGTTCCCCTATTCAGTATTTATTCTAAGATACTAAATGAGCAGGGAGACGGGTAATATGGTCTATAAAAAGAGCTTGTAAATGAGTATGTGCAAAACGCTTAGGATTTAATTAGCCACGAAGTCAATTCTATGAATTTTAAAGGCGGGTCGAGTGGTTGTGTAGAATTTTGCTGGGGATAAGAATGCATGCATGTCCATTTCGCACGTCTTGTATTAACTATATTACGCAAGATGCAATTGTTTGTGGTATTATAGCAGCTGTGTATAGTGTTTTCATCGACCGGAGATGCACACATTACCGCGTCGTTTACAACAAATTGTCATAGATTCATGCTACAGGTTGCTACACGTTGCTATTTGCCAAGCCGCCAGAATAGACACGAATTGAAATTAAATTAGTCGAGCAAACAAGGCAGTAAAATGCAGGAATGTGCTATCACAAATGAGATTTCTCAAATTTAATTAAATAGAAACGAAATCACCAACGAGCAGTTCAATTATAGCCCAAGTCAGTTTGATAGGAGTATTTCATTTCAACTCGAGTTTAAGTTATGCGCCAAGTGATAAATATTCGACTGCTACTACACACGACCACACCTATATGTTTTACCATTTGGTAAAGGAAAGGCAGATGCTGTCTATAAATAAATATGATAAAACATGAATATATTGTGTAGCTACATGTTGTAATACTAAAATATTTTAGATATTTTCTTAGTGATGGGATAGCAGCTCAGACGATAACTTCAACATGTTATGAGCGGAGAATCCTGAAGTATGTAAATAAAGTCAATGGCATCGTAGAGCACCAATTCATTAATTTAATGCTTAGTTAATTAATCAGGTAATTAATTTGTCGCAGTATATCACATGAAACAGATTTTAATGGATTGCTGTTTACTTGGAGTAAAAAGTTAAGACTTGTTTTATATTTGTCAAAGTTAATGTTATAAATTACCACAAAATACTATATTGTATTTTATGTAATTTATTGCGGTTTGATGTAACAAAGTTTCTTACATTCATATTTTTCTGAAATTTCTGTTGGCAGAATCCTATATGTTGGCAGAAACAATTTGCGTATATCGGTGATACGAATTGGAAAGCAATGTATACTTTGCTTGAATATCCTTCCTCTGAACGGACATATTGATCTCCATATAGTAGCAGTTATGTATTTTAGAACAGATATACAGAATATTAAATCTGCTGAACGGTGCAGTTTGTGGAAAGTTTCATTTTAATAATAGTTGATACATAAATCCGTATAGATTAATATACAAGTCCCATTCATTATATTATCCACGCATAGAACTAATATTTTGTCGAAACAATTCAATTCTGAGCGATCATTTTGATTCGCCAATTAGAATAATGCATACACGGACACCAATAATGCTATTTGTTCACCTTGATTAAATACGGTTAATCAATGAAGACTCGTCATGTAAGATTACCTAATACAAGTAAACAATTTCAAACTATAACACAATGATTCCTTAGTCACGGAGAGTCTGCATTTCACATAGCAAACCATGACATTCAAAATCGATCGATAATTGATCAAAAGCGAAGACTATGACTGGTATGCACTCGACCAGAAAATCATTACGTAAATAGATAAGATAAATTTATATCTGGAGAGGAGAGGAGACAGGATGGCTGACTTAACTATGCGCGGTTACAATAATTCGCGTCCATTCTGAAAATAATAGCCACGAGTGATTCGAATCTACATCTCCAGATCAGGAAATTAGTGATTGGAATATTTGGCCTGATTCTCCCTCATGGACAGGGCCACCGCTCAAAATAGTAATTATCTAGTTAGGGTTAGAAAAATTAGTTAGAAAATTTGAATTTTTATCTCAATCTGCATTGCATTCCTAATTCCAACCCGAAACCTGACTGGATGATAATACTTTTATTTTTAGCGTTATCAGGGGTGTTTATGGCGGCGGGGGTTTTGTACAGAGGATCTTAAACCTGGTTCATGTATCTGAGTTTCATCTCACTGAAAACCATTTCAATGAGAGCCGCAATGAATGATATGGGATTTTCGTTGATTTTACTGCTGTTGCCACAATACAAAATATTGCGTAGTCGGCCTGGCGGACTGCTATGTGTCGTAGATATAATTTAAAATGGTATTCAATAATTTAGTAGTTACTTGTTCGTAGATTTGGTCAGAGCAATTTTACGATCTTTTGCGAACAAATTAGTAACTATACAGTTGGTTTCAGCGTCCGGAATGATTTGCAAATTTGAATTTCCAGCCAATCTGCATTCCTAACCCAAACCATAACTTGGTAATTTTGCCGGGTCTTTGTGCAAAAGATCTCATTATTAATGTAATAACGAATTCCACTGAATACACAGGTGAAATAGCAGAGTTGTTATCCCGCTGAAATACATTTCGATGTACGGGTCAATGAATGGTGTTGAAATTCCATTAATGTTTCTACCGCTTTTTAACAGTCTTAGTAATTACAATAAAGCGCGACGTTGTTAATCGCATTCCGCTACAACTTTCGCGCGTCTTTGATTTATTGCTTTCCCATTCAATGCATGCAAGGATGCACGGATTAGATGTCGCCAACGGGTTTGTTCATCAAGTCGGTTGTAAATTTAATTGTTTCTTTATTTTCGTTAGGGAACTGAATGTGGAAATCTGTTTCTGAAATCGCGAGCAACTAGTGAATTTCTTTTGGGTAAAATTGAGCAAAATAGTGCCTTTCTGGTCCTTTTGTTATAATCAATTGGGTTACTGCGGGGCTAGCAACTATTCTAAGTGATTCAAGGCCAAGCGAAACGCTACAGAAATATATTTATGTCAGTGCGCAGCAAGACTATTATATCACTCCGAATTTTTGGTTATTAGTTGGCAAATATCTTCTTTCTATTATTTCAGTCGAGAATTTAGTTTGTGAGAGATGCTGATTGTTCCCCTTTTATTAATGCTAAATAAGTTGATGTAGGGTGCTTCGTGATAATAGTAGTCAATGCAATTACCTTTTTATGTTTAGGTAGAATCGTTTGAATCTGTGACAAGCTTGGGGGGGGGGTAGTAAATTCAGTCGTTTCACCCAAGGATTTCCACTCAAAAACCGTAATCTACAAGAACATGTAATACTGGTGTATGGTTATATTTCATATTAGGCTCAGGTTTGGGTATGTTGTCAGTTAAACTCGTTATCAGAGCTAGATTTTGTGTGTTGTTGTTTAGCTCTTATATATCTGAGATAGTTATCTTAGTTATTCTTCAGCCACAAAAAAAGTCTAAATTCCCGCGCAATTCAGTAATATGATAATGACGTCGCAACCAAGATTGGAAGATTCTGAAGATACTCATGTTACTTGAATTTCGTTCAAGATTCGTCTTCAAGGTCACTTATCTAAATCCAAGAGCACTTGAAATGTTCATTTGAAGAATGAATTTCTAACGACGTAGTACGATTGCTATTCTGAAATTATGCAACATTATTTTCAAGTGATGCTCGAGACGGGGTTAAGAGGATTTAGGGTTTTGTTGCGAAGTTATCAAGTTGATAATTATTGATAGGAGTAACGCCTTTTAAGATATATATCAGGTCGGGATGCTTCTACTACAAGATATACATAGTATCTGTTGGGGCTCTATGGTATGAAATGAATCGTGGTTTTCCCCAAAGATGAGTCGGGAAGTTATTCTAGAGGAGCCTCTGCCCTTTTCGAATAGATTATTTTTGTTCAGTCAGGTTCGGCGGGCCATTGTGATGGGAATCCCTTATAGAAATCTTCATGCTTTAGTATTAGAACGAAATACGTACGTGCTTTTGCTTCTTTTGGAGTTTACATTTAATAAATTGATATTTATCTCAGTAGCGGCCAATCGATTGCAACCACCGGCAATCTTTTGGAAGGAATAAAGGCAAGAAGTTCAGCCTAACGTGGTTTATCGTAAATGGAATAAATGAATCCGCACTTTACATTGATAAAAACGATTCTGCAAGGAGTTAATTTTTGACCAATTATATTCATAGTTAATTCTTCAATTTGGTAAAGCAACTTAGAACACTCCTAAATCGTCAGGCGCTCAGGTGCAGTAGAATTGCGATCTAAAATACTACAAATTTACCGGCGATCCAGAAGTGTGTGTACCAATATGAAGGTAACTAATTTTATTCGCCTACTTTACATCAAGTTGTGTCAAGGGACTGAAACCTATAGGCAGGGGGTATATTCACTTGGCTAAAACAGACAGTCCCGAACCGTAATAGAACTCAAATAAGGAAAATCGGAATAAAATTATGGCCTAACACTAACTTGGTACACACACTACGGGAGTACCAACCAGTCAAAGTTCCATTTTGAACGACTGATAACGCATTTTGACGAAAGTCATGAGCGACGAACGATACTGACAGTTATACAATCCATCAATATGTTTGAGCTTGGGTGAGAATTAAATCATTAACCCAGGATGACCTGCAACATTTATGCAACAAATCAATATCTCACAGATAAACGCGAAATTGAAATTAACATTACTGTTCAAAATATCGTAAATGTAGCTTGACATTTCAATATCATTTGGCTTAACTGAATATGAGTTTCGTATTTTATTACTGTATGAGCTGTGATGGATTGCATATGCAGAAACGACGTCTATAAATGTGTTATTAGACAAGTTGATAAATGTTGAAGGGCGTTGAAATGAGCATTAATTGTATAAATTTTTTTTACTGCTGTTTTTCTGGTAGTTCGTCTGTAGTCGGCAAGCAGCGTTGCAGATGAGCGTGGAATACGAGGCCTGCAAGTCAGATAATTTCATTTGTATGTACCCCAGACACGCGGCAGTCAAAAAAGCGAGTTACGTTTATCTAATATGCCTCGGTTTCAGGATAGTTTGATAATGCAACGCATATGGATAAATAGTTGCAATAAGAAGGCTGAATGTGAGCTTTAAGAGATGAGAGGTTGCAGTGACCGATAGTTCCATTTTCAGTATTTAACGGACGCTAAAAATTGACCTGATGGCCAACCTGGTGTCAGACGTTGTCTATGTTTGTTAATCGATGAAAATATCCCTCTTCTTGTATTTAGTTGTTGTGAGACTACCCGTACCAGTTCATTTTTTCATTCGAACACATCGGTTGAACCTCTATCAACAAATTTGCTAATTATAATTGCTACTTGACACCAATAATTATAACTCCATTGATCGGGGTGTCATCTTTCAGATGTAAATTACTTTGTTTGTATCTTTTGCGCGACATCGCAACGCGGCTGTCTGGAGCGATAGGCTAAATTCTTGCGGCTGCATTGTTTGCGTCCCACGAGAAAAAGTCTTGCAGTTCAGTAATTTAAGTATTTTAATATTCAGAAGTTTTTGGTTTGTGAGCGATAATACATGTTGTCGTAGCAGCTGACATTGACGGCAAATCTCTCTCGGATCAAATGAAAAACCGAGGACTATTGGTTAGAAATAAAAACATATTTACTCGGCGTTGTATTGCATATATTCAGTAGCAGTCAAAACATAGGTATAAAGAAGAGAAGTCACTGTATATTTTATATTTCAGTATATTTTTCGTGCGCCGTACATAACGGATCATTTCAATATCTTAATATCAGACTCATTATTTGGTTCGCATATATTACCGGACTGAAAGAATTCGCGAGGATAGTGAGGTGCAATAAATTTACACATACATAATCACACACACGATAGTGTACACTAGAGCGCCTTTATATTAAGAAAGTGCTTTTGAGATTATGATAAAGAATTATAACGTAAAATTATGCGTTTGTAAAGCGAGCGATTAGCGCTCGACTTGAAGCAGTTTAGGTTAATACAACCAGGAAGACGGCTATGGGGTAGTGAATTAAAGAATACTGAACTAGCAGACATACGACAGAAGAAAGTAATAAGAACAAAACATTCTTGTTTTGGATGAGATCCAAATAGTACAAGCCCGAATTTATTTGAAATATTTTAACAATGTGTTTTATTCATTTAACAGGATCTATCTATGCTATTATAAAGATATTAGAAATGTGCATTTGTGTTTAAGTTATTTCATCATCCCATCACGTTATTTATTCACCTCATCTTAACTGTTCTATCATTCAATACAACTCGCAATCAATGAAGGAGTCGAGAAGAATCAGCATGGAAACCGGAGATGATTATGATCAAATGCTCCGGAGTATGTTTGAGTCCTGCGATACTGTCGGATTAGGACTCCTTACACCCAAAGATTTTGAAAAACTTTGTAAGAAATTGTCAATTCAGGTAAGATATGTATAAACAAATTTTGATTTTTGCGTTTTAAAGCAATTGTGTCAAAAATAATACATCAATGTCTGTACTTGAAAACTTCACAGACAGAATAATCCAAGCCTGGACAAAGCTTGACAAATCTGCCAGTTTTGTTGTTTCTTGATGGGCTAGAACAGGGGTGTGCAACCTGCGGCCCGCGGGCCAAATGCGGCCCACATGTAAAAATTGTGCGGCCCGCGGAAAAGTGCCAATTTCCGAATGGTGTGTGGCCCGCAAAACGAGTTTTTAATTTAGTTCAATCTAGTATGTGCGAGTATTTCCATTTTCTTCGCGTTCACATTCTATACATGCAAACCGAACACATGTCATAAGATCAAGAAATACAATTGGTGTGCCTGCAACCTCTGGAAAGCGTATGCTATTAAATAAAGGCCCGCGGTTACACCCAGTTATTTGTATCTGACCCTCATGTATTAAAGGTTGCATACCCCTGGGTTAGAATTATGGGTGTTCCAGAAGTATGCGCACCAAGATGTCGCACAACCTGAATCCTAACCGGTGCACACCTACTATGTTCAGGTTGTGCGCCATCTTGGTGCGCATACTTTTTGGAGGTCCGCATAATGAGTAATTTATTTTGTAGCGGCCGGAAACTTATTTCTTTCAAAGGTGTATTAGATACGGTAATGAGAATATTGTTATTGCCTTCGGAGGCGACTGTTTCAAATTTCTAATAAAAGTGCATAAAGCTTAAAACTAACTACAAATGGAATATCTGGTATATCTGCTCATTCCGAATCACAAAATTACTGTATCATTGCATCGTCTTAAGCGTTAGGGAGATGTGACAAAGAGAATGTGACTGAAGTGTTGCCCAGAAGCAAAATGCAGTTATTTAGAGATTAGTGTGGTTGCATTTAAAACAATCCGGGATATAATCCATTTCATTAAATCTGCATTTGGGGATCTGAGCAGATAAATCCTGCAAAATAGGTCTCAAAAACAATATGGGCAAACTCAGGCATCTTCTTGCCATAAATAAAAGAACCATGTGTCTGACAGAAGTTTGTTGTATCAAAAAGTTGAAGCGGAAATATTGCCGAAAAAGTTTGAAAAATGACTTACGAAGTTTAAATCCTCAAAATGCTTATTAAGCATCGTATACGATTTAGCCTACGCGGTGCAATGCTAACACATTGCCACGCATGTAAAGAAAATATGTCAAACATTCACTTATATTATTACACTTGAAATAACATTGAACATGTTCCAGTCTTACTAAATTTTTGTCATCCGTAAAATTCCTATGTATACTGCTCGATATGCGCGTCGTGATCTCGATTTGGTTATTTGTAATAGTTTCTATCGTAAGTCAAATCCATCATAAAATGACATGTTGGACGTTCAACAACGAGTAATTTTTATCATTTGTTACTTAAAAATTAGCGCTTTCATCTTGTTCAGTTCCCTCGTTAAGAGACGACAAATCACATTTGGCACATCAACGAGCTGGGAGCGGCATTCCAGCTAAATTTAGATTTTAAATTAAATAATTTATTCGACATTTCAAAGCAATGTAAATATGCTGCCCAGTGGTGCGCACCGGTTGCTAATTTCTATTCAAATATCTTATCTGATTGAATTGTGAGGAAATCTTTCATGGCTGTCAGTAAATTGATCCAATGCACCATTATATGATATTTATGGTATTATGTATTCGGATCTTATTTTGGCAGAATTTTTCTAATAGGTGGCTATCAATCCTGCTCAAAAAGTAACATAGCATATCGACAATAATAGACAGCAATTTGGGTATAAAATGCCGTATTTAAGAGTAGTAAATGTGTTCATTTAAAGTTCAATGGGATCCATCTCCTATCCATAATATGTCATATATATTTTATTTGCCCAGGTCCTTTCAAATAACAGCGGTTGAACAAATATCATTTTCACGGGAATTTTTTCAAAAAGTTCCGTCCCAACACAAATCAAAAATTTGGTATTATGCCTCCGTGTTTGGTGGAATTCATTCATCCAAACGGCAGTGGCCTAGCATACATAAACATGAGGTTCTGGTATAAAATGACACATTTCGAAATGGTAAATGTGTGAAAATTATTCATTCAAAGTTTGATGGGACGCATATTCTATTCTCATGTTATACCATATCTATTCAATTTAATCTATTTGCCATGGTTGAATCCTAAATTTGTCCAGTTTTGTTGCTAGACAAATTGAAAATTCTGGATTATAGTCGGAATGTTAAATCGAATCAGAAGAGTCCTTAATTAATGATTTTTGGTTGTTGCCGTTGTTAATAAGGCTGAATCCCGATGTATACTTATTTCAAATAACATGGCCGTGTGTTTGCGACCACAGTGCACCTCGGCCATGTGTTTGCGGCTACGAAGCAATAAAACGATTTACACAGACGTTGATTAATTGCGCTAATTAGAGAATCGAGTAATTACTCTGGACAAATCAAATTTCCACACATTCCACGATAGCTAATCTGTTTATCTAAGAGTAATAAATTAGATAATTAAAACAACTTCCACGTGAACAACGGGTACGTTGTGTAAATAGGATTTTCGCTTGATTGGATTGGAATCTATCGATGACAAGTGTTATTTGCTTTAAAGGAGAAACGTGGCATCCACTCGCATTTTTAGAAATTTGGTTTATCTCTGTCTCGCTGTATTTATATAAGATTTGTTAAGTCGTTTTGAAGGTTTTTGAACAGCATATTTAGCCATGTGTATTTCATCATTTGGCGTCACCATTCGGATCAAAAACTCCCAATATTCATTTGTAACTTAATTTTAATACATCTGAGCCGGTCAGACGCCTTGTCATGTCTCGTTTGTTTGTTGAAGTGCTACTATTAGACACGAATGAATAAAATTATGCGGTTTAACATTAGACCTCGTAAAACTCCTGAGTGTCCTTTTTGGTAGGTTATTCTGGTGCAATAAACTTGCATCCAATTCAGAATTGGTTTGCAATCGTCACACCTGGTTTGAAAAAGGTAATTCTACCGACCACGCGGGCTCCGGTCAATGCTGAAAAATTTCAAGTATCACGGAGTAATCGAAGTTATATTTACTAGCTGTATATTATTGTTAAATTGATACAAGAATGCTTTATTTGTGGTGATTTCATATGTTGTTGTTGCAAACCTAGTTTTCATACAAGCCGTCACTCAGTTTGATTGGTCGTTCTTATATCAGTAATCAGTAGTTTGATTACTCAGGGGGAGTCGAGGAACGTCCACTGAATTTAAGTTGTACCAGGATTAATAGGTTCGAGCTAGAGGCCCTGTGTTTGCGTTGATAACATAGTGAGGCCAATGCACTATTTCTTTTTACCTTCGAACGACGCGGTGAAAATTAGCATGGCCCTACATAGTGTGACTATATAAGTATGAAGCATAATAGTATAAGCGACTGTGTACCAGGTTAGGGTTAGACCATAACTCTATTCCGATTTTCCTTATTTTAGTTCTATTACGAGTACGGGGACTGTCTGTGTTAGCCAAGTGAATGTATCCCCTTCCCATAGGTTTCAGTCCATTTACACAACTTGATGTGAAGCGGGCGAACAAAATTAGTTACCTCCATATTAGTACACACACTTCTGGAGCGCCGAAATGTGAATAACCTATCAATTAGGAGATTGACATACTACTCATTAAATGTCTCTTCGATTTGCCCTAAATTATCCAAAAATAAAACGATTATAATATTATCAAACAATAATATTTTTAACCCGATTGAACTAATATATAATGCTTTATGACCCGGATGTATCAGTCATGTGAGGCTATTTGGTTTTCACAGTAATAAATAAATTAATCCTAGACGTTAAACAAAAAATATTCGCATTATTGAGCTGATGTGATTCAGTAATCTCGCAATCGGAAGGGAAAAAATAGTCTCACTGGCGCTGTGTTCTGCTAGAAATACCATCCAGTTCATTATCCCTTAGGAAGTAGAGTTTGGAAGCTCTAGTTGTCTGTTGTAATATACTTTAGATTGTGGAAACTTTTTGAATCTTTTTGGATTCTAGATATATGCAATAATTAGCACAGGCAGAATATTGAACTTTATATGAACATTTGATAATAAAAAGCATACTTTCACTTATCCTGTTTTATGGTGAATCTGAAGTGTTTTAACATGAGCACTCATATATAAATGAAAGCCACTTCTACTATATAGTGCGCACCGACCATGTTCCTGCTAGTCTTCTCTTGATGGGGAATTTAAGGCGACCGATTTGCGATCAGCGTTTTGCTATTTATTATTGCTTGCTTGATATTATTAACTACCGTATGTATAACTTTGTTCTTGTTGTTTTAGGAACACGCGACCAGTTTGTCAGGATTTTTATTTCCGGAAACAAACATTCGAAAACTTTTATCATATGAAACCTTTCGTGACACTCTTATTCGGTTTTTAACCGGAGATGCCGGATTTGTAGAAAACGTCTCCGTAGATGAAATGATTTGTAACGAGCAGAGGAACGATTACATCAACGGCGAAGAAGATAATTGGAATAATAACACTGTGGAATATAGCGATGAAAACCGGTTAAACTCCGAAAATTCAAGATATTTTGACTCTGACGCCGACAACGAGAATCATTACAGCGGTCAATCGTTAAATAATAAAAGTTGTAATTATAACCGAAACTCAAGTCAGTCAGATTCTCCAAATAAATATCGACGATACGGTCGGACATCACAACCAGACATGGATTTATTGAAGACAAGAAAAAGGTTGGTTCTTTTTTTTGTCGATTTCTCAAATCCCAAATTTTTCAGATAAAGTTCTGACGTATGAAAAATGTAATGTATGGGTATATGTGATGTATATTTAAGAGCAAGAATATATGAAAGTTTCAAGCCATGGCAAATTGATGATTGCATGAAGGCACCAGAACAGTTTCACAGCTCAAAATAGTCGACCAAAAATAATAAACGTTTTATCGTTTCCCATGCTCGTACGCTTTCTGTTGACTTCTCGGTATTATACGCTATATTGAAGATGCTTCAGTTCGACAATTCTGCAATTGTATACTCGGACTAATATTAAAATAATTATCATTTCGCATATACTTCGATATCTCATGCTCCTGAGAGTCAATCCCAATCAAATTGTGGGATATAGATAACCAACATAGAGTCTCCGTTATCTACTGGTGATAATTGGTGATTAGGAAATAAGTCGCGACGGCCCGTGGCGCTCAAATCCATACATTACCAGCGATAACGAAGTTTGTTGATCATTTTATTTTGTTTCGCGTTAGTACAAAGCATACAGTTTGCTTTAGGAATAATAGTGTTTCAATAGAAAGTTAAAAGAGTGACTATTTGGAATATGACGGTAGTTGCGAATGTATAGCAAAAGTGTCAATTACAAAATGAAAATTACAGTTCGTTAACTTATTTTCTTTTAACATGTGTTATATGCACGTGTAAAATAATCTAGAAATGTGGTGAGACCAGATAAGAAATGATTCTTCATTGAAGGAAGTTTGACAACGAGCTATTAATCTGTAATCAGAGTTTTTTACGCCGCTTCGATATAATCTTCCATTCGTTTCATGGCTTCATTGGTGCTGCAAACTTTCATTTTTAGCAATCTTTCTTCTTTGATCACGTCATGATTTTGTTGCAACAATTTGAACAAATTATCTATTTTTATTAGGTAGATAAGATTGATCAGAAGCATATGTTGTTGATGATAAGATAAATTTACAATATATACGAGAGGATTTTATTATTCATTCATTTAAATAGTTGTTTAACTTGAGACAATATAGTTTAAATTATAATAATAAGTATTGTGGATATTTGTTTTGCACAATGAAGTGGGAAGATTTAATGCCGGTCGAGTACCTAAGCGTGTAGTAAGTTGATGTTTTATTATTATTTAGTAAAATTCTACATTGAAAAACCAACGAATTCGAAGCTAATTTTAGATGCAATGACTTAGCGGTAAATAATGTCACTGACTCTCATAGAGTCTACGGCCTTTGGATTCATTATGTTTTATATTAAGCGAATTGGGGTTTTCTCGCTGTTCCTCGCTTGCAACTGTTTTATCGCTACGATACGGCTTCAGTTAATCCCAAATATTTAAATTAAATATTGTTTTATTCATTCAGCAATGATTCGGATCGACCAATTGTGTTGCGGGAAGTACAAGTAGAAAATACGAAACACTTTGACCACTTGGAAGAAAGTTCGCCAGAAAACTCGCCATGGAAAGCGGTCGAAGTTAGTTTCATCACCGATGGTTCTCCGACGCCGATTATAATGAAAGAGGAAGAGTACACAGGAGAGGGAAAAGATGAAGATTGGTAAGTTCATATACTGTTATGTCTCATGTATTTTTGATTTACACTTACTTCATTATGAAATCTGACTAAATTACGGTGGCGATTCGATCAGCATATTTTTAAACTCATGTTTGTTAGATCCAATGACGTGTTCTGTGTTTGAAAGATAAACCAATGGTTGAGAGATATTCGTATGAAGGGTACGCGGCGAAACTGATAATGCGCCAAAGATACTATACATGGATCATGGACTCATAGTTAATTTGATGCCAAATCAAAACTGGTCCAAAACACAGTCATTCTAATTCTGCAGAATTTTTTTTTAAATAATTAAGTCAATGGATGAATGCCTGTGCTTCAATATGACACCTTGTGGAAGTTGCCGATTGTGAAGTTATTGGTTTAAATTTGCTAACAATTTTTTGCCTGCTGATTAGTAGAAGTTAGCAATTACTAATTATTCTAATACGTGGTAGTCATTATTAGTATAAGACGTTGGTTTGCGACCGGATTTCCGCGGCATCTCATAGTTCCGCAGTCCAGGGGTTTTGCAAATTTCTATTAAAATCCGAGAGTCTATATTAACATATACATATTATATTGTTCAAATATATATATGATCAAATACCAATTAGGTTTGGTCACACTTTCGCCACCACAAACGTAATAATACTACTACTAAAACAAAATGATCCTGCAGCACTGTAAAGATAATTTTATTTTGCCAGTATTAAATTTGCTTTTAATATATATTTATAGTGCCACAATTCAGACAATTGTACAGGAACTGTTCGAACCTCTAGAATTGACGTTTCGCTCCATCGAAATAGTTGAAAATCGATGCTCTAAGTCGAGACATAACCAAATTTAGATTTTTATCACAAAATCAAGTTCTGTTGATATGAATGTAGCACACCAGTTAACCATGAAGTCTCATCCAACGAAATTTGAATCGATGTGGATATAACTGTTATCTTTATCATTTCAGGACAAATCCCGACTCAGAAATTGTCTGCGATCTTAATTCCAACGTTGAAAACCCAGACTCTGATATCACGACGGTAAAGGAAGTGCAAACAGAACTTGAAATCGTCTGGAACCGAGTTGTCGGTGATTTAGTATCAGACGCAATGAATGAAAATCAACTTGGATGTTTATGCTCGGAACTCGGCATGGGACATTTATCAAAAAGTGAAGACATTTCGGCCCTTTTTGCAGCGCTGGACGAAGATCAGGATGGATTTGTGAAATTTCATGAATTTTCAGAACAAATGTCAGTGTTTCTAAGTTGTGCTCAATCAAATCAAATTGAGCCAGGCCATGAACATATAAATACGAAATTTGAAATTTCGAACTCAGAAGACTTATCGGGATTAGACTACGCGAGAGACTGCGTATTTTCAACATCTGACGTCATAGAGGAAGAAGACGAAGACGCGTTTTTACGCGATGAACAGGAAAATATGACGCCATCAGATGACGTAAAACATTTTAATCTCAATAGTTCAAGCGCAAAATCAATCACTGTAATCCACACGCCAGTAAAAGCAGTCGAATCTCGAGAAACTTCACCTATGCATAGTGACGTCACTTTATCACCAGCTACCTCGATGATTTCATCGGACGGTGAGTTACTACAAGTCAAAAAATATTCTTTATACCACAAGTCAGAAAAGTTCGCTAATTGGGGCGATTTGAAAAATGCATATTGTTATAACCGTTCGATGATGTTGAAAATAGTGGGGATAACTGGATAACTTTGTAAATCCAGAATTTGTTCTTCAATTATGGATAGATATATTAGAAAGGTAAAAAAATTACTCTCCAGATTTAACAGTAATTATGACTCGGTGCTCGTATGATCGCCCCTACCAGTCACTGGGTGTATTGATGAATTAAAAGAGTTTGACTTGATCACTTCTGCATTTTATAATTGTTCCCATTAGTATATGTTCTGAATAGGCATAGTTGTATATGCGGTTATGCTTGAATGTTAATTTGGCGCTTCCGAAGTATGTGCACCAAGATGACGCACAACCTGAACCCCAACCTGGTACACATACTATGTTCAGGTTGTGCGCCATCTTAGTGCACATACTTCTGGAGCTCCGTTAATTTTATATCTTCGACCTCAAATGCCCCCACTTAACTCTTTAAATTATCCTGTTAACATGCGTCTTAACACATTAACCTTATCTTCAACTAGAGTCCCGAACGCCAGAGTCTCGTGGTCGTCTTTCCCTCGACTGTGATACTTCACCGTTATGCCCCACGGTAGTTGCAGTAGAGCCTCGCCAGCTTGCTGCGATAAACAGAGGTCGGAGAAGACGTCGTTCGTCAGCGGTTGCTGCTTCTAATCCAGCCGGAGTTCGACAACAACGAAGGAAGTCTAGTCGGTCTATACCGTTGCCACATTATCATCCTGCAAGTATTAGGAAATTGGATCAACTGCCGTTGTCGTATTTAACTGAAGAGAACGAAAGGTAGAAATTTGTTTTACTCCAAACTTTCTTATGATCTTCTTTTGGTATTTTTTGCATCGCTTTTCTGTCTATTCGGAAGCGTCCGCAACCTACTTTTAACAATCGTCTTATAATTGCATTCAAAGATATATATCATATTAAAAAAACCTTCTTTACGGCCATGTTTTTCCAAAAATACGTTCTTAGGCTCTTAAATTTTTAACTAAGCAGTACCCATTGCGACGGTATCTGATATATGCTAAGTTAGCTAGATGTTGAGAGATGACGCTCTTAAATAGCCGAGGAGATACGCGTTAATTACTCGGTTATTTATTCCTTCTGGAGACAATTTTCAGTGTGAATGTGTTTCAATGTAAACGAACAATATAAATTTATAAAAATAAGAAACGACTTCGTTAAGACACCTATTAAATATAATCTGAGATAATGAGACGTATGTAAACATAATTATCTCAAATATTAGCAGATTAATTCAGTTATCAATTCCAATTATGTCCAATTTTACTGATACGGAATTCAGCAGCTTACTAACAGTACTAGCGAGTTTCCTTTCGCACTTAGCAAACAGCATTATCAGGGGTGCCAAATGTATCTCCTGCGTTAGAAACGCACTTTCGCTTAATTTCCCCACTTTTAATTACGTCTTTATTTGAACAAGCTATCAAATACTGGCAACACTTACACTCATTGTCCCATATATTATTGTGAAACAGAAACTCAAACCATATTGAATAAAGTAACTGTTGTATACGCTTTCGTAATTAGATTCCTAGAGACTTTAAATTCTGAATAAAATTCAAAACACTTTGTGTAAGAAATAAGATTGACGGTTAGTATATGTCATAATTTTTTATTCCAAATCTTAACTCATCAATAGCAACCAGTAGCCAGGATGCACTTCTTTTCAAGTTTAGGAGTGGTTCTGAGATTTCATTGCTATAAAAAATTAATTTTGATTAATTAACACGGAAGATCGCAAATCTTACTCAACGACGGTAAACTGAGACATAGTAGTTGTTATTTATCGTGTTAACCGGTAATCCCACAAGCAGAACTGTTGCATAATCCAACGAGCAGAATGATTAAATAACGATTGTGAAGTATAGTTCAATACAAATCAATTGAAAGGTATGCGAGGCTTTCGAAATGATCAACTCTCATATTTTATTCTTTTCAGATACGTTTCCCTTGAAACTCTACGAGAGAATTGGGAAGACGAAGGACTAGAAAATCCGAATTCAGTGTTAGAAGCTTTGCAATTCTCAGCTACAGGTATGTCATTTTTTTATTCCATTTGTGAGTTTGTTTGTATTTCTCTACATTGTGTGGAGTGCCGTAACCACGTCTGATACAGGTTTGAATGTGTCAAATTTGCACATAATAATATCAGATTCAGAAAGTTCCTTTTGTCTCGCAAAACCAAAATGCAATATGAAATAGGAAATAGACAAAATACAAGTCGACGAGGGGCCACGAAAGACTCAATGAGTCATCAACACCGTAAGACTCGGCCTATCTGTTTCCCGTTGCAAGCCCGATAAATCTGATTTTGAAAAGCACTCAGATTCGTTGGGTTTTACATTGCTATGAATTGCATTGCAGCAGTGTCAATATTTATCAAAATACCAGACAAACCTGAATTACATATTAATCCGGATACAAAACATTTGTTTGCCGCGGTGTTAGTTGCGCTGAGACTGGCGACAGGACCTGCCGACACTAAAATTGTGTTTAATGGCGACGAACCTGGAAACAGGTATGATAATAAACAACGCAGTAAATATTTGAGTTGTATTACCGAACATCAATGAATTTGGCACTAATTAATTTAATGCATATACGGAGCATCGCGTTTCATAATCATCGAATATCGCGGCTCGAGGGTTTCAATATTAAATACGGAATTTAATAAACTTAAAATGTTTTTTGCAACATCGTTTTTCATTTAGTTACAATTAAGGCCTTTTTATACGGATGAACCACCTCAATTAGATACTATTATTATATTATTATATTTGAACACGTTTTCACACGAACCATGTAAGCTATATTATAGCAATAACCTATGTTTGATATAGAAAATAATTGACGATGGCCACAAATATGTCAGGGAATTGGTACTTAAGAGCATCTATTCAGGTTTATATGTGAACTAAAAGCCACTTGTGATACTTATAATTTGCTACTACAGTACGGAATATGTGCAATAATATAAATGCGTCATATATAATATAAATATAAAAATAGGCTCAAACCACTAAGTACACTATGATAGTGCGAAACGATTGTCGTGTGTTTTAATCTTATCCAAGTTTAGAAAAATAAATATATGAAAAACTATGAAAACGGCAAATATTGGCTTTTGCTTCGGTAATAACATTTTTGAGTGAAAAGTCCTAAATTTAGTCTCGGTAAACTCTTGACGGCTGCATGGCTTGGGTGTTGAAATTTTCGATCAATGACAACCATTTATTATCAATATTTAAAATAATAACATTCTATTTTTAAAGTGAGCGAAGTAAGCATTGTTTATCTAACAATGCTGCTTAAATCGAAATTTCTTCTATTTTTTGATATATAGACGCACGTGTCTGTATATTTCTCGTCATTGTTATACTTTCACTTCATCACTATCAGCGGCGAAAGGTATCGAGTACCTGTTGATAAAACGTGACTGCGCCATATTGCCAAAGTCGTGAGATTATGTTTGAATTTGTATTGTTGGATTTAGACACCAATTTTTCTTATGTATTTGTACATTCATGATATGTGTACTTATGTTATATGGCAGAAAAAATTCAATACTCCCTCTATGTTATTTTGAACTTATTTATGGCAACGGATTCGGTGGTATTTTGTTTTCGACAAACTGTTAACAAAGGGGAACAAAAAGAACAATATATACATTATATATTTGTTACCCTCCGACTGACACTTGTTTTTGTGGTATGAATAGTCGACAGGCTGGAGGTAATAGAATAGGTTCCAACTAAGATCATCCTACATTATATCACTCCCACTGGGAAAAATTCTCCTTTATGCCGTTTCACTAATGTCCTAGTATTTTTCTTCATTCAGAACAATCCGTATCGATTGAAGCTTTATCAGAAGTATTGGACATGGAAGTTGACCAAAATATTATTCAAAGAGCAGCGTTGATTTTATATAAAAGAGGAATAAAGTAAGTAACATAGTAATAGACCGAATTGGTTAAGTTTGTTTCCTAATATTATTATATGTATTATATATTATATTATCCAAGTTTCGCCTTGGTTTATTAAACACACTAAAACTTTTAATTTTAAATATTTTTGTTGATTTCGTTAAATCTAATCGCAATCTTTGTATATTTTTATTCAGTCATTATCGAGCAAAATTTGAACACGAAAGAGCAGAAAGGAGCAAACAGGAAAGTACAATTGATCACTTGATGTCGCAATTGCAAGAACAAGAAGAGCGGATTGAAAGCGCAGAATCGAAATTTGATTACAGGAACGAGGAATTGGAGGATAAATACAAGGTACTTACTGATACAGCCTTATAATATATCAGATAACGTGTTTAGTAACTTAAAATTACATTCAATTGCTTCAACGCCTTATCTTATCACTGCAAAATACCTTAGTTTCGAGGTATCCTTCAGTATTTATATTAGAATAATCGATGACTGAAGTAGTAGTACAGCGGATATTAGAGTTTCATCTAGTTACTAATCAAAGTTGAAGGAATGCATCGAAATAATATATTTATGAAGAATCTCACTTTCAATGTATCCTGTTAATCTATATTTATCTATCATCGTACAATTGTCTCTTATCATATTTATTAAAATATCTTATTTATTTAATTTACATCCAGTCTGAAATCCGTGGACTGACAGAAGAACTCAGTATTGCCCAAATTAAAATAAAAGAATACGAACAGGAATCTATGAACAGGAAGAACAGTGAATACAACGATCTTGTGGAGGTTGGTGAAGCATTTCTAATATGTATTGGCAATATTCAAGAAGTACTAGAAGTGCCGAATATTTTGTCTATACCATTCCCTTTTCTCACTTCACTTTAAATAAAAAAAGGGTAATCATGTAATGTGTGTACCAGGTTGGGATTAGGCCATAATTTTATTCCGATTTTCCTTATTTTAGTTCTATTACGAGTTCGGTGACTGTCTGTGTTAGCCAAGTGAATATATCCCCCTGCGCATAGGTTTCAATCCCTTTACACAACTTGATGTAAAGTAGGGGAACAAAGTTAGTTACCTCCATATTGGTACACATACTTCTGGAGTGCAAAATATAACTCAAAATTATTATTAACAGAAATATGAGAAGTCTGAATCCCTTCTTGAAGAACTGAAAAGCGACAATGAAAAGTTACTGAAACAAAAGGAAGAGGTGGGAAATAGATTGAGGGATGCAGAGGAAAATATGGTGAGAATTCCTATATTATTTACTGTTGGAAAATTAGGAGCTGACATTGTTTTAGATCTAAGATTAGTAGGTAAAACTAATTATTTAGGCAAAAGGATAAAAACAAACTTCATTTCGGCTTCGGCTCCACGTGGAAACATATTTAAAAATTGGGTGCTCCCGTAGTATGTGCACAAAGATGGCACAGCCTAAACATAGTATGTGTATCAGGTTCAGGTTGTGCGCCATCGTGGTGCACAGACTACGGGAGCGCCAAAAATTGTTGTAATGAAACTGGCGTTGCGTTATTTTTTTGGAATAGTTCTCACACCACAAACATTTTGACCCCAACTTCTCTCGACTACGAGTTATAAGAATTCTGACTGTGGATCATTCGATTTCTATAAGATTTTATTGATTTAAGTTACGTTTGACTCCAATTCTGCGTTTTCCATAGTCTTAAAATTACGAGTTCGACTCGCACTCAACTTCCTGATTTATCCTAAAAATACTGAACGTGAACAAGTCGTTTGAATTTGTATTCTAATTCTAATATTACAACTGTTTACTTTATTTTCAGATAAAAATGCAGGAAGATCTAAACCTCGCTTGTAGAGGAGTTGCCACATTTCATCGTCAACATGCAATTCAGAGAAAACAATACGCAGATCTACTTCGAATGTATGAAGCTCAGGCCCAGTCCATAGAAGATACCAATGACGAATTATTAGACAGATTACAACAGTCACAGCGGAGATGGTCCTCTCCACATCGCCGGGTAGGTTTTCCTTTAAAATCTTGGTATACCGTAATGTACGGGACCCTAGGCCGCACCTTAAATTATTATTTTTTTTTTTCAAAAATCTATTGTGCGCTTTTCAAACCGGTGCGCATAATGTATCGATCAGATATGGATTTATACTTTATTTCCTACGCACTCAAAACCAGTACGATTTAAAAAACGTTCTTCTTATAGCACGAAAAAAAGAAATGAAGTACGCCTTGTGGCCCGGAAATACGGTACATCCGGTACTATTTTAGGCATGCATTCATGAATTTTGACATCGGGCTTCGCGGGCGAAAGATATTCGTTGAATAAACACAATTTAAAATGCCTTTTATTAATTTTACAGTCAAAATCACCCAGCACTCGATCGAAAACATCTTTCAAGTCTATGTCGTTACCTTTGTTACGTCATAACAGCGATACATCCTCCTATTCGTCAGCATCTGAAGATTCGAATTCTCATCATTTATCAACTTGCCAAGTTTTTGTCAACGATATTCCATCACCTATAACGTCATCAACTCATTTTATGACGTCATCACCTACGACAGATATCCCACCGAAAGGACCTAAGAATATTTTACCATCCGACGCATTTGCGTTCTTGACTCCGTCCACCACTCACGCAAAATCACGTGTTCAATCGTACGCTCCAGTAACGATAGTCCCGCCTTCTTTATCGGAAAATTGCTCAAACTTTTAACGTTCATTTTTTTTATTGCGTTTTCTTTATAATTTTGTTTTTGATGTTTTCGAAATTAAAGTGCTTGGTGGCAATGAATCAATAAATTGTCAGTTGTAGTAAAAAAACTGAATACGCCATTGATATATGACGTCATCATTGAAAATGCTTTTATTCGTTATTTTAAAATTATGTCTCATAAAGGCAATGCAGTCTGTACTATCGAATGATGTCTCATATATGGATGATTTGTCGCTAAATTCGCTAAAACTGTATCATTTTTGTTCCAAGTGTTATTTTTTTTCGATGTTTTCATATTTTTTGTTTCGATTGCAGTGGTTTTGCCCGCGATATTTTAAAGCAATAAAAAAATCGTTTTGCTCATTTTTTTGTTTATTTTCAAAAAACTGAAAAAAAAAAGTTGTTCCCATCATTTGGAAAATCTCGAAATTAATGTTAATTAGATACCGAAATCACTTTCACAAGTTATTAGATATTTGAATATTATAATTTTTCCTAAAATACAAACGAGAAAAATCGTTTTAGGTGAGTATATCAAATAGTTTTTCTAATCAGGCACTTGTAAAACTGCCCAGCCTCTGAAACACTAGTCAATCGCATTGGATGAATTACAGTCGACTCTCATGACAAAGTATGGCATGTCTTCAAAACGTGGTTCTTCGCACTTCATGCCTCCGTTTACAAGATACAAAATTGAATCAAATTTTATCAGTATCAAGGTGTTATTTAACGCCGAACCAAATCCAGAAAGTAACCTAATCCTAATGTGAATATTGCCATTAGACTATTTAGATATTTTAATTCCGACACAGAAAATTGGCACAAGGTGTTTCAAAATGGGGCTACCTATAAGCGAAAATGTATTTGGGATCATTTCCCACAGTTTATACGATTATTATGCAAAATTTATATTTACAGTCTCCGCAATAAAGAAATTCCATCATTCAAGAGAGTTGTATTCATTTCGATATACATGCTAATTTCATATATGCAAATATGAAAGTTCGTGAGTAGTCGGAAGTGTTCTCGCTCAAATATGTGGCGAATGTTCGCTGTAATTTATCAATACGAGATTTGTGTCCAGCTATTTTCACGAAAATTTGAGGAAACAGTGAGTGAAAGTGAGAAAGAAAAGTGTTGAGTGGGTTCCCGGGATCGTTCAATAAATATTCTGGTCTCAAAATTAACCTTAGCTAAAGTAAAGTAAATGGCCTGGTATCCGGACGAAAGACCGTGGCTTGCCTAGTGATTAAGCTGTCGAATCGACTTTCTTCATCCCCAGTATAAATATATAAATCCTATCTTATTCTTTGTAATGAACAGTCACATTTAACAACAATAACGATATATTGTATATATATCATACATTTTTAATATCATTAATTACACACTTGGTTGGTTTACAAGCGTACGTGGGGGTTCACGCTAAGTCTCCAAGCACGTTTCCTAAGCTCGTCTTGATTTTGGATATATAGCAAAATAGGTGACAGCACATTTGCACCCATGTACATTTGAACCCATACATTTGCACTCGTATATCCGCGGGTTCAATCTATATGCGGGTGCTAAAATCCATGGGTTAGGGTTAGTATGGGTCAAATATCCGTAGGTGCAATAGTATGCAGGTGCAATTGTCGTGGGTGTAAATTACGGGTTCAAATGTACGTGGGTTCAATGTAATGTAGCCAGCAAAATAATATGGTAGTTTTTCCGTCAAGGCAATTTTTTATAAAACTTCACATTTATTTACATGCTTAATTTGTGTTAGTATATAGTGTATATATATATATATCAGTGGTTCCCAACCTTTTAAGGATCGTGGCCTCCTTTACGGAGGCTGTTTATCATTCCAGTAGTATTTATAGTGTTATTTTGATTTATCGATTACAAAGCTTACTATGGTTGGACACTTCATGCCTAACAATTCATGAAAACAACCTGGGAAATAACCAATAACTTCATCAAGCATTGAAACTAGGAACAACAGGGAGGTCTCTTGTTTGTGAGAATCAAAAATCAGTTATGCGCCTAGCATTGTGGCCCCTTCCCACTGCTCGTTGGCCCTCGTGGGGAGGAGGCATGGGCTCCCGGTTGGGAACCACTGTTATATATATTGAAGGCTTCGTAAAATAGCACTTACTGAACAATCGATATAAATACCATTTAAAATATATACACTGTGAACGATTGATATCAAAGCAAAATCTGTTTTCATTGGGCCAAGTTGTATTGTTGTTTGACGTTATTGAGAAAGCTATATCCGTAAAACTACTCCAGAGCCATACAGCTTAAATAATGTTCTCATTTTAGTTAGCACGGCTCTGGATTTTAATATTGTCGTTGGTCGAATTTCTTAAACTTTCAGCACTTGGAGGTTGAAGTCTGAAAGTTTTTCTTCTTGAAGTATGAAGTGGTGACCTAACGTGTATTAAATACGTATAATGATGCTAACGGAGCAGAAAGATTGCCATACAGCAAATGAGTAAAATAAATCACATTATCCACATCTAGTACGATACAATTTAAAAATAAAATAGAATAAAATATATAAACGACATATGATAGCTCTGTGCTTTATGCTGTGACGGCGATCAAATACATCAGAAGACCATCTATTTAACGGCCACTGCGCAATTTTGACACATTGGCAAACTGTTCTTTCGCACAAATTTCTTTCCTTGAAGGCCAGCGCTGCATCTCTGAAAGGACAAATATAAATAAACTGTATAGCGAAACTAATCATTAATCCTATGGCAACGACCACGTCCATTTAGTAGTCTTTATCGGGTATGAAATTAGTTAACCAGGTAGTTGTTTAAAATGCATGAACTTGACCGTGGAGAAAGCCGTAATCGAGCATAATAGCCATACGTGACAATATAAGAACTACACTTCGGCGGCAAGAAGTCCAACAATCCTCTTGCCCATAACTACCTCCCACGTGACTAGAACCTACAAGCCCACGCAGAGTAATTATTATAGGTGAGACAAGCGTATTCCTAACGCCCAGCATGGTGTGCTATATCACAGGTAAACTATAAGAAAGAGACAGAGGTGCAATGCATGTTAATCTACTCGTACCTGGCATTTGAAGCATCGATCGTGCCAACGTCGCGGTCCAACTGTTACAACTTTGTCCCCCGGCCCAAGATCACTACCACAGGTATCACATGCGGACGAAAAAAGTTTCTTGTAGTCTGTAAAGTAGGTTTTGATTAATTTCAGCGTTAAAATAAAAGATCACAGAGATTCCCTTCCAGTGGTGGAATTCAATTTTGTCAGCCGGTTGTCGTATTTTCATATTTTCAGCCAGTTCTGTTACAAAAAGTCATGTTTTTTTTTCAGTAATGCTAACCGGTTCGCTGATCTCATAAAATTCCGGGAGACGGTTTTATAGAACCGGTGCGAACCGACTAAATCCCACTACTGGTCCTATCCTCTCTGAGTCGTCGAACTGGAGTAATTTACATGATGTGACAAAAAAAATCGGTTAATTTTTCGATTATTATCTGTAATGTTTGAAAAGAAAAAAGTGTTGTGAAGTACAGTTGGTATAGCAAGGCATTTTACATTACCTTAATAGTAAAATATGGACGTACGAGGCCGCAAGAAAAATCTACATTATATATATATATCCATACAACCCATAGGTAGCATGCATTATTTCAGTTCTGGTACTGATGTATATCTTTAAATTAGCTATTTGCAGCGTTAATATTTTCACAACGAGCCAATATTTAAACTGACAATTACAATAGAAATAGGTGAATTTTACGTGTATGGTCTTACTACAATGTTTATTAAAACTCGGAATCGAGTCTCAGGGGACATTTGCGGTATTTCACGCAACAGCTGATGGTCTCATAAGCGATTAATGAATAGGTCGGTTTGGATAATTCATAACATGGACTAGATTCAAACTATTGCAAAAAATATATTTCTCTTATTTCAAAAGGATCAATCCGTATTCAAGAGAGGGAAAATAGGCATTTTATTTCAGTTTGGTTTAAGAATTTTCCATTGTACAAAAATCTGAACAAGTCGCCGGACTGAGATCTTGAGCGACATACGCGACATAGAATTGCTTGTGTTATCGATAGAGTTTCGGCGGAACTAACTACTCATCACTATTCTATGCTTTCGCGCCGGTGAATTCAAATGCATGTAATTCGAAGATGCTGTAGCAGTAGTGGAGATAACTATTCTATGCAATTCAAGAGTCCTGTTGCACATTAAATCAAATATATTTCTGTAATGTTTCGTCTGGGAAAGTCTAACCTTGGACCGACAAAACGTTACAGAAATGTATTTCTGTTAGTGTGCGCAACAGGACTCTTGAATGACTTGAAAAATTCCCAAATAAAGATATTGAATAATAGAATTAAGATTTAAGTTCATATTAACTCGGGTTAAATCAACAAAATGGATGTATGTAACAATATACAATTTGAAACAAGATTTTCCTACCGGTGTCACAGTATAGCTTCCCCTCTTCCATGTAAAATATTCCATCCAAGAATGGTTGTCCACATTTGAAACATTTAAAACAGTCAAGATGCCATTGGTGGTTGAGCGCGTGATATACTTGCTGTTTGAGAAATATAAAATACAGTCCAGTTTACTCAAAAAAATTTCAATAATCACTTAAATGCGCCGCGTATAGTGAATATGAATGCACGGATGCAAGATAATTCACTGATCATAAATGTTAGAGCAAAGCAGGCTATCTGCGAGTGAGATGATTATCGAAATTCTAATTGCCACTAGTGGTTTTTCATACCCGCTGATTGACTTTTTCCACCTCCCCCAAGCAAATCAATTTATTTATTAGTTCTATTACGAGGTCCGGGACTGTTTGTGTTAGCCAAGTGAATATACCCCCTGTACATGTGTTTCATTCCTTTTATACAACTTGATGTAAAGTAGGCGAACAAAATTAGTTACCTCCATATTAGTACACATACTTCTGGAGCGCCGTTGTTTTTATATAAAACTTAGTAAACTGAAAAGAGGTCATATATACGATTAAACAACATGACATAATTTCCTATCTTTCGAGATGATAACGAAATTACGCCTTAAAAGCAAACGACTAGATTGCTATATATTTTCAAAAATAATCAATGAAAAGAAATCGCATTCACCCCGACGATTGCTCTCCCACATCTTGCACATGGTCTTGCAAAATATTTATCGTGGCAATCAGCACAGTAAGGTCGATCTCCTTCAATAATAAATCCACGATCTAGTCGTCCTTGGCAGTTTGGTGCAGCGCAATGGAAACAGCGAGGATGGAAATTCAATCCACTAACTGTGGTATATTCCTTTCTGATAAAAAAAAAAACGTTTAAAAAGTACAATTAATGCGATTTAATATGTCCACGTTAACCGACCGGGGAGAATCTTGGGATGAATTTCGCTTTGTATTTGCCTATTGTCGTTTTGTTCCTTATTATTACTATAATACATACTTATGAACAAAAAGTGGGAATGTGACTTGCGAATAACACTAGCCACTATAAAAATCCATTAGAAGTTGAATAAGTACTTATTATGCATAATGAGGAAGTGATAAATAGTTCCAAAACTGCGAAGAGGGGAATTTAACAAAAAGATTGGGAACCACTGTGATTTGTGATTATATGGTTGCACTCACCCCAATGCTTTTTGGCACTCTTGGCATCGATTCGTGTCGGGTACAACCCGGATATCCGGAATGACAGCATTTGGTGGCATTGCCTGTGGGTTTCGTCTAGCTTCAAATATAGAAGGAGTTGAACTCGTCACATGCACTGGGTGCTTATCTACTCCACCAAATTGTTTTCCGATTGTGACGAGTCCTCCTTCCGCGGCTAAAGTAAAATAAATATATATTTCGCAATTGGTTATGTTGAAAATATAATTTTTCAAGTAAGCTTAATCGGAGTGAGAAACTCGCTTGTGAGCTTTCATTAGAATCTGAAAATGGATTCCAAGGGTATAACACGAACGTTTGAATTTAGAACTGAATCATATTTTTGCATTAATTATTACATCATTACTACATGTAATGACGAATTTCTTTCAATGGTAAGCAGAGAAGGATGTGCTTTGAATACAAAAGCATATTGAAAGATACAATCCTATCGGCATTACAATCAACAATATAAGGTATATCAAGTTTATTGAAAATGAAATATTACTGTGATATGGTGTGATTTTATGAGCGATATTGACTATCTCTTTTTTGAGTTGGATTACCTTCTTCCCCGATTTCTCTCGGTTTTTCCATCTTTTGGGCCAACGCCACCCAGGCTGGGTCGGCTGCTGTCGGTGCTCCGTGTTGAAATTGCTTAATGCCACTGGATCTAATATGAAGAATGATAAAAATAATTACATATAGGCCTACTGAAGTTTACAGTGCATTTTTGCATAACAGCAGTAGCATTATCACACTTTTCGGAATGACGAACGATACAGATTGTACATCATCAGAAAATTAGTTGAACAGCAATGTAATTTCAGTGATAGAGAGATCCTACTACATTTGTTTTTTTTCTTCATTTTTTTTTCAGAAATGAAATGAGCAATTGAGACGACAGAAGTGGATTTTCGAGTGAATATACGCCATAAACAGTGTGAGTGCACAATATTTATAATAAACTCAGAATAAGTAATACTTCTACTAGATTCCATATCATGCCATATGCTCGATAACCAGCTTTGGTTCGCCACGAATTCCCTCCCCCAGTGAAACTGTGTACTTTTCATTTTCTCGTAATTTTTGTTCGATTGTTGTTGATTTTACTGGTTGGAAAAAATGAACTTGACTTGAGCCAGAATCTTACTGCCCTGTCTAAAAAACACATTTTTTGAAGCTTACATCATTAGTCGCAGTGTCCCATCTGCATTCACGATCATTTCTTCTACTTGATGTCGCGGCAAATCTTGTAAACCTATCCCATTTAATCGAACGATGACGTCATTAGCTTTCAAGCCAGCTTTCGAAGCAGGCGATCCTGGTGTCACCTAAATAAGACAGTTACCAGATATACTTAGTACTGTATATGAATAAGTACGATAGCGTTAAGCGTAATGTGGCAACGTATCAAATACAGAAACACACAACCACTCGTCGGTTACGGCTTCCTTCAACACCAAGTCCATGCTTACGAAAACAAATAACTAACTAATCCCATACCCGACATGGAATGGTACCGGACGAGCGAACGTGGTTCACCTTATGGTTAACCCGCCTTATCGGCTTTCCTCTCCCCGGGACAAATATATAGACCCTATTCTATCCACAGGAATCGAGTATGGGTGGACTATAAACAGGAAAAATCCTTTTCCAGTAAGAACTTTATTACGTGGCGAGATTAATGTCAAAACTACATTATTATTGCAAATAATTTCACTGCAAAATGTTTGAATTAAACTAATCAATTCGAATCCGTAAATTTACAACAGAATACTTGCATATAGTTGTGTTTGTGCAATAAATAATATGTACAGAATAATAATTTTTCGATCGTCTGCTCAGAACTAAACATAAAAAACTTGATCAGAATGAAATTGTCAAAATGAAACTGGAGGTCTCATAAAATTGTACAAAAACCATAAATTTAAGACCCATATCTCATGGGGCATATAAAAATTGAGTAGAATGTGGAAATAATAGTTTAGAACAAGGTGGTCCAAACCCAGGCCCGCGGGCCACTTGTGAAAATTTTTTGTTTTGTATTGCACTGTTTACCTATTCTTGACACTATTGTCTCCCGCGAACAATGCAAAAATACCTTTGTGGCCCCCGGGTCCGACCACCTTGGACCACCCTGGTTTAAATGTTAAATACTTAGTATTCACATAAATGCCCCAAAAAGTGCATTGAGCGCGAGATATGTTCGCAAATTCATTTTCATAGCGTAAAACCAATTTACTAAAGATTATTGTCTTCTCTAAATAGGCATAGATTCGTTTAAGTTCATTTATTTGTCTGCGAGTGCAGAGCGTTGCTGACAGCGAGGATTTAAAATATTCATAATGATAGTTTAGATATTAATTACTTAGTATTCAACATAGTTGCCGCAAAAAGTTAACTGAAGATATTCCCAGGAATTCATTAAAACCAATTCTCCAAGGATTATTGTGTTCTCCAAATAGGGCATTATCTAAACTAGTTAATCTAAATGACTGCAGAACGTTATTCACGACGAATGTTTAAACTATTCAAAATTATTTGTTTAGATAAATCAAAAGTCAACCTATACGTCCAAAAAGTGAATTGTTGCTGATATATATCTGCGAATTCACTGCTTTGAAAGTATTAATACAATTTGGCAAAGATCTACTTACTCTCGATATGATGATAGGTTTGTAAACATCGGCTCCTCCGGATATTCGAAATCCCCATGGAGGTCCATCATTGACATATACTTCGTGAGCCATTTCCTATAACAGATGTAGACGGTGATATAGACTATGATAAATATAAAACACGTATTCATATATATATATATACAATGGTGGAATTCAAAATTTTTTTTGAATTGGTTCTTTTTGCCTCGAACTCACTAACAACAGATTCCCCGATTTCAATCAATCAAACAATTATCGCTTCAGAAGTGTGTGTATCAATATGGAGATAATTAATTTTGTTTGCTTACTTTACATCGAGTTGTGTAATGAGACTGAAGCCTATGGACAGGGGTGGCTAACACAGACAGTCCCCGTACTAGTAATAGAACTAAAATAAGGAAAATCCGAATAAAGTTATGGCCTAACCCTAACACATACACTACGGCAGTACTTTAGAACGTATACGTATGTCACTGCGAAAGTTACATTAAAATGATACGCTTTACATTATTCCAATACTGATGTGCATAACTTCTGAAATGCCAAATATAGCGTTAGTCTTTAGCTGCGGTGGTCTGACGTCTGAAAAGAAAACAAGAACCCCCTGAATACTATCACACATATATATATGCCATGGAAGGGTTGTAGGCCTACAACCCAAGAAGTACTTATACATCTGACAACGAATTTAAAACTTCTGATTTACACTTCCCAGTTTGATGCGCGAAAACTTAGCACGCGGAAAACTAGAAAGTCGAATTCAACACTTTTCCAAACTACGCAGCGATTTTTTTGCAGTGCCAAATGTTATTGCGATGTTCGCAGCTTTGTATTCGAGACAAATGGTCAGTTGAATTATTTTACACTTCAAATAATTATATGTAAGCAAATATAGTGGGGTGATACGAATGTTCGAATCGCTATCAGCGTTCAGTTTGTTAAAATTTGAAATTGATGTACCGGTAAATATGAATCTTTTTGCATTTCCTACCATATAAGATATTTTGGCGAATTCTAACATTAACAAACTTAATAGCTAGAAAACTGTCCTCCCAAGCAGGAGTTAAACAAGCAAATGACGAATTCTTATCACGATATCATTATGAATCTCATTTATTGCAAAACTCTGAGTTAGTCAATCGTCATTATAACTAAAGAGATACAATCAATTTTTCGACTACATTTCGATCTTTTTTGAGTGGCCCTTATTTCATTCATTGCCCATTGACAGCAAAGTGTGACTGCATAATATATATTGAATATTTTGATAAACGTAGATCAGGCATTTCCATTGTGAATAGTCTCTCTATAGCAATTGTATTCTTCCTTCCTGCCGTTATGGTACATACGTATATATTACAGGGTGTCCATAACGTTCCTTTACAATTTTTATTTTGTTATAAAGTCAGTTATCAATATATCTTAACCACGTTTGTTGTTTTTTAATCAGCAATTGTTTAAGTATTTTTACTTCATTTAATACATCTGTGAGGGCCAAAACAATATATGGTATCGATAAATTCCTTTTGCAATTCTAAAAGAATTTGTCACCGACCCTATATATCTATAGTTTGTATGCGCTCAACGGTACAAACAGTATCCTACATATCGAGATAAGGTAACGACAACCAACAAAAACAAAACTCTTTACCTCAGCAACGAAAGCCTGGTCTGGAAACTCATTGGTGATGTCCATGTTTATTTATATCACGTGAAGGTGTCTGTTTATGGAAACTTCTTCTTTCTTTTGACGCCTTGATGTTTACTTCTGGGAATTCACACATTGAATAAAAGTGCGGTGAAAATTTACAAAGAATTCAAAGTAAGTGCGGATTTGAATATATAAAGTAATTGAAAAAACAAATTTTGTGTTACATGTACAAATGATGTGAAAGCGAGTTCGATGGCTTGGTATGTCTTGTCGCTAGTCTTTCAATCATATGTTGTAGTACCTGCGTACAACTGGCTAACTTTCGAGAATCGTGTTCGAGCCAAAAAGCGCGAACTATCTCAAAACGAGACAATTTTTAACTCCCGATATAGCTAACCCCTGGGATTTGCTATTGATTGAGGATAAAATTTTAAAACGATTCTGAAATATTATTATATGTCGTCATGAAGCGATATTGTGCAGACATCTACTATTTAACTTTAAATATTTGTGTTCATTAAAGTAGGACGTCTCAGTAGTCCAATAGCCCTGAACAACTTGAATCAACGCGACCCTTACATAACTACAGCTTAATTCTCGGAACAAAATGTGATTTAGATGTGCCGTAGATAGATTACAATGCTCATCTAATGCATCTGGTATGCCCTGACTATTGCTGCTCGATTTAATTTCAATATACCGTCACCACCAAATACTTATCAGGTCATACTCGACGTATGACGTAAACCGTTCAGGAATCCATTCATTTGACGACATTTTAACTACATAGAGATTTGATTTTTTTGAATGTCTACACCCGGGTTTAAGGCCGATCATTCGAGATGATGAGAAGAGATTTTTCGAGCACAGACTTTCTACTTGTTTTACCGATTACATCAGGCGCGCTTGGATATTATGTGCTCTGGAACCGGTGGATGCCGCTAATGTCAGTTCCATCATTAGACCCACAATTTCGACCGCTTACTCCAATATATTCCTAGATATAAAACTGCTAAAAATGGTTATAATCTGCTAATATTTATTGAACAGTGTGTGTTATCTTGTAACACATGATAATTTATTATCTGTATATAAGATAGATTCGAAAACTTGAAGAATTTTCAGTAAGAACCTCCACTTTATGCAAAAGCTACCTTTCCTTGAACACTACTCTGCATTAAAAACTTAAAGACAAAAATGAGAATTCTTCATAGAAATATTTATATATAAATATATATATATTGGGCTAGATAAAACTGTGACGAGTAAAAGCAAGATGCCTTACAACTACTAATATTGTATGTTTTGCGCAAGTTTACATACATTTTGTCTCTTTTCTAATCCTTCTAAGATACCAAATGGAATGTAATATAATATGTCATTGCTTTGCTCATGCATATAAATAAGCACCGCTTGACGTTGCTGACGTAATGTGCTAAAGGACGACGGTGATTCTAGAACGACGTATATGCGTAAGTCGACGTATTGTCACTTGGGAGTTCAACTGAGTTCCCACAAGTAATAATCATAACCTTTAATTATATAACCTATTGAGGTCGGATCACGAGAAAATAGTTACATTCAGGAAAAACACCTTCCTATAGGTGACCGTACATTTGAACCCACGTACATTTGAACCCATGTGTATATCCACGGGTTCAATCTATATGCGGGTGCTGAAACCCATGGGTTAGGGTTAGTGTGGGTTCAACTATCCGAAAAACAAAAAAAATTCCATAGGTGCAATAGCATACAGGTGCAATTGCCATGGGTTCAAATGTACGTGGGTTCAAATGTAATGGAACCAGATTGAACCCGCGAATATACACATGGGTTCAAATGTACGTGGGTTCAAATGTACGGTCACCGCTCACGATGCCTAACTTCAAAAATGATTCGGGTGATAAACAATTTATATATGTTGTTAAACATGGGATGAATGATATACCGGCCGACTAGAAGTAAAATGTTTGTGTTATTTATATATTAAATCACGCAACTAAGCAACAAACTCACATGTATATACGCATAGCAAAATAGTTCTTAAAAGCAGGGAGTTGGTGGAAATATGTCAAAGATGTACTCAACATAGGATGAGGCACGCACAGTCGTGAAGCGTTCCTCACTTCACAAAACATAGGGAGTAGGCTGCATGGAATAGGATGGTTCCATTACATTTGAACCCACGTACATTTGAACCCTATGTTGAGTACAACTTTGACATATTTTCACCAACTCCCTGCTTTTAAGAACTATTTTGCTATGCGTATATACATGTGAGTTTGTTGCTTAGTTGCGTGATTTAATATATAAATAACACAAACATTTTACTTCTAGTCGGCCGGTATATCATTCATCCCATGTTTAACAACATATATAAATTGTTTATCACCCGAATCATTTTTGAAGTTAGGCATCGTGAGCGGTGACCGTACATTTGAACCCACGTACATTTGAACCCATGTGTATATTCGCGGGTTCAATCTATATGCGGGTGCTAAACCCATGGGTTAGGGTTAGTATGGGTTCAAATATCCGTAAAACAACAAAAATTTCCATAGGTGCAATAATATGCCGGTGCAATCGTCGTGGGTTCAAATGTACGTGGGTTCAAATGTAATAGAACCATCGTGAGCATCATTACCAGAACGCACTTTGACATACTAACCTAGCTAAATAATCCGATGCTCCGACATCGGTGGCAGGAAAATAGTAATTGAATATCGAATAGGTTACTATTACATTGTTCACCCGACCATCCACGCTCGTGGACGTCCATGCCAAACCTCGTCACAAAAGAATGGGCTGGCCACACCCTTGGGTGTGAGTCTATTGCTCTGGATATTTCTTCTCAATTGTTCATCATGCCAAAAAGAATCAATCTTTGGAACATTAGAATTTGTATTCCCAGCGTGTATTCTACAAGTATTTTGCGTCGTTGCACATGTTTTTTTTTAATTAACGACAGCAATGAACTCCAAAAATACCGAGTTTCCCCGAAAATAAGACCTACTCTGAAAATAAGACCTAGCCTGAATTTTGAAAATGATTCCAATACGAGATAGCGATCAGAGACCGCCGACTTATCAATCTGGCGGCGTGTATCTTTCGCTTTTACTCTATAACGACACCGCGTGTTCTATCACTAATTAGTTAATAACTCGCTAATTATACGACATAATTCATCCAAAATCAGTAGGCTTCTGATCCGAGATATGATGAATGCACATGCAAAATTTGGCCTTGCTTTCGTGAGATATCGCGTGTATCTAACAGACAAACACACAAGCAGACAAACAAACAGACAAATACATATTAACATACTTACCGATCAAGATCGATAAGTAACAAGCTCTCCCCTTTAAATAAGACCTAGTCAATAACGCAAATTTTTTTTGTTCTAGTCGATATCAAAAATCTACTCTACGCGTTTAAAAGGATTGATAATCTATGTTTTGCAGTTATTTTGAATAAAAACTCATTCTTTATAAGTAAATGGATATCGGTTTTCATACTTTGTAAATTTGAAAACCTCGTAATTATCTATATTGCAATTTCATTCTTGGATAAATGATAATATAGGACATTTCACGAAAATAAACCCTGGTGTTATTAGAAAATTGAAATAAGACCCAGTCGGGGAAACACGGTAGCCAAATCGGGTTCAAACGGTGGCCCTTCCAGTCACCACTAGAGTATGCCAGTGAGCCACTAAAAAAATAATGTATTTCTATTGTTCTGCTCTATCGGTTAGTTCTCTATTTTTTTATTTTTTGCTCATCTAAAGGCGTTGTGTACCTGATGACGGAGCAATATGTCCTTCACAACTTCCGTCATTCCCATATTATTCAGGAACCTTAATATTGATTTTTTTTTTTGATTGCTCTAGTGACAAATAAAATAACTCCGACTTCTGAGGTTCTGCATTTTGATTGAGAGAAGGCGTCAGATTATTGAATAAAGGAGAAATACTTTCAAGGCGAGTCTGCGAGTTGGCAGCACAGCACGGTGATGACGGAGGGATATATTCATCCTTGTGTCCATCACAAGGATAGGATAGGATTTACATGTTTATCCCGGGGGAGAGGAAAGCCACACAACTTCCGTAATTCCCGTTTTATTCAGGAACTTTAATGTTGAATTTTTTTTGATTGCTCAAGTAAAATAACTCCGACTTCCGAGGTTCTGCATTTTGATTGAAAGCTTCCGATTTTCGAATAAATGGAAAAATATTTTCGAGGCGAGCTGGCAGCACACGGTACCGGTACCGGTATGGCGTGTTGCGCAAGTTTTAAACTTTGACAGTTTGATCATACAGTCGTATGTTTTAATGCAGCTTTACTTATGTTGTATAGTGTCAATTTATGAATATCTAGACACTTTGTTCCGGTGATGTTATATCTCTATGTGTTTGTATCCTCATTCAGCCATTGTTTTCTTTCTTCAGTTGTTGAGATGACAGAATGAAGTGAAATTAAAAAGATATATAACCAGTACCGGTACTAATACCCCATTTCTGCATTTCAGCTAGCGAAAGTGTACGGTAATACTATAGTTAAGTAAAAAAGCCAGAAAAGTATAGGATACGATTTACATATTTATCCCGGGGGAGAGGAAAGCCGATAAGACGGCTTATCCATATGGCGAACCACGGCCTCTCGTCCGGTTACCATTCCAAGTCGGGTATGGGATTAGTTATATTGTTTGTTTTCGGAAGCATGGACTTGGTGGTGGAGGAAGCCGTAACCGACCAGCGGTTACGTGAACCACCCAAGGACGGCGAGGAGTCCAGCAATCCTCTCGCACATAACCATCCCTGCATGGGATTCGAACCTGCGAACCCATGCAGAGTAATTAGAGGTGCGGTGGCGAGCGTATTCCAAACACTTAGCCCGTTGAGCCACACCGCCGCGCCGCTTTGTATTATTCAGTTATTAGATTTCTGGATTTATCAACTTCTTGTTTAAAATACAATTTTTGGCTGTCTTCCTAGTTCCTAGAACTGCATAACTGGGATATAATACCGGTAATTATTATTTTGAATCATGGATCCTGAAGATCTTTCGATCTATGAACAGGTATTTATTATCAATTTGGTAACTTTGGTTTTGTGTAAAAAATTTCTATTAGAAAAATTGAAATAGTTTCTGCAAAATAAAATATCTGAGTTGCATATTAAAAATCACAATACTATAAGAAAATAAAATTAATATATATGATAAGAATCTCGGTATAGTAATTACAGGATTAGGGAGCAATTTTATTTTCATTTCAAGAAATATTTTCTATAACACGAACTGTAAGTCACCAAAATTATTCATTTTTCAATGACCGCTTATAACTGTATACTGTAATAGCTGTACTGTAATAACTTTAAACTTCTCAGACGCTGCATTAATGTTGTTATGTTCAATGTTGCATTACTATTATAAAAAAAAACTATTATAATTGATCTATGTGATGAGTCAATATTACTGAATGGATGTCAATATTTAGAACTCTTTCACTTTTTACCAAAACTTGCATGTAATTCTGTAATTCCACCATTCTGAAATAGTTTAATAATATTGAATCTGTTATATTTTTGTCAGTCTGGCATTGAATCAGAGCTGTATCCATCAGAAGAACAATCGGTTGGACCAAATAAAGTTCAGGAATTGATAGAAAATAACAAATCCATGCAAAACACTCTGAGGTATGTTTTTGATAAAGATATATTTATTAATATTGTGCCTGAGGTTCATATTTTTCTTTAATCTCATTTTGGAAAGTCAAAATGTCTTTGCGTTACATACTTGATGCTTATTATTCTGAGCGGTAGGCTATACAGATGTTTCGGCCACGGTGGTTCGATCTATAGGCTACGCTTGGAATACCGGATAGTTCTTTAAAAGCACTGGGTTGAAACGGTCGAAGCTATATCGAAGTCACTGTTTACCTTGTTCTCCACAATTGAGTGTACTATGCTTGAATAGTAATAAGATTGGTCACTTCATTATATTATGCTCAAGTTATTAATTATGCCACTTTCTAAGTGAACTTTTTATCATCTAGTTTAGATGAGAGGAAGCAATGTGGCAATTACTTTGTTAAAGAAATAACATTTCATTTCACACAATCATGATGTCATTTGTTTAATTTTCTAAATCACCAGTGTCATTAGCAGTGTGACACTATTACCGGTATATGAAAAAAACACTACTTGTTATGATAACTAATGAGGTGTTCGATAGTCGCCATCGTCAGCCTGATTTCACATTTTGGCCCACTACGGTAAACAGTTGCATGCAATTCAATGTTATTTTTTATTATGTTATACATAATTCTTATTATTGCAGGGAAACATCCTACAGCTCCACACGAAAATATAATCAATTGTTAGAATTCTATAAAAGAATTAAATTGTCTTCTCAACATATTAGGCAGCATCATGAGGTTTGTATAAGCTTTAGATAATGCTGCACCATGACGTTATAATTCTTGCTGCTTTTTTAGAGTTCGGTGAAATGTCAGATAATTATTGTATTATTTGCATCAAGTCTCTATTCAAATGGTAATTACTAGCTGTGGTTCAGTGCTACAATCTCTCCTGTGTTTTGTAAACTAACTTAGAGATCATTTTTTTTTATTTCACATTTTGAGTTCACATGACCTTTAAGAAGAATAAAGTATGACATATCAATATTTGTCAATATTTAATGATGTTTGAGCTTTCGATTTTCATTTGTGAAAAGCAAGGCTGTGTAATCGGGGAAGTTAAGGTCATAAAAATATAAATGTATTCGAGTTTCTTTGGCATAATATTGCTATCCACCGCTTTCTATTGTTTCAGCTTTCCCAGGCCAAGATCAATGATCAACAAAAAGAAATTGCTTTTCTCAAAGCTGATAAAATAAGTTTGAAAGAAGAATTAAGGCGAAATAAATTAACAAGAGAATTGGGAGGATTGAATATGTAAGTTATTTGATAAAAATGTTCTCATGCCTGTTATTTTGTTCCCGGGGTTGTCTGTATAATTTTTTTTCAACAAACTTTAAAATTACAGGGTTAAATTATATATAATGCAAAGATGAGTGAAAATAAATCTGGTGGTTGAATGATTTTGTCACAAAAGTTTTTCAAATGATTCGAAACTAATCAAATTTTAGGAATATAAAATTGTTTTTGCGCCTAAGTTCATAATATTTCAATTGGGTTGCTTGGGTCTATGTGTTAGCATTTTTTTTTAGCATTACAAAAAGATAGAGTGTAGCTTCACCGTTCTTTAATTTGGATCATGTTATCTTCTTAACAATTTCGACTCCATAATCAGCTTAATTAACAGGCGATAAAATGATTGATAAAAACAAATAAATATAAACTGATTATGAAATCAGGAAAGCAAACAAAACATTAAATAAGGTTTAAGGTGTACAGAATATACGATAAGATAGAATGTTTTGCCAAGAAATGGTACGTGTTCACTCACCTAAAATTATTACATTAATTCACACACGCTCACACACTCACGGTAGAAGCCTGTAATCCCATTTCATTTCAATAATTCGAGTCACTCAATTCTTTGAAAAATGGTGACTTGTGTCAATGACCCAGACACTGCTTTGCATATAAGAGGGATCATCCCACAATGTTTAAACTTCATCATTTTAGTTTTATGTCACATTATCGCTGCACTTTACATCTATAATGTAATGTAATGTGGAGAGACAGCGTCAAAGACAGTAGATTCCAAACTCTGAAATTTTAATTTTTTCAAATTAGATATTTGAACCTCGGGTGTCGCTGTTCGATAACCAGCTTTGGTTCCCCGTGACTTTCCTTCCCCGGTAAAATGTGTAATTATCATTTTCTCATGATTTGTGTTCAATTGTTGTTGACATTACTGGTTGAAAAAAATAAACTTGACTTGACTAATGTAGTATCGGTTACCGGCTGTTAAAGCTCTGTTTTCTTGTTTTTAGCAACGAAACTACGGAAATGAATGGAGGAGGAGACGTTGAAGAAGAAAATATTAAAGAAGAATACGATGATGCAGTTAATGCTCTCACTCATCAATTAAAGGTTGTAGGAATATAGGCTTGTGGTAATTATAGATTTCTAAGATGAATTGGATGCCCATGCATCTGAAACAAATATCTTGTTATATATTACCATACCTGACATAAGCTGGTATCTGGTTACTCATGCATCTGAAGCAAATATCTTGTTGAATATTCCCCTACCTATCATAGACTGGTATCTGCTTGAGAGGATGTGATTAGGGCCTATCAGCTTTTCTCTCCCTCGGATAAATTTGGAAAATTTTTTCACATCCCAGTTTGAATACATTAAAAATTATTCATATTCACTATTTTTGTCCTGATTTTGGAATTAATTTTGAGAGTTTGACAATCAGACAAAAACAGGCCTAATTTCGATTCTGAAATTAAAAAATCAAATAGTCATATAAATCCCACATTTATTGAGTAATGATGCCTTTCCATTTTCAAAAGAGTGCATATCATATTTACTTTATGATTACTCTGAAGATAAATCGCAGTATTGTAACAATTTTTTTATTTAATAATGCTCTTTTCACTTATTTGCTTTTTGAATGTGAAATGATTTAAAAATGATATTTTAGAAAGCAGATGAAGAGAAAGAAAAAATGAGGGAAGATTTTCAAGATAAAGCTGCAATTTGGAAAGAACAATGGGATGTGAGTTATTGAAAGTGTTCAGGTCAAATGCTAGTCAGAGCCCAAATATTTGATGAAAAGTCAAAACACATGTAAACTCAAGGGTACTCCTGTAGTGTGTATACCAAGTTAGGGTTAGGCCATAATTTTATTCGGATTTTCCTTACTTTAGTTCTATTACGAGTTCGGGGCTGTCTGTCTCTGTTAGCAAAGTGAATATACCCACTGCCAATAGTTTTCAGTCCTATTACACAACTTGATGTAAGGTAGATGAATAAAATTAGTCACCCACATATTGGTACACATACTTCTGGAGCTCCAAAACTTTTGGTCATAGGTTTACTGCTGTTATATATATTTTGTCATTAATTTTGTCATTTATGTCTGTTTTCCAGCTTCGAGAACAGACTTTCACAGAACAGTACCAACAGGCAATCAAGCAAGTTGGATATCAGTTGAATGCTAGGTGAGTAGTCTCTATAATAGCGATATATTTTACAGTGCTCAGTATGACCTTATGAATTACTTGTATCAGAGCGAAATACAGCAAATAGCCCAAAACAGGAAAGTAGCTTGAAACAGAGAAAAACAGATAAATATGAACATTTTTGGGCCTCATCAGTAATTCCTAAAACCTTTGCTTTGAATGAAACAAAAGGTGTTCGAGCAACGACTGATAAATAATGAGCTACTGTATTTTTGAAAAAGTAAAATTTGCCTACCGGTAATTCATTATTGCTGTTGAGATGGTGGGCATGAAATTTGAGGACGACATTTTGATGCCAATGTTTCCACCATCAGGCCATCAGATCCAGTTGCTTCATTGTTCGAAGTGCTGCATTTTCAGACAGTAATTAAGACTACTTATTTTGTCCCAAGTCTTCCTTTGTTGTTGCTTGTCTATTGAATCTATTGAAGCATCAGTAATAATTTTGCTATATCTGCTCGTTTTATATTATAGAGTGGAAGAAGTGAAAATGGAACAGAATGCATTGGTTCTTGAAAAAGAGGTGAATTTTCACTAATTTTGGTTTGAATTACTTACGAACATAGACTTGGGAGTTTACAACCAACCAGAGAATCCAATTCATGTGGACAAATTTTGTGAAAGCTCAATACACAAAAGAGCATATATGGATGTGAAGGTCCCCAAGCACTGGCAACAGTACCTTTGTGACACTGAAATCTGCTGTTTGATCATTTGAAAGCTTCATATCAAAATTGGAAACCAAGTCCCATTACCTCGGCAATTCACACCGTTAATGGAAGACCCTTGGCTGATCAGCGGACACCGCAAATGGCGAAAAGATAGCGTACTGGTATAGCAAAACGGTGGCGCAATATACCGTACATAGAAATACTGATATTCCCGTAGTGTGTGTACCAGGTTAGGTCTTTATTTTATTTCAATTTTCCATATTTTAGTTCTACTACAAGTTCCGGGACTGTCTGTGTTAGCCAAGTGAATATACCCCCTGCACATAGATTTTAGTCCCTTTACACAACTTGATGTAAATTAGGAAAACAAAGTTAGTTACCTCCAGATTGGTACACACACTTCTGGAGCGCCATAATATTACTGTGGTTTGTGCAGACTCTCTTATTATCTTAAGATTATCAATAAGGTTTCCGTAATGTTGAAATAAAATTTATTTTTAGAGAGATAATCTCACACTAAAGACTCAAGTTACCCAACTTATTGCTGAATTGAAGGATAATGAAAAGTCAATGTCCAATAAAGATTCTGTGATTTCGAAATATCGCTCGGAGTAAGTTGTTGTTTTTGGTATTTTACCAGGGTTTTTCAGTCAGGATAAATTTAACCATGCCCAGGGAGATGGAATCTTAACCATATGGCCAACCACAGCCTTCTACTCCATATCAGGTATGGGATTAGTCAGTTACTTGTTCCAGATGCATGGACTTGATGGCGGAAGAAGCCTTCCACTCGGAACAATGCCCTGTAGGCGTGAGTAGTCATTGATATTTTGTGATATGTGAGTAGTTACTGTCGTTGGACGGTTCCTGCTTATTTTTCAAAGTGGTTTTCGTTAACAGGTATTTGGACTAGAGGCTGTAGTTTGCCAGTTGTCCTATTGTGCACCCAAAATAAATATTAAATTTCAATCCTTCTTATTGTAAATTTAAATTTTTCAGTTTTGAAAGCAAAGAAAGCAGAGTTTATCAACTGAGCAAAGATCTTGAATCATTGAAAGACCAAAAGAGGGCGCTCAGTGTGAGTTTTTAATTTGTATAATTTAGTTTATTAACATCGTTCAACAAGGCCAGCCTGACATATAGCAGTGCTTTTAGAAGAACTGATTTTGTCGGATTTTAAATACCAAACCCAACCTATCAAACCACTATTTAATTCCATGTGAAATGACAACTGTAACGACAATTCTTTTTGTATCGATTTTGAAAGTAAGTCATACCTAGTGCCATTCAACATTATTTAGTTGAATTCCATATTTCTATGAAATAAATAATGGTAGCTGAAATTATTCCTTCAATTTATATTTCTTCATTCAATTCTTGTAAAATAGGATAATTTTATTTCTATCAATTTATGTCTTTAAACAGTTATTTGATAATATCTGAAAGAACTGCCGAAGCTATTTGGAAGTTTGGATGTATAGATCGGCAGCCTTTTTCAAAATATTGTCAGGCCTCTGTGGTGCCCTAATATTTGATAAAGTTACTTGGTTTTATTCCTGGACTGGTACATATTAGTGACCACTTGTCGAGAGCCTCATTTACAGAGCAGGGGTTTCAACTTTTTAAACTCTTATCAATATGAAAGATCCTTCTATTAAAATGCTCTATTTCTGACGATTCCAATTTCTATAAGTACAATTTTTAACGCTTTTTGGTAACTTTTGGTAAAAATGGCTTCAAATTTTTTTCGTTTTTTTTTTTTCAATATTACAGGAAGAAATGATCAGATGGAAGCAGCAATTTGAAGATATGAAACAACAGAAAGATGAAAAAGAGAAAAGTTTGGATGAACTGTTTGAGGAATATAATAAAGAGAGAGAACTTAAACAACAACTGGAACAGCAGTTATTAAATGAGGTTGGAACTAGTTTTTGCAATATTTCGATTGACTTTGTCAGGTGGGATAGCCTTGCGGTTGCGGAGGACTGATGGTGGAGGAATCCGTAACCGATCAGCGGTTACATGAACCACCATACGGTGGCACAGAGACCAGCAATCATCTCGCACATAAATATCTCGCATGGGATTCGAACATCGAACTCTTGCAGGGTAATCAGAGGTGCGATGGTGAGCGTATTCCTAACGCTTAGCACAATGCGCAACATCGCTGAGCGTTAGACCTAACTGTGTTATCAACAACGGTTACACATCTTGGTTCTAATACCATTCTTACCCAACACCTTGCCCAAGGTTTTGCCAGAAGATTCCAATTTTTCCAAAAATAGCAATACCTTACATATCATTCAATATCAATGCTGCTTGCACCGTGCCCTGTTTAGAGAAAAAAGTGTGAGTAATTGTCGCCAGCTTGCTCAATGCAGTCATAAGGGCTGGGCGTTTCCGAATACCAGATGATTCCAGCATCTAGAATTTTTTTTTTAATCGAATCTCAAAAACTTGAAAGATATGTAATGGTATTTGTCTTTCTTACTGTAACGGATCCTCCAAGCACATAAATTACTGTAATTAAAATCCATCACTGAGAAAGTTTGCTGAGTGATCACATACAATAAGAAAAAGGTTTCATAGTAAACTCACTAGGAAGAATTAAGTCATATGTCGGAATCGCATTTTAAAAGAGGGCTACAATAAAAAATTGAGGTATTCACACCGACCTTCGACGGACTAAAAAAAGGAGCTGATGGTAATTCGAAATTTTCGTCTAAATCGATTCGAAATGCCCAATGGTGGCAGTCTATCCGCATTATCCAAACGACTTCTCATTTTGCTCGGTTTCACACAAGAATATTTGGCGCTCCAGAAGTATGTGCACCAAGATGGCGGACACCGGGACGTAGTATGTGTACCACGTTAGAGTTAGGCCATAATTTTATTTCAATTTCCCATATTTTAGATCTATTATGAGTTCGGGGACTAGCCACGTGACTCCTGTGATATTTGTACCTGAAATATAGCCTAACCCTAATCTGGTACACATACTACATTCCGGTGTGCCATCTCGGTTCACATATTTCTGGAGTGCCGAATATTTTATATTTTTGAAAAACTAGACTTTTACTTTTCAGCAATCTGGATTACAGTCTGAGAAGCTTGACAAAGCATACGCTCAATACTTATGTGCTGAAGAATCTCTGAAACGTAAAAATGAAGAAATTACGACATTGAAGAAGAGAATGGATGAATCTGAATCACAAATAAGTGTTTATAGGCAGCAGGTTTGATTTTCATCTTTTTTAAGTTTTATAATCTGAGTATGCTTGGCGGACTTGCTTGTTGTTGGTCAACATTGGATGTTGAATATGTTATGTCCTCCACAGAGGAGGTAAAAAAACGTGCCGATCATTTTACTCCATACAGTGTGTTAAAATAATACATGAATGTTAAAATTAAGGCAATGCGTGTCGCCTGTTCAAGTCAAACCGGGATAAATTCTGATTAAAAGTCTGTGAAGTGTGAGATTGAGATATTTACAACATAGATATGACAACGTCATAGAGGAAAAATTTAAAACGAACCAACTCGTTGTTTAAATATCCAATTTTTTTGGAGTTTTGGGCTACAGCACCGGTTCTCAACCAGTGGGTCAAGATTCTTCTGCCACTGAAACATTTTCAGATGGACCAAAAACCTATTGAATATTGATAAACTTTGATTGCAGTAGCAATGAATAATGAAGTGTTTCTTTGAGAAAATAATTTTTGGTTTTCTTGTAGTTTTTCCTTGCATGAGAAAGTTAATGAGTCAACAGAGTTTTTAGTGCCCCGAAAGAAAAAGGTGGAGAACCACTAGGCTACAGTTTCTGAGCATTTGTAGCGTAATGAAATTTTGTTGCTTCGTGTATAAAAACCATTCAATATAAACCTTCCAGGCCTCCATTTATGAAAGAGACTTTGTGATGGAAAGAGAAGCTCGACAGAAATCACACAGTGAGTGTGAACACCTGAAAGGAGTGGTCGGCCAGGTAAAGGTTTTTTTTATCTACTATTGAATTACTGGAGTTTGAATATTGG